>CM031602.1:55559245-55574245 GCA_018398815.1 Conus ventricosus
AGTTGCTATGACTGATGTCCATTCAGTAGTGAAGTTGCTATGACTCATGCCCATGGAGTGTGACTGACGGGTTGACTGATGCCTTGTGTTGACAGCCCTGGACACCAGCAACGTGATGGTGAAGAAGCAGGTGATGGAGCTGCTGTCTGCCCTGTGTGTTTACTCCCCGGAAGGTCACCGCCTGGCGCTGGATGCTCTGGACACCTTCAAGGTCACAACTCTTCTCCATCCCCGGCGTCTTGGTCCATGACTTTACTGTTTCTGGTCCTATCTGTCTGTCTATCTCCCAGTCTGTCTGTCTGTTTGTCTGTCTGTGGGCAAAATAATTGATAAAAGTTGGATGGATGGATTATTGAGTTTTACCAGACTATTTGTTAGATAAGCGATACCGTTTTGAGACGTGGAGGCGACGAGCAGACGAAGTACCCATGGTGAAACTGTTGGCCTCACGAGTTACAGTTCTGTCAGGGAAGCGGTACCAGTTTTCCTTGAAGCAGGGTATGGCGTAGCTGGGGATGGCTTTCCAGCTATTCTGTTCTTTATATTATTTTTGGTTTCACACGGCCCCTTTATTGTCCTGTGACAGCAGGGCCTAGGAGTGCCGCGACTGTCAGTTTCATACTTGTCCTATGACGTCAGGGCATACGTTTACACTGAGGGCCATTTTTATCCTTGGCTTATGACCTCAGTTCATAGGAGTGCCGTAAGGGTCAGTTTTACATTTATCCTCCGACGTCAGGTGCTGTGAGGATCTATTTCATCTTATGACGTCAGGTCATAGGGGTGTTACTCAGACCAATTTTATATTTGTCCTAAGACATCAGAGCATGGAGTAATCTGAGGGCCTATTCCATCCTTGTTCTATATGACGTCAGCTTAAAGGGGTGCTGCGAAGGCGCTTAAACAGTAACCTGTAACCATAAATATCCAATGACGTCAGGTAAAGAAGTGCTGTGAACGCGCTCAGTTACCCGTAATCATAATTGTCCAATGACGTCAGGTTAAAGGGGTGCTGTGAAGGCACTCAAACAGTTACCTGTAACAACCATTGTTCAATGACGTCAGTTTAAAGGGGTGTTGTGAAGGCACTCAAACAGTTACCTGTAACCATGATTGTCCAGTGACGTCAGGTTAAAGGGGTGCTGTGAAGGCACTCAAACAGTTACCTGTAACCATCATTGTCCAGTGACGTCAGGTTAAAGGGGTGTTGTGAAGGCACTCAAGCAGTTACCTGTAACCATGATTGTCCAGTGACGTCAGGTTAAAGGGGTGCTGTGAAGGCACTCAAACAGTTACCTGTAACCATCATTGTCCAGTGACGTCAGGTTAAAGGGGTGCTGTGAAGGCACTCAAACAGTTACCTGTAACCATCATTGTCCAGTGACGTCAGGTTAAAGGGGTGCTGTGAAGGCACTCAAACAGTTACATGTAACCATCATTGTCCAGTGGCGTCAGTTTAAAGGAGTGCTGTGAAGGCACTCAAACAGTTACCTGTAACCATGATTGTCCAGTGACGTCAGGTTAAAGGGGTGCTGTGAAGGCACTCAGTTACCTGTAACCATGATTATCCAGTGATCAATGCTGTTTCCAACAAGAGCAACAATGACCAGTAACAACAAACGGCCCGGTCCACACACCACAATAGCGGCAGTAAGAATAACAAACAAGGCGGGCAAGTCAACCAGGATTAAAGGAAAAAAACGATAAACAAGGCTAACTGTACATTAAAATAACTATAACGAACAAGGACAAAACAACAAAGAAACGTGAACTACTTACAACAAACATACAGAAAAGAGAAAGACGGGAAAATGCCGATGGCCAGAAATGAAATGTTGAAGTGTAGGAGCGTTGTGCAGAACGAGTTCGGCATTAAACGTCAGTTTAAAGGGGTGCTGTGAAGGCGCGTGAACAGTTAGTTACCTGTAACCATGATTGTCCAACGACGTCAGTTTAAAGGGGTGCTGTGAAGGCGCGTGAACAGTTAGTTACCTGTAACCATGATTGTCCAACGACGTCAGTTTAAAGGGGTGCTGTGAAGGCGCTTGAACAGTTAGTTACCTGTAACCATGATTGTCCAATGACGTCAGTTTAAAGGGGTGCTGTGAAGGCGCTTGAACAATTAGTTACCCGTAACCATGATTGTCCAATGACGTCAGGTTAGAGGGGTGCTGTGAAGGCGCTCAAACAGTAATCTGTAACCATGATTGTCCAATGGCGTCAGGTTAAAGGGGTGCTGTGAAGGCGCTTGAACAGTTCCTGTAACCATCATTGTCCAGTGACATCATGTTAAAGGGGTGCTGTGAAGGCACTCAAACAGTTACATGTAACCATGATTGTCCAATGACGTCAGATTAAAGGGGTGCTGTCCACAAGCAGGTGCTCAAGGTGTCTGTGCATCAGCAACCTTGATTTCTGTACGTGTCCAAACCAAGTCAATGAGGGTTGCACGATTAAAGAGTCGGCCAACACATACTCTGGCATAGACGAATTGACACACTCGCACAACGCACTCACAAACAAATGCACGCACGGGTTCACACACACACACACACACACACACACACACACACACACACACACACACACACACACACACACACAACACACACACATACACACACACACACACACACACACAGAGGTCTCTTAACAGAGGAGTGTGGACGAAAGCGGTAGACAGATCAAGCGGACAGGAATTAAAGAGACCTAGTGTCAGTGACCTTGATGATGATGTCAATGCAGACGATGAAGAAACAGCGGTACCGGTTCAGCCTGATCGTGACGGAGCTGAGGACCACGGAGCTGGTGGCCTACAAGACCACGCTGATGGCCTTCGTCAACTGCATCCTGGTGTCCTGTGAGGACGATCTCCAGGAGCGCTGCCGGATCAGGAACGAGTTCATCGGTAGGAGGACAGTGCAGTGTGCTGGGGTGTGTGCTGTGGTGTGTGCTGGGGTGTGTGCTGGGGTGTGTGCTGGGGTGTGTGCTGGGGGGTGTGCTGGGGGGTGTGCTGGGGGTGTGCTGGGTGTGTGCTGGGGGGGGGTGCTGGGGTGTGTGCTGGGGTGTGTGCTGGGGGGTGTGCTGGGGGGTGTGCTGGGGGGTGTGCTGGGGTGTGTGCTGGGGGGTGTGCTGGGGGGTGTGCTGGGGTGTGTGCTGGGGTGTGTGCTGGGGTGTGTGCTGGGGGGTGTGCTGGGGGGTGTGCTGGGGGGTGTGCTGGGGTGTGTGCTGGGGTGTGTGCTGGGGGGTGTGCTGGGGGTGTGCTGGGGGGTGTGCTGGGGGGTGTGCTGGGTGTGTGCTGGGGGGTGTGCTGGGGGTGTGATGCGGTGTAGCATGGTCATGTGGTGTGAGGGCATTGCAGGCAGGCACCACAGGCCGGGCCGACACCTGGAGGAACTGTCAGACCGGGACCACCTTGACTGGTGCCGGGGCGTGTGGGATATGACGGGTGGAACAGAGTTGTTTAGTTCTCTGCCGGGTTGAGTTGGGCTGTGTTGTAATATCTTGCATAGCAACTGAGCGTTTTGTGTTGTAGTGTGGTGTGTTGTATTGCATTCCATCGTAAGGTGTGTTATGTTGTATGTTATGATGATCTGCAGAAACAGTACCATACCACGACTGAATTAGTTGGTACCAGCGGAGTGTATGGTGTTGTGTTGTGTTGTAAAATGGTGCATTGTAATGTTTGGCATCGTAGCATAGGCCTATAACACTGTATATTGTAACACGATGGGGGATGGAGATGGTATCTGGAATGAATGGGCATTTCCCGATACTACTATACGTCAAAAGCGCTACGTGACGTTATTTTAACGTTCAGTAGCGCTGCGTGTTGATGGCACTATCGTTTTTAGCTTTTACCGCTCTGTCTCAATACGGCAACGTCCCAAGAGTGCTACGTCTCAAGAATGATTGGTGTCGGTAGCACTATTTGTGCCTTTTTCCAACCGTTTGTTCAATGTTTCCACATCCTTATAGCGCAACATCTCTGTGGCGCTATATGTCCGTGGCACGGTTTTTGTTGTTGTTTTGTTGTTGTCTTTTAATCGAGCTTCCTGACACTTCTCAAAAGGTTTCATTGCCGCAGCGGGAGAGTGTCGCCCCCCCCCCCCCCCCCCCCACTCCCCTCATGGGGCAGAGGATTTGTTCAGACATTAAAAGTGGTTGCGAGGCCACAGACCATTCAGAAGACGTCAAATCTTTGTAGTGATTTGTTTTATGTTGGAGAGCTGTTTTCTTTTTAAATCAATGTTCACGTAAGGTTTTCATAAAACAGAAACATGACTTCTATAGGTTCTTGGTTTGTATCTTGTTTTTACAGCCAATAGTTTTTAACCTCATGAATACTCGCATACGCACACACACATACACACACACACACACACACACACGCACGCACGCACGCACGCACGCACATGTATGACACACACTCACACTCTCTCTTTCTCTCTCTCTCTCACACACACACACACACACACACACACACACACACACACACACACACACACATGTCTATGTGTGCACTCTCTCTCTCTCTCTCTCTCTCTCTCTCTCTCTCTCTCTCTCTCTCTCTCTCTCTCTCTCTCTCTCTCTCTGCTCATGTGTATGCATGGTCTTACGTGAAAACGATGACGAGCATTTTCCGGTCAACTTTGTTAAAGCAAAAGTCCATGGTTTTTTTCCTGTTTATCCCTAGGTCTCCACCTTCTTGATATCATTCACCTTCTTCGAAATGAGGATGACGACGATCTGATAATCCAGTGCGACGTATTTGATGACGAAAAAGCAGCAGACGACGAAGCTCTGTCGGCGGAGATGTCCCTGGAGATTGACGTCACAAACCACAGAGCGGTCTTCGATGCCGTGTATCAGAAGGTGTGTCATTTCATGTTCACATAAATGGTTTTTGCAGAAAGTCCCCATGCAGTCTCCTCTTGTGTGCCTCCCAGTGGCCGCTCATCATCTCATTCCAACGTCCTCCAGCGCCGCACCCCCAGGATGATGACGCACCCCCAGGATGATGCCGCACCCCCAGGTTGATGCCGCACTCCCAGGATGATGCCGCACCCCCAGGATGATGCCGCACTCCCAGGATGATGCCGCACCCCCAGGATGATGCGGCACCCCCAGGATGATACCGCACACCCAGGATGATGCCGCACTCCCAGGATGATGCCGCACTCCCAGGATGGTGCCGCACTCCCAGGATGGTGCCGCACTCCCAGGATGATGCTGCACTCCCAGGATGATGCCGCACTCCCAGGATGATGCCGCACTCCCAGGATGATGCCGTATTCCCAGGATGATGCCGTATTCCCAGGATGATGCCGCACTCCCAGGATGGTGCCGTATTCCCAGGATGATGCCGCACTCCCAGGATGATGCCGTGGTAGCCCCTGCAACGGCGTAACACCACAATCACTCCACGCAGGAAACACAACGAGACACTTGCCTTCAGACAGGATTTCTCTCTGTTATGTCTTCATTTGGTCAGGGATCAGAGTGAAGGCAGTGAGAAAAGTCCATGATGTTCTATATGAATGCCCAATAATGCATAAACTGATACACTGATATTAGATAGAAACCTGTCTTTAAAAGGGAGGTGGGTCGTCTTGTCGGGTTTGGAATAAGGGCCGCCTTTTAAAAACCCCAACAGGTAGGTACTACTGGCCGATTTTCTCTTGGCAGGGAAGTGTTGAAGAGTATGCACACCCACAGGGAACAGTCACTATCGACTGGTCATGACAGGAAGCAGTCACTATCAACTGGTCATGACAGGGAGCAGTCACTATCAACTGGTCATGACAAGGAGCAGTCACTATCAACTGGTCATGACAGGGAACAGTCACTATCAACTGGTCATGACAGGAAGCAGTCACTATCAACTGGTCATGACAGGGTGCAGTCACTATCAACTGGTCATGACAGGGAACAGTCACTATCAACTGGTCATGACAGGAAGCAGTCACTATCAACTGGTCATGACAGGGAGCAGTCACTATCAACTGGTCATGACAGGGAGCAGTCACTATCAACTGGTCATGACAGGGAACAGTCACTATCAACTGGTCATGACAGACAGCAGTCACTATCAACTGGTCATGACAGACAGCAGTCACTATCAACTGGTCATGACAGGAAGCAGTCACTATCAACTGGTCATGACAGGGAGCAGTCACTATCAACTGGTCACGACAGGCAGCAGTCACTATCAACTGGTCATGACAGGGAGCAGTCACTATCAACTGGTCATGACATGCAGCAGTCACTATCAACTGGTCATGACAGGCAGCAGTCACTATCAACTGGTCATGACAGGGAACAGTCACTATCAACTGGTCATGACAGGCAGCAGTCACTATCAACTGGTCATGACAGGCAGCAGTCACTATCAACTGGTCATGACAGGCAGCAGTCACTATCAACTGGTCATGAGTCACCTGACAGGGCAGATTACGCTTCTACCGTCACTGGCGTGCTGTTTAGTAATACCGACTCTGATTCAAATGGCGGAGGACACCCCCAACAACCGCCCTCCCACACACCCCTCTTCACTCTACCCCACCCTCAAGACGACAATATATGCCTAATGGCAAAGCTTGCATGAATGAACGGCCTTCTGTGGTGAGGCTCACCACCTCGTCCATCCAGCGACACTGCCGGTGAACTGGCTGGGAAAACCCGTCTGTCTAGGGAGCTGACATGGACCAGATGACAGCCCTGAGAAGGCTCTTCGTGGTCGGTTGGGTCATAGACCCCAAGGACTGAATTAACAAGCGACGACTTTTAAAGGAACTGAGCATGGACTGGGATAAGGAGAGGAAGCGGCAAGCCAGATGGACATGAGAGCAGGCTGGGAATGGCCTTAGAATGTCAGACCTTCGTCAGTGAGGAAAAGGATTATGAAGATGATGCGATGGAATTTCCTTCTGGTCTGAGAGTAAGCAAGGCGTTGTTCTCTACGTTTCCTTGCATAATATGTCCCGGTGTTATTCTGGCCCGAGTAATACAGGCACATGCAGTTGTTGGTCAGAAAAACAGAACACCCCTGTCAAAGACACATCCATTTAAGTGATGGAACTCAACTGTGTGGTGCCAGTCCGCCCATTCTCTCTCATTGCTGAGCAGGAGCGGGTTAGTCTGAAAAATAACAGATGGAAATGCCTCTGACGGGAATTGAACCCAGGACTCCCAGCCTGCAGTGCTGCCGGTAGCTGGTCAGCAGTCTGCCCGCTCTGCTGTGCTCCGTCAGTGGAACACCTTTGTGCTGCTTGTCCCGGCTGCCACACGCAACTGTGCCTTGGTTCGTCTGGTCGCCGATTCTACACCAACAACCCACAGGGAGCAAATCATATCAGGTCATGGTAAGGCAACCCACTAGAGGAGACACTGCGCTGCAGTTATCTCGGTGGTGTTCAGACGTGCCCCAACACAGGACACCATGCCCAACGCCATCTACAGGTGGTAATAATTACTAAGATTTGGGACAAGCGCGAGCGTTAAGTGAAGCCTGTCATGTGGTGTGCGCTCAGCGACATTTCCAATGCACCTGTCAGCATCAAGACAGTTCCCATGCACCTGTCAGCATCACGACATTTCCAATGAACCTGCCAGCATTCAAGATAATTCCAATGAAGCTGCCAGCATCAAGACATTTCCAATGAACCTGCCAGCATTCAAGATTATTCCAATGAAGCTGCCAGCATCAAGACAGTTCCAATGAACCTGCCAGCATTCAAGATAATTCCAATGAAGCTGCCAGCATCAAGACAGTTCCAATGAACCTGCCAGCATTCAAGATAATTCCAATGAAGCTGCCAGCATCAAGACAGTTCCAATGAACCTGCCAGCATTCAAGATAATTCCAATGAAGCTGCCAGCATCAAGACAGTTCCAATGAAGCTGCCAGCAGCAAGACAGTTCCAATGAACCTGCCAGCATTCAAGATAGTTCCAATGAAGCTGCCAGCAGCAAGACAGTTCCAATGAACCAGCATCAAGATCGACCCAATGGACCTGCCAGCATCAAGACAGCTGCCATTAACACATCACAGGTGGGAAGAAATGGAAAGCGGGACCAGTGCAAGGGCAGGGCATAAAGGGACACAACCATTGGACGTTCCTTCTTGTCATGATCAGTCAGGAGGATGCTGTGAAATTCCATGGTGAACTGAAGATGAAGACTGTGACTGAGGCTTGCCTTCATTACACATCACCTCAGTTACCATACCTGAGAGGTAGGGACAGCTGCACTGATCATCAGGAACTTCATGAACACAGTTGGAGACACATCCCGGAAGAGCAGGAAACTCAGCTGTGGGTCTGTTTCCCATGGGCACCTTCCTTCACCATCCTCTCCGCACGGGCTGTCACCGCCTTGGTCACCTTGACCCATCGATATAGGCCTGTGATTGGACACGAACCATCGACCTCGGCCTGCAACCGCTACACCATGGCGTCCGACTGCAAACACACACACACACACGCACGCACGCACGTATACACACGCGCGCACACCTACACACACAGTAGTTGCATTTTCTTTGTTTGCACGAACTGAGATGACAGTAACTCAGTCACGTAAATAAAAGGTTGTAACAATGTATTCCTGGACATATGAAAATCAGTAAATGTGTTAATACCTACAACCCTCGATGAAGGAAAAAAAACCCGAGGGTGCGAGTGGGACCCAGACAAACGCTGTCCTCAACTTAACTGCCGAACAAACCAGCTGGGAGCAATCCTGCATCACCCTTGAAAGCCTGCACTGTGTTAACATAGGGTGCAGGCACACACAGGGCATTTCCTTCAGACGTCAGGGGACATAAGAGCTCCCTGGCAGATGCCATTGTGTTACGGCCACTGGATGTGACACGACAGAACCTCCACGGTAGCGTCCTATGGGTGTACCAGCCATAACCCAGTCATGTGTTAGTGCATACACCCATTGATTGATTGGTAGATAAATAAGTAGTTGGTAAGCAAAACAGAAGTGATATGGATCCACACGCACACACATGTCTATTGTAGTGCCTTAGTTCAGTTGTGTTTTTTTTATCAGTGTGCTGCGCCCAACTTTGTCTTCTTTGGCCATTGGTGATATTCAAATCGCATATATGTGTGCGTGCGTGCGTGTGTGTGTGTGTGTGTGTGTGTGTGTGTGTGTGTGGTGTGTGTGTGTGTGTGTGTGTGTGTGTGTGCGTGCGTGCGTGCGTGCGTGCGTGCGTGCGTGCGTGCTTGCGTGTGTGTGTGTGTTTCTGCAGGTGTATAATACCCCGGCAGCTGACGTGTTTCTGCACATACTGCAATCCCTGTTACAAATTGATCAAGACAGCAACTTCAGGTAACCCCCTCTAATCACACTTTGTAATATAGGCTGTGTGAGAAATGTTGAGAAGGAAATCTATCTGGTTATGGCTGTCATTGGTGGGTGTTTTTTTCTCTTTACGGTGGGTTGGCATGCTGTCTGAATGTCAGAGTACTGTTACCACCAGAAGTGCCGTCTCCTTTGTGTTTAACACAATGGAATCATGTGAACCAGGGGTAGTCAGTCATACGACAGTAAAAAAAAAAAAAAAAGCACAACTTCTTACAGCCAGTCAATAAACGTTGTGTAAAATTCCATCTTCTCCGGTTTTTCCTAACCCTGATCCGAAACAAACCCTTACCCAAACCTTACCTCAACTAGCTGTAGGCCTCACCTGAAAGTAACTGAGTCAAATACAAAACGCTACAGTAGAGGTGAACGCACGGTAGAAAAAGCCTTCATTGATTGACTGTGAGAAATTCTGTCATTTTTTCTTACACGTGACGTTTGCTCCCAGACGATCACAATGTGTGTCAGAATTCTCGTGGCACTCCCTTTAGAGAATCAGCTCTTGTCGTGCAGTCTGAATCATGAGTTTATAGATGGTGGGAAATTGTCAGTGCCAAGGGTTTTGTTGGTGTTGTTTAAGAAATGTACGATGAGTGTTTTTGTAGTTGCTGCTTGCAATTTCCCCTTCGTTTTTTTTTTTCTTTTTCGTTTGAAGTGTTCTCATTATAGTAATTCTTTGCATGATTTGTTTTAGCAGACAATATTTATTTTCTTACTTTATTATTATCGTCATTTATTTTTAAATTCTTATTACTGCTATCTTTTTTCCAGTTATTGTTACTGTTCTTGTTTTCTTCTTCTTCTCGATATTATTATTATTATTATTATTATTATTATTATCGTTATTTTACACACTTTATCCATTCGTAATTTTTATAAACACAATAATAAACAAGGTTGCTGTTTAAGAACCCTCTAACCCACTCTCCTTTCTCTCATACTACAACTGCTATTGCCATATTATCACCAAATGTGGTAGTAATCTGTCTTTATTTTTTTTTTCAATATTTCGATCATCATCTTTACCATTATTAGTATTCCTATCAGCAATATAATTATCACCATTACTACCTTGACTCACACATTATCTCCCTTCTGACAGCCTCGTTTTCATTCAACGCCTGTCTTGCGCTGAAGTGATTGAAGATAAGTTATTGCTCGTTCATTTTCGTTGTGCTAATTGTTTTTAATCTTAAGTTATTGCTCGTTCATTTTCGTTGTGCTAATTGTTTTTAATCTTGCCTGAAGAAGACCTAAGAGGTCGAAACGCGTCGTGTTTTTCTTGTGATTCGTTTGTCCACGTTTATTTTTTTCGGCGGTTCTCTAACATTTATTTAAGATATGTTGAGATTAGATAAATAAAAACCTTTTCTTCTGTTACCTGTTCCTGTTCTAATAACCCACCCATTGCAAACCAGTGAAAGCAAACAGTGTGCAGTGTCTGTTGTCATTGTGCCCAGAACCAAAGCGACAATGGACTTAATGCAGGACGAGGGTGCCTCCTCATTGACCGTAGACGACCACAGTGAACTGATCAACTGTCCATGGCAGTGGTCAAACTAATACTGATCTGTATTGGGTATTGATAGTCAAGTGTTGATGGCCTAGTGTGTTATCACACCAAAGGTCCCAGACGCACACAGGGCGTTGCCAGGGCTGTGACTGTTTATGGAAAAGAAGTCATGTCTGGCAACACAGACACAGACATACACACACACACACACACACACACACACACTGGCAACGCTCGCGCACACACGCACGCACGCACGCACGCACGCACGCACGCACGCACAACACACACACACACACACACACACACACACATGAAGGTTCATCGATCCAGTTACTGGAAATATCTACTTAAATTTTGAATGGAAATGGGTATTACATAGGTCTAGCTGTTTATCTTCAGTGTTGTCCATTTTACAGAAATGGATGTTACATAGTTTCATTTTATGAAACATAAAGTTGGATGTATGTAACTTTTGAAACCAAATTATTTATATTACTTGCTTTATAGTTTACAGAAAGAACACGTTTTCGTGCGTTTATTTTCCAAACCACTCCAAAATCTCAACAAACATTTACTGGCGTGAAGCGTTCTAAAATTAGCCACTGACCTATGACCTGGGCTGTTGGTGAACAAAACAGGATTGTGATGGCCAACGCTAAATTCTAATGGCTATCAGTAGACGGATAGTGTTGTAATGCTATAAGTAGACGGATAGTGTTGTAATGGCTATCAGTAGCCTGATAGTATTGTAATGGCTATCAGTAGACTGATAGTGTTGTAATAGCTATCAGTAAAGATTGATAGTGCTGTAATGGCTATCAGTAGACTGATAGTGTTGTAATGGCTACCAGTAGACTGATAGTGCTGTAATGGCTATCGGTAGACTGATAGTGTTGTAATTGCTATCAGTAGACTGATAGTGCTGTAATGGCTATCAGTAGACTGATAGTGTTGTAATTGCTATCAGTAGACATGTAGTGATGTAATGGCTATCAGTAGACTGATAGTGTTGTAATGGCTGTCAGTAGACTGATAGTGTTGTAATGGCTATCAGTAGACTGATAGTGTTGAAATGGCTATCAGTAGACCTGTAGTGTTGTAATGGCTATCAGTAGACCTGTAGTGGTGTAATGGTTATCAGTAGACTGATAGTGTTGTAATGGCTGTCAGTAGACTGATAGTGCTGGAATGGCTATCACTAGACCTGTAGTGTTGTAATGGCTATCAGTAGACCTGTAGTGTTGTAATGGCTATCAGTAGACCTGTAGTGGTGTAATGGTTATCAGTAGACTGATAGTGTTGTAATGGTTATCAGTCTATAGTGCTGTAATGACTATCAGTAGACTGATAGTGTTGTAATGGCTATCAGTAGACTGATCGTGTTGTAATGGCTATGAGTAGACTGATAGTGTTGAAATGGTTATCAGTAGACTGATAGTGTTGTTATAGCTATAGTAGACAAATTGTGTTGTGATGGCTATCAGTAGACTGACAGTGTTGTATAGTGTTGCAATGGCTATCAGTAGACTGACAGTGTTGTATAGTGTTGTAATGGCTATCAGTAGACTGACAGTGTCGTAATGGCTATCAGTAGACTGACAGTGTCGTAATGGCTATCAGTAGACTGACAGTGTCGTAATGGCTATCAGTAGACTGACAGTGTCGTAATGGCTATCAGTAGACTGACAGTGTTGTAATGGCTATCAGTGGACTGACAGTGTTGTAATGGCTATCAGTAGACTGATAGTGTTGTAAAGCTGTGATCTGTGGTCCGAGAGCAGCGAACAGCGGACTGGCCGTAGAGTGACCATTGTCCCTTTGCCCTGTGCAGTGACAGCCAGTGGTCAGTGCTGGAGCTGGCCGCCCAGAGAACGCTGCACCTGGACCCCTGTCGCCTGCCGGCGCAAGCCGATGCTGCCCTGGTGGACAAAGTGCTGCACGTGCAGCGCGTGGCCGTGGACAGCTCGGAGCGTGCCGTGCAGACCGACGACCTGCCCTGGGTGGCGCGCCTCAAGGACCATGAGGGCAGCCCCGTGTCCCCGTCCACCGGGGAGGCAGTGAGGGGGGAGGGGGTCCGTGGGGCTGCTCAGGCTGACAGGATGCAGGCAGGAACCGCTCCCCCTCCGCCACCTCCTCCCCCACCTCTGCCCCCGCACTGGGTGAAGTCAGCGGAGGGTTCGTCTTCCTCGGAACAGCGTTCCGGCAGCATCCCTCCCGCCCCGCCTCTTCCTGGCAGCTCTGTTGCCCCTCCCCCTCCTCCTCCACCTCCACCTCCACCTCCCCCTCTTCCTTGCGGTGTCTCTCCACCCCCTCCTCCTCCTCCTCCTCCACCGCCCTTCCGTCCCGGCACCCAGTGCATACCTCTCCCCTCCTCCCCCTCCCCCGCTTCCCGGCGGCAGTATTCCCCCTCCTCCACCGCCCCCTCCCCCTCCCCCAGGCAGCGCTGGAGTGCCCCCACCTCCTCCTGCTCCTCCATGTCTTGGGGGTGGAGCTCCCCCACCTCCTCCGCCACCGCCGGGCATGGGGAACGTGGCGCGGCCGCCGTCCCTGAAGTTTGGGTCCATGGGGGCCAGCTCTACCCTGAGTCCCATCACCACCCCCAGACCCCGCCACAAGATGAAGACCTTCAACTGGGCCAAGCTGCCTGCGCAGGCCCTCAACAGCAGTGAGTGTCAAGGCCGTCAGGTGGGGGAGGGGAGGGGGAGGAAGGGAGGGGAGGGGGGCAGGGGGCACTGGCACTCTGATAAGGGAGGGAATGGTGGTGACGAGACAGTGTGTGTGTGTGTGTGTGTGTGTGTGTGTGTGTGTGTGTGTGTGTGTGTGTGTGTGCGTGCGCGTGAGCGCGCGCGCGTATGTAAGCACTGAAAGTGTGCGCACGCCTATTTGTTATAATTAACATATTCCTACTTGTTTGTATGCGTCGGTGTGTGGGAAAAGAGAAATGCATAAAGTGTGTGTGAGTGTAAGTGTGTGTGTGTGTGTGTGTGTGTGTGTGTGTGTTGGAAGTGGTAAGAATTTACATCTGTAACAGTTTATATGACTGTGATGGTCTTGCACAAGTGCACTATTCCTGTGTACACTCCCTGAACTCGCGCGTGCGCGCGCACGCGCGCGCACACGCACACACACACACACACACACACAGAGGCACTTTCACAGACACACGCACGCACGCACGCACACGCACACACACACACACACACACACACGTACACACACACACACACACACACTTTTTCGTATAACTACCGATGATTTGCGTTCTCACAGCCGCTACACCAGATCTGCGTCTATCGTCCTCGGACACACAAAGTTGATTCAGAATGCGACAGGCTAGTGTTTAGACGAGAAAAAGAGAAACATAACTCTAAAAATAGAAACACGTCGAAAGAAACTTAGCAGTGCACACAGTAATCCATATGGAATCAAGGACAGGAGACCAGTTCCAGCTTCCTCTCAGAGGTCATCATTGTCAGTTTCATTCAATGCAGAGCGCCGCGTGGTGATCCCGGAAGGTCTGTCTCAAAATAATGGCTATCGATGTGAAAACGAGTCAGGCGCGCCTGACAAGGTTAGCACCAGTGACGGTGTTATTCACCTTTCCGCCAATCGATGTCAGTGGCTGGCACCCGTGCCGACATAAGCATTCCATTATCCTTGTCTCTGTCAGCGCTGCCAGAGAAGGCAAACTGGGACCAGGGGAAGCTGGAAATACCCCGGTCAATACCAGAATCAGCGTCAGTTATCCCATTGTGTCGTACCTGTCTTCTAGCTATGATCTGTTCCTGTGGCTTTTTACCGAAAGAACGATGGTGTTTTTGACATTAATTTTTTTTCTTTAAACTGTGGCGTCGCAAATACACCAGCGAAATCTGGCCTGTTGTAAAATAGAAGTCAGTAACTGCACATGACGTGGTGTACACGAGTTCAAAGAGAGTATTTATAGTGCTTCTCTTTTAAACAATTTCTGTACTATTGTTAGTCATTGACTGAGACTTTCTGTGCCACATTGCGCATTTGCCTTTGCTGATATGGCAGTACATCTATGGAATTGTCAGCACATGCTGATATGGCATTACATCTATGGAATTGTCAGCACCAGCTGATAA
>CM031602.1:55579245-55614245 GCA_018398815.1 Conus ventricosus
TGTTAGTCGGTACACAGAAGGTCAGTGGGATTTGCCCCTCATTCACTGGAAGCCTTGGCTCCCCACTTCCTTTATCGCCCTGGGAGTCTCCATCAGCTTCATCCCCTTGGCCTCACCTGGCCATCCTGCATCATGAATCACACAGCCAGTCCCGCTGTAGTCGCTACCCGGGCCATCCTACTCCATTTATCACCATGACTGTCCCACTCCATTTATCACCCTGACTATCCCATTTCATTTATCACCATGACTATCCCGCTCCATTTATCACCCTGACTATCCCACTCCATTTATCACCCTGACTATCCCATTTCATTTATCACCCTGACTATCCCACTCCATGTATCACCCTGACTATCCCACTCCATGTATCACCCTGACTATCCCATTTCATTTATCACCCTGACTATCCCACACCATTTATCACCCTGACTATCCCATTTCATTTATCACCCTGACTATCCCACTCCATTTATCACCCTGACTATCCCACTCCATGTATCACCCTGACTATCCCATTTCATTTATCACCCTGACTATCCCACTCCATTTATCACCCTGACAATCCCATTTCATTTATCACCCTGACTATCCCACTTCATTCATCACCCTGACTTTCCCATTTTATTCATCACCCTGACTACCCCACTTCATTCATCACCCTGACTATCCCACTCCATATATCTCCCTGACTATCCCACTTCATTCATCACCCTGACTATCCCACTTCATTCATCACCCTGACTATCCCACTTCATTCATCACCCTGACTATCCCACTCCATTTATCACCCTGACTATCCTACTTCATTCACCCCCTGACTATCCCACTTTATATATCACCCTGACTATCCCACTTCGTTCATCTCCCTGGCTATCCCACTTCATATATCACCCTGGCTATCCCACTTCATATATCACCCTGGATATCCCACTTCATATATCACCCTGGCTATCCCACTTCGTTCATCTCCCTGGCTATCCCACTTCATATATCACCCTGACTATCCCACTTCATTCATCTCCCTGGCTATCCCACTTCATATATCACCCTGGCTATCCCACTTCATATATCACCCTGGCTATCCCACTTGATATATCACCCTGACTATCCCACTTCGTTCATTTCCCTGACTATCCCACTTCGTTCATTTCCCTGACTATCCCACTTCATATGTCACCCTGACTATCCCACTTCGTTCATGTCCCTGACTATCCCACTTCATATATCACCCTGACTATCCCACTTCGTTCATCTCCCTGACTGTCCCACTCCATTTATCACCCTTGTCATCCTACTTCACTGATCATCCTTGTCATCCTGCTTCATTTATCATTCTGATTACCTCACTTCATTTATCGCCTTGGACATCCTTGTTCATTTATCACCCTGATCATTATTGCTTCATTTATTACTCTAGCCAACAACATCATTTATGATAATGGCCTTCCTACTTCATGTATCGGTCTGCTGCGATGTTTGCTGGTGTGCTTGTCGGCAGTGGGGGTGGGGACGTGCTGTGTACTTTACTTCTCTCTCTGTTGTTTTGGTGGTGCAGGTAAACCTGCTTGACACGAAGCGCAGCATGAACGCCAACATCTTCCTGAAGCAGTTCAAGGCGTCCAACGAGGAGATCGTGCGCATGGTTCAAGAAGGCCAACAGGCACGCATCGGGGCTGAGCGACTCCGGGGTCTGCAGAAGATACTGCCCGAGAAGGAGGAGGTGAGGGGCCCAGGCCTGGCAGCCCGATACTGAAGTGAAGGACGTGAGCCAGACTCTTTTCTCTGAGCTTAGTCTGATCTGCTGTGAGATGATGGCGCCATTCCTTCAGTCAGCATTACTGAAGGCCCTGCAAGGATAGTCTCTTTATATACAAGCTAAAGAATAGTTGTGGTTGAACATTAAAAGTTACATTCAAACTAAAATTGTATTGTTTTTAATCACAGTACACAGTAATACCAATAGTGTGAAAGTAATCTGTTTTTCGCCTTGTTGAAACATGAGATGCAAAAGGCCACAATAATGAAACTTGAGAGTTGTTCATGTCGTTTATATACATAGGTCATATATTAAGATTAAGGTATGGAGAGAAGCGCTTGTGGTACTTAAATATTGTTTTTGTATGCCTCGAAATCGATTTATTCATTTTAGATATTAACAAGGGAAAAGGGATATCACAAATCTGCCATGGTCGTTGAGTTACATGGTAAGACATCCAGTTCCAGGGAAGCGGTGCTTGCAGAGCCAGTGGCCCATGCCACACGTGCTGCATGTGAGGTCACAGGGGTTTTTTTTCCTGTAGTACAGTTCCCATTCCCCTTCACCCCCTGTCCTACGTGTCGTTAGCTGTGCACTGTGAGCACGCCAGTGTGTGTCAGGTGTCCGTGCCTGGTGTGCAGGTGGACATGATCCGAGGCTATGAGGGAGACAAGGAGAAACTGGGGAACGCGGAGAAGTTCTACCTACAGCTGTCTGCTCTGCCTGCCTACCAAGTGCGCATCGAAGGAATGCTGCTAAAGGTGTGTGCTCCACATAAGTTGGCTTAGATACAGGGTGGACCCTCATGCCCACAGCAAACTACTTTCATACCATGTGCTATGTTGAAATAATGGCTTTCATCTGTTGTAAGTTCCCAGTATGACCATTTCGATTCTGCAGATTCCAGTCTTCCGAAAAAAGGGATGAGACTTGGTACGTGGCAGAGGAAGTAAAACAGGCCAACCTCTCACCCTACGACATACACCGTTTCGGAGCGAGTAAACATCCCATAACGTATCGTTTATGGGAGGAAAGAGAAGGAGGGGCGTGCACTGTTCTGTTCTCACACATAACAAAAAACAACATGATGTTAGACTGTTTCTGTTATTGCCTTGTTTGCCAGTCCTGGTGGTTAGCTGTGTGTGTTTACGATCATGTTGAGGTAGTACAGTGCAGCAAGGCTTGCTGTCAGTCCCCTCTGTTCATGGGGCTTACTCATGGCCAGAGTTGTGCTGTTGCAGGAGGATTTTCGGGGGGGGATGGACGGGCTGAAGCCCAATGTGGACGTCCTCATCCGGGCCTGTGAGGAGCTGACGGACACTGAGACCTTAAAGGCCTTCCTTCGATACGTCCTGCACACCGGCAACTTCATCAACGCTGTAAGGGCCAACGCCATGTGGGTCAGACGTTCTGGAGGCTCTTTAATGTCATTGTCGATAGTTTCTACACATCAGGGAAATCCTGTGCCAGACATGGTCTCTTTTTTCTGTCTTATTTTCTTTTTTCCTGTCATTTCATTCTGTCTGTCAGGTGGACTATGCTTCTGTACAGTTGTAGGCCCAAGTTGAGGACTCAGCCCCTTCCAACCGCCACTAAAACTTACTCTAGTCTATAATTTGAACGTCTTATATATTTTTGACCCTGAATTCCACAAGAAATTTGAAGACAACCCGAGAATATTCCATCCGTTGGAAACCGTATTCTTTCTCATCTTAACAACACAGACATTGATTAGGGAAACGTGCGTAATTTGTCCTCCCCCCTGGACTTTTCACATTTGGAGATCTGCTTTAAGCTTATTTCTTAGCGCAAAGATTTTACCAGCTGTCTGGCGTACATTTTGGCTGAACCTTTTTTGGACAATGACGACAAACTTTAATGACAACAGCTTGGTAGCCCTAATGTCGCTGGGTAGGCACAGTATCTCAAGCAAACAAGAAATCAGATCATCATTAGCAATGAATCGGCAAAATCTACACGGGAAACATTCATTGATCTGTTAGTGTTTATCTAATGAAGCAAAAGCGCATACTCACTGTCCTCTTCGCCTGAATCGGACAGAAACACTGCTGTGCAGCGGAAATTTACCGACTGTCATTTCTACGACCACCAGGGTCACACTAAATAATATGTACGTGAAAAACATGAATACTTTTAAACTGAAATGAAAGATTGTCTGATTTTCTATGATTCAGCCACCAACTGACCTAAACATTTAATGATATCCTTGTTGTCAAATGATATAATGTCTTTTTTAAATTACACTTTTATTTTATTTTCTAGTTTCTATACATACAGTTTCAACATTTCACAAATTAAAAAGTAAGGGGAAATGTAACTAAACTCTAGAAAGGAAAAATCAGAAAAAACCCAGCAACATACACAAGTCGAAAGCACATTTAGACACAACAGAAGAATATGAATAAATGCCAGCCATTCTACAACAATACAAATCATTACTTATTGATGGTATCTGACAGTAATAAGTAGTTTTGATGAGTGCATAATCTTAACTGGCTTGCATGTTTTTTTGTTGTTGTTGATTTTGTTTTAATGAAGTATACATTTTCGTGTTTATATTCCTTCACTTTCAGTTCACTCTTTATACTTATGCCAGTCAGTGTTCAACTTTACTGTGTTAAAGTTAATGTAAGCGATAAACCTTTCTATTGTACGCCTGTCTCTTAATGATTTAAGGAACACACTTACATGAGGAAATTCATGTTTTGATTTGCAATTTTAAAGTTTTGGCTGAACTTCGTTGTGGATTTCCATCCTTTCAAAAAGCATTTACTGATGGTTCCGAATTCACTGATGGTTCCGAATCTGTAGTTGCTTCTTCTGCCTACTGTAAAATACCCCCCTCTCAGAAATGTTCCAAACACATTCCTCATAAAGCTTAGGTACACTTCTAAGCTTACAGGCAAGGTCCTGGCACTTCAGATATAGTCTCTAAATCAAAACAGAGAGTATTTCTCACTCTGTCTGATTCCTTTTTTGCTTTGGAGGTCATTACTCAAGCACCCACAATCTGTGACATTTTTAACTGTACACCTCTCTGATGGTTACCGAATGTTTCATTCGTGGCTTCCCGGCCATGTTTGCATCCGAGACAGTGAGGTGGCTGATCAGTGCTCCAAATAAAGAATCATGCAGATGTTCTTTCCTGCACAGCGATCTGAAAGCTAAAGCTCAGACTATGCCAAAGATAGCGCTGGAACATGCAGACGACTGACAAACTTTCTCAGATCCGTCCTGACTTTAAAGAGCTTTTACCATCTGCTATCGGTGGCCGTAAAGAGCTTTTACCATCTGCTATCGGTGGCCGTAAAGAGCTTTTACCATCTGCTATCGGTGGCAAAGAAGAAAGTTTTGTGAAGATTACACATTGCTCATTCTTTTAAAACTTACTCATCTGTGTTGAAAGGCGAAGGTCTGTGGTGCATTCCCTTTAAGGGGCCGTTCACAGTGGAACATGATCTTAAACACTATTGGAATTGACGTGATGTCAGATAGGAACACTCAAACCAGACGCCGTAAGATCCTTGTTCAGAGATCTTCCACCTCATGTGAGGTTTGAGTCCCTGAAAGAGAAACAGTTTCATCTGATCTGATCTAAAATTTATGGAAGAAACAATTTAAGCAATTTTGGCGTGGTTTAGAAATTCCAGGTGTTGTGTATTTTTGTTGTTGGTCCAAGTAACAACTAAGTTAGGAATAGACTGTGAGGAGATGACAACCCTGATGTGACGTAATCTGTTTTGTTTTCTCTGCCTACAAGAAGGCTGAAAACAGTTGGATTGGGTCACTATCTACGAGCGATCCAACTTTGAGATCTCTGGGTGCAAACAGACAGCACGACGACAAACCCAACCCGCTCGTAAATAAGGAAACTCTGCCCTAGAGGAAACATTATTGTTCTTTCCACAGAGAGTGGTATAAGCCAGAAGGCCTTACACTTGAGGTCGCAGTTTAATGTTTTGCTGGTTGATGGTGTGTGTAGGGGGGATACGCCGGCAACGCGTTGGGCTTCAAGGTGGCCTCCCTGACCAAGCTGATGGACACGCGGGCCAACAAGCCCCGCATGACCCTGCTTCATCATTTGGTGGCCGAGGCAGAGAAGGAGGCCCACGACGTCCTGGACTTTGCCCAGCAGCTCCTGCCTGTACTGTCCGAGGCCTCCAGGTACTGCCCCTGTCTCCTGCCATCTCCTTGCTCTCATCTGTCTCCTGCCATCTCCTTGCTCTCATCTGTCTCCTGCCATCTCCTTGCTCTCATCTGTTTCCTGCCATCTCCTTGCTCTCATCTGTTTCCTGCCATCTCCTTGCTCTCATCTGCCACCTGCCATCTCCTTGTTCTCATCTGTCTCCTGCCATCTCCTTGCTCTCATCTGTCTCCTGCCATCTCCTTGCTCTCATCTGTTTCCTGCCATCTCCTTGCTCTCATCTGTTTCCTGCCATCTCCTTGCTCTCATCTGCCACCTGCCATCTCCTTGTTCTCATCTGTCTCCTGCCATCTCCTTGCTCTCATCTGTCTCCTGCCATCTCCTTGCTCTCATCTGTCTCCTGCCATCTCCTTGCTCTCATCTGTCTCCTTTCATCTCCTATTTCATATGTCTCCTGCCATCTCCTTGCTCTCATCTGTCTCCTTTCATCTCCTATTTCATATGTCTCCTGCCATCTCCTTGCTCTCATCTGTCTCCTTTCATCTCCTTGCTCTCATCTGTCTCCTTTCATTATCTTGCTCTCATCTGTCTCCTTTCATCTCCTTGCTCTCATCTGTCTCCTCCCATCTCCTTGCTTTCATCTGTCTCCTGCCATCTCCTTGCTTTCATCTGTCTCCTGCCATCTCCTGCCTGTACTGTCCGAGGCCTCCAGGTACTACCTCCGTCTCCTCCCATCTTGCTCTCATCTGTCTCCTGCCATCTCCTTGCTCTCATCTTTCTCCTGCCATCTCCTGGCTCTCACGCCATCTCCTTCCTCTCATCTTTCTCCTGCCATCTCCTTCCTCTCCTCTATCCACTCCTCTCCTATCTCTCTGTTATCAGCCTGTACTGAGGCCTCGAGGTACTGCCCCTCTCTCCTGTCAGCTCCTCTGTGACCGTTTCCAGTAAACACATTTTTTTTCTCCAAATCTTGTATTTCTTTTTCGGTATGTTTTTCTCTTTCATTTCTTTTTTTTTCTTTCTTTTCTTCTTCATTTTTTTTTTTTTTTTTGGTTGCGAATACGAAACGTTATTGTTTCAGCTCTTATTTCCATAATCAGAATTTCTAAAAATAACTAGTCCGAAAATGAGAAGTGAATTTGATCATTCGGTATTTTATCCACAAAATTTTTATTGTAAGGCAGTAATGCATGTTGTTACTTGATTCTTTCAGTCGTTTAATTAACAAGATTTTAACATACTGTTTGTCTCTCAAAATAGAAGAATTGAACCCTTTGTGCGTCTCTTCATTTTTTAAGAGAACTCTTATGTACACTAAAAAGTGATCTGTTCTGTATCCGAACTAAATATCAGCCTCTTCTATGTTAGTGATGAATATGTCGGGAGAGGGTGGAGTAGAAGTGTGAGAAGGTTCGGACAAGCACACCTCCCCCCGTCTCCCCTCAAAGTTTTCAGGACCCCGATTTGGAAGGCGTGAATCATGCCAAGTAGGAACAAGGCAATTGTTTGGATAAGTAAGGATGAGAACAATTCTTCATTATTATTTTGAGAACAATTTGTGACTGGGACGAAATGTGTGAAGCGAGTATGTGTCTGTGAGATGCACTGCTGATGATGCCCATCATTGTGCCATGTCAAGGCAGACAGTGCACAACTGCTTTCAGCTGCACGACCCTCATCATATCACTGTGTTTAGTACTGGCTGAATTTGTCACACTTCACTTGCTTCTCGTGCTGCCCCCCTCCCCCTCCTTACATTACGTCATTGTACCTCTGCACAGACTGAATATGTAAGACATGTCTTACTTCTCGTAACGCCCCCCCTCCTCCTTCCCACTCCAGGAGAATTTGGAAGACTTGTCTTGCTTCTCGTGCTGCCGCCTCCTCTCCCCCTTACATTATTACATACCATTATTACATTACATTATTACATACCATTATTACATTACATTATTACATACCATTATTACATTACATTATTACACTACATTATTACATTACATTACTACGCTACATTATTACATTACATTACATTATTACATTTCATCATTGCATTACATTATTACACTACATTATTACATTACATTACTACGCTACATTATTACATTACATTATTACATTACATTACATTATTACATTTCATCATTGCATTACATTATTACACTACATTATTTCATTACATTACTACGCTGCATTATTACACTACATTATTACATTACATTACTACGCTACATTATTACATTACATTACATTATTACATTTCATCATTGCATTACATTATTACACTACATTATTACATTACATTACTACGCTACATTATTACATTACATTATTACATTTCATCATTGCATTACATTATTACACTACATTATTACATTACATTACTACGCTACATTATTACATTACGTTATTGTATTACATTATTACATTACATTATTACACTACATTATTACATTACATTGTTACATTACATTATTACACTACATTATTACATTACATTACTGTGTCTTGCCCAAGCTGAATTTGTAGACTCGTTTCACGATCCCCAGTTACATCACTTCATCTTGCTAGGCTGAATTTGGAAGACTTGTTTTGTGTTTCGTGCTGCCCCCATCACATTACTGTATCTTGCAAGGCTGAATTTGGTAGACTTTTTGTCTTATATCCACTCCACCCTCCCTCTTCCATGACATCACTGTACTTTGCGCAGACTGAACATGGAGAACTTGTCGTCGGAGCGGCGACAGCTGGAGGCCAGTGTCAAGAAGCTGCAGACCCAGGTGCAGTCAGCTGGGGAGGACGTGCAGCAACAGTTCCAGCAGTTCTTTGAGGTCAGTGCTGCAGACAGCGAGGAGCATGATGTCTTCAGCCACCCGTGCCGAGGGAGCCGCAGTAATCCCACTACACACGTGATCACACAACTCTGGCACAAACTGTCACACCAGATATATATGCTGGCACAAGTATATTCACACCACACATGCATTCACACCACACATGCATTCACACCATACATGCATTCACACCACGTACATGCATGCATATGCAAGCATACACCTTTGCAAAATGTCTCTCCTTCCCCCCTCTCTGTCTCTTTTGGAATATGTCTCTCTCTCTCTCTCTCTCTCTCTCTCTCTCTCTCTCTGTCTGTCTTTTTGTGCCCCCTCCCACTTATGATCCCCACCCTCCCCACTCCGCTCTCTGTCTGTCTGTCACTCATTTTTTTCTCCCTCCTGTATGTACTCCTCCCTCCCTCTCTCTCTCTCTCTCTCTCTCTCTCTCTGCTTCCTGCATATAAAGCTAAATGAAACCTAACCTTAAAAAGGCTTGAAACGGAGCACTAGACAAACAACCTAATGCAGTAATGTACAGGAAGCCACAAGAGACTTAAAAGAGAGCACCAGCCAAATGATTTAATACGACTAGGCATAGGGAACCAAAGAAGGCTTGAAACAGTACAGCAGACCGATCGTTTAATGTGGTTATGCACAGGGAGCCTAAGGAAGCTTCACACAGCGTCACTCATGTCTTAGCGTGTTGGTTCGCAGGAAGCCAAACAACGTTGGAACAGAGCATCACACTAATGACTCGGTGTGGGTGTGCATAGGGAGCCAAAGAAGACTTGAAACAGCATCACGATAATGACTCCTGTGGTAGTGTACAAGGAGCCAAAGGAGGCTTGAAGCAGAGCATTTAAGTAATAACTCGGTATGATAGTGAACGGGGAGCCAAAGAAATTTCGTAAAAGAGATTCCAACTAATGACTCAATGTGGTTGTGAACAGGGAGCCAAAGAAGGCTTGAAATAGAGCATCTAACTAATGATTCAATGTGGTTATAAATAGGGAGCCAAAGATGAAATAGAGCATCTAACTAATGATTCAACGTGGTTATAAACAGGGAGCCAAAGATGAAATAGAGCATCTAATGATTCAATGTGGTTGTGAACAGGAGCCAAAGATGAAATAGAGCATCTAACTAATGATTCAATGTGGTTGTGAACAGGGAGCCAAAGAAGACTTGAAATAGAGCATCTAACTAATGATTCAATGTGGTTGTGAACAGGGAGCCAAAGAGGAGCTAAAGGACACGGAGGAGAAGATGAGCACTGTGACAGAGCTGACCCGCAAGCTGTGTGTCCACTTCGTGGAGAACGAGAAGACGTTCAAGCTGGAGGAGTGCCTCAACATCTTCAAGACTTTCTGCGAAAAAGTCATCCAGTGCAAGAAGGTGACTGCACAATGTGTGTGTGTGTGTGTGTGTGTGTGTGTGTGTGTGTGTGTGTGTGTGTGTGTGTGTGTGTGTATTTGTGTGGTGTCTTTTCTCATTTTCTTTGCATATTTGTCATCTATTTTGACCCAGGATTTGATCTTCGGTTATCTCTCTCTCTCTCTCTCTCTCTCTCTCTCTCTCTCTCTCTCTCTCTCTCTCTCTCTCTCTCTCTCTCTCTCTCTCTCTCTCTCTCTCTCTCTCTCTCTGTTTTTGTGTTTGTATGCGTGTGTGTTGTTTGCGTGTGTGTGCTCGCGCTCGCGTGCGCTCGCATGCATGTGTGTTAGCAGAGAATGACATTCATTTTGTTTTGAGCTGTCCAGCGCAAAAAATGACACAAGGAGAAAATGTTCCATTAATGTTCCGTACAAGATCCTTTAGGTTTTTTGTTGGTGTTGAGTTTATTGAGTAAAATGAAAATATAACCATAAATGTTGCAATTTTCTGTGTAAAGCCTTTCACTGAATAAAGACTTTATTCCCAGTAAGTATATACCAAGTGATAGTGGAATCTGAATGGCAGGAAGAACAGTTGACGAGTTCCTCCAGTACTCTTGGTTGGACAGCAAAGCCAGGATCTCCTCAAAGGTTGTCTGTCCATGGTGCAATATTGTCAGTCCATTTGGGTTCTTTTTGTACTCCCAGTTCTTATAGAACAGGGAGTACTTTAGAATGGGAACGAAGAAATGCTGTCTGTGTGTCTGTCTGTCCGTGGTTAAAATGTGTTCTACTCACTCCAGACAAAACTGCTGGTCCGATCTGTCTGAAAATTTGTAGATATGTTCATTATGGGTCATGGATTATGCCCGATGTTTTAGTTTACCAGAATAGCCGTTACTAACAGCTATAAATGATAATTTTGTGATGTACAGTTTAAGTGTAACCAAATTCTGTAAGCTCCTCGGTAGTATGGTGGTTAGTATCCACGCCTGCCACGCGGGCGACCGGGGTTCATTTCCTCGCCGGGAAGAGCAGAATTTTTTTTTCTTTTCTCTTACAAACAAAATTTCTACCACCAAATGGGGAGAAAGTGCTATAGTGACTGATTTATATATATATATATATATATATATATATATATATAATATATATATATATATATATATATATATAATGCTGAACAATTAAGTAGTGGGGGAAAACAAGTGCAGGCTAACAATTCTTCAGTCGTTATAGTAATGACTTGACAAAGATCTGAACTTTGAAAAAAAAAAATTGTTTTTGAAGATGAAGAAAATGGGGGAATATATTATAAATATGAGAAGCCCTTCACTAGCTGCCTGAGGGAACCATCGTAATCCCTCTCAAAGGCACATTTATTTGTATTGCCTGCTCCTAGGCCTTTCGTCCGCTGGATCGGACTCATCAGGGAGACACGGCTAATTGTGTCTGTGCTCTTGGTGTCAAATATATATATATATATATATATATATATATATATATATATATATATATATATATATATATATATATATATATATATAGATCAGTATATTTAAAATGCCTAAAACAATTTTTTAAGTGCTCAACCCCTTGGGGAGCAACATTAGTTAAAACAAGTTAAAAGAGGAATCTTAAAACTATCTGATAGTTTTAAGATTCCTCTTTTAACTTGTTTTAACTATATATATATATATTCCTTTTTGTACTACTTACTGGGAGTAAGTTTATATGCTTTGCATCTTGTTCGTCTTTCCATCCGTCTCCCTCCCTCAACGGTTCCCTGAAAGGTTGTGTTAGCAAGGTCACTGAGTCTTGTTACATGGCCACACCAACGTAGTTTTCTTTCTTTTCTTTCTTTCTAAATTGTGATTGTGACATGTTTCCTAACGTCGGATGCGCAGACAGCAGGAAGGTCTTAAAGCCTTGTTGTTTGCTGTGTCTGTCAGTGTGACAGCAGAAGGTCTTAAAGCCTTGTTGTGTCTGTCTGTCCGACAGCAGGGAGGTCTTAAAGCCTTGTTAAAGCCTTGTTGTTTGCTGTGTCTGTCAGTGTGACAGCAGGGAGGTCCTAAAGCCTTGTTGTTTGCTGTGTCTGTCAGTGTGACAGCAGGAAGGTCTTAAAGCCTTGTTGTTTGCTGTGTCTTTCAGTGTGACAGCAGGAAGGTCTTAAAGCCTTGTTGTTTGCTGTGTCTGTCAGTGTGACAGCAGGAAGGTCTTAAAGCCTTGTTGTTTGCTGTGTCTGTCAGTGTGACAGCAGGGAGGTCTTAAAGCCTTGTTGTATGCTGTGTCTGTCTGTCTGACAGCAGGAAGGTCTTAAAGCCTTGTTGTTTGCTGTGTATGTCTGTGTGACAGCAGGAAGGTCTTAAAGCCTTGTTGTTTGCTGTGTGTATCTGTCTAACAGCAGGGAAGTCGTAAAGCCTTGTTGTTTGCTGTATCTGTCTGTCTGACAGCAGGAAAGTTATTAACGTTTGGTTTCTGTGTGTTGCAGGAAAACGAGCAACGTAAACTGCAGGAGGAAAGAGCGGAGAAAAGACGGAAAGAGCAAGAGGCCATGAGAGCTCGCAGCAAGGACAGTGAGTTTTCAGTCCTGTCGATTCTTTCATTTGTTGTCACTGAAGAGATTACTGCATTTTCTTACAGATAGTGAGTTCTCAGTCCTGTCGATTCTTTCATTTGTTGTCACTGAAGAGATTACTGCATTCTTACCGACAGCACTGCGGGGCAGAACATCGGTTCTGTTTCTGAACATCATGTTACTATGCTTCCGTTCTGATAGTGTAGAGTGTAGACAAGTCTTAAAAGAGGCTGGAAAATGCCAGTCGTGAATAACAGCTAAGAAGGATAATTTTTGTTTCCCCGGTGAGACAAAGAACATAGCCCACACTCCAAAAGAATACTGTTTCCGCCACAGAGGATGCTTCCTCCATGTCTGTTCTGTGTGCTTCGTGTCTGCAGTTTGTGGTCAGCCAATTGGTGCCGTTAACAGCATATGTGTGGTGGTGTGGATGTACGACATCACTCTTGTTTGTTACCATCTTGTGCTGTGTGAATTATCGTTCGTTTATTGTTTATTCAGAATAACTGCATTTTGTCAGTTTCAACAATCTGGAATGACGAATCGTTCATGTAAGTTTTCAGACAGAACTTGCAAAATGTAATTTGAGAGTTAAAAATGTAATCGAAGCATTCAGATAAAAGCATAATGAAAAGAATATAAAGCATATTATTATGAGTTGTTTTAGATTTGTAGTAATGAAATAAATGTTGATTTTGTTCAGACACACTCAGAGACACACACCAGCTTACATGCAAAAAGGCAATCGCACGCGCACGCTGGCATATGCATATGTCTTTTATGGTCATAAAACATTTTCATCTGGAAATGAATGCTTCATATCTATATATGTCAATCCCTTTGTCGACCGATCTTTCAGTCTACTTGTCTGTCTAGCTTGTAACTCTTGTTTGTAGTGCAACTATGTTACACCATGAAGTCTGTCCATGAAGTCACAATATGCCCGATGCGTTGCTGAGAAGCCATGCTTTATAATCTGTCTCCCTTGCTGGTATTCTTTTTATGGCATAATGCTTATTATCATGATTTTCTTTCTATGACTACAGTGTGCCATGGACCGACCAGGTCAAACGTAGTAATATCCAAATTGTAAGGTAGAATTTCACCGCACTCTGCGAAGACAATGATGAATATCATGTGGAAACCACAATGTGGCTATACTGAACACCGTCACCGCGCATATTACCTCTTTTTTCAGCAGGAATTACTTTTGGGGCCATGACTAGCAGCTGAACATGAATCACAAAATTGCTAGACAGACAGAGATGTGAAATGTACTTTGCCATGTTATGTTACAATCATTTGCCTGCAACAGGGTTTAACAAAATATCATTTAAGGAGGAAAATACTTAGACGTTGACTTCTATTACATGTGTGTGTGTGTGTGTGTGTGTGTGTGTGTGTGTGTGTGTGTGTCTGTGTGGTGTGTGTGTGTGCGTGTGTGTGTGTGCGTGTGTGTGTGTGCGTGTGTGTGTGTGTGTGTGTGTGTGTGTGTGTGTGTGTGTGTGTGTGTGTGTGTGTGTGTGTGTGTCAGGCAAGGAGAAGCCGCCACAGGAGGATGACGGTTGCATCATCGACCGCCTGCTGTCTGACATCCGCCGGGGCTACACCCTGCGCAAAACCAAGCCCTCTAAGCGAGGAGACAGCACCAAGGGGAAGACCTCAGCCAAAGCCCCCTCCTCCCAGCCACAGAGACAGACAGTCCCGGAACCTGAGGGAACCAAAGAAACGTCCGGCAAAGCAGTGAGCAGGAATGACGAGTCTGTGTGCTGAAAGGCAACAGGTTTACAGCGCGGAGGTTGTTTTTCGTGGTGATGGTGCCAGAAAAAGTTGTGTGACTTTTCTGATGGTGCCTGGCATGGCGTGCAGCGATGTGGGTGCTGCGTCAAGCTGTGCTGCAGCTGCTGTGTCGTCCACAGCTGGAGATGCTGGCCCTGGTGGACTGTGGTGGTGACGTCAGCTTTCCTACTGCGCTTCCTCCCTCTGTACGGAGGCCAAGAAGCGGCTGCTTTTAGGAAGACAGATCGACAGCAACAGCATCAAAATGGATCGCGTCATGCTTTCAGGAAGACAGATCGACAGCAACAGCATCAAAATGGATCGCGTCATGTAAATAGCTACGCTCATGTGTATTTGTAATGCATCTAGCCAAAAGGTCTATGATTTTTTTCCCAATGAACCTAGTGTTGGATCTCTGTGACGCATGAGCTTGTCCAGTCTCCCTCCATACTCTCGTCCACTTCCTCCCGGTTCTTGTTCCCTGCCATTCGTCCCCACTTCCTCTGCCTCTCCCTCTGGTCATGCTGGTTTTTTTGTCAGTCGTTGCTATTGGTGAACCTTTCTGTTCTTTGCCCATCAAATTTCTGTTGAGAGATGTTGACACTTTTCACTTTGAAGTCCAATCACCCGTTGTTGGCCACAGCAAATAAGTGTTTTTTCATGAGCCATAGTTACCTCACCAGCTGTTTGTGTAGCATGGTGATAGTCAGGTACACTTTAACAAGCAAACAAACAAAGCGGAAGACAAATTTTCATTGTTGGCTGAAGAGAAAGACTTTCTTCCTTCTAAAATGTTTTGGTTAGCAGAACCACTCTCATCAGATAACGACTGTCCCTTTCACTCTGTGACGATTGGGAGGGAGGGAGGGAGGGAGGGGGAGTCACATGACGTAGTTCCAAAGCGTGGGTAGGTCCAGCTCGCCTTTTGTTTGACCCGGCGCTAATTTTGTCATAGAACTGTCGAAGCGTACATAGTGATCGTGCTCGGTCGTCCAGCTGTTAGGTTGGTTTGCAGTTCGATGTACGGGTAGGCAGGCCATAGACATGCACAGCGAAATTGCTCCGTTCATTGTGGGTCGATATCATCTCTGTTCTTCTCCGCCAAGTCTAAGCTGATGAGCATGGACAGCCAAAATGACAGAAACCAGCGTGTGACAAGGTGATGCAACATCCTCGCTGTGACATGCCGTATGGAACATATATCAATGAATTCCAATGTCTGGTGGCACAGTCTTACTGGAGGTTAACAGACCATCTGGAAGACGTCTATGATGGGTCAAGGAAAAGGACTCGGCACCATTAGTCTTTGAACAGCATAGGCTGACTAGCTAAAAAGAGTCGGTCAGTCAGGGCAGTCTTATCTTGCTGTTGAGGTTTAACATGTAGAACAGTGTATGTAGCCGTGCAAAGAAGCGCGATGGTTGGATGGAAGATTCGTAGCCCCCTGGAGAATGCCTGAGTTACGATCATGAGAAAATGCCTTAAGGGATGGGGGGGGGGGGGGGGGGGGTGATGACTTCACTGTGGTTCACTTACACATGGCATAGCTGAAAGCGACAAACCAAGCGGCCTCACAATCAGCCCGTGCTGCGAAGCGCTTGCCGGTCTTTTGTCCACAGGAAGCTCAAACAACCCAGACCAGAAAAGCCCTCAATGCTAAAGATGCTTGGAACCCTGTCTGTGAGCCGATACCTCCTGTTGAAGCACAGTTCACGGTGTCCACCACCAAAGCGGAGACCGGCAGTCCACCGTTTCAGGTTCCAAACTAGACGTTAGTACCTCCTTTCCCATCTGTACCAAGTCAACCATTGCAGGCCATGTGGCACTGCCCCACAGACCCCAAGCCACGTTGTACAGCCCTGTTCCACCTCCATGCCCAGTGCTGTTAACCTAACCCACACACTGTTCAAGCCACGTTGTACAGCCCTTTCCACCTCCATGCCCAGTACTGTTAACCCACACACTGTCCCACGGAGCCCCAGGCAAATATGAGGAGGACGGGGGAATGGAGGTGTTTTTGAAAGGGGAGGGGGGTGGGTGGAGGGGGAGATGGGAAAGTTCACTAATGCGGACTTTGACCAGCACACTGGACTGGCCATCACAGGGCCAGGGAACACAAGCGAACTGGCTTTAGGACTGGCCTATCGCCAGCAGTGACCTGGTGTGCTGACCACAGAGTAACACTGAAGGCGACATGGTGTGCCAACTTCTGACGGAAGACCCAAATCACGTGACTCGGCCCAGCAGAGAACTGGGCATTTTGGGGCGAATTCCAACGTGTTGTAACCACATCTGTCACAGAGGAGATGCCTGCTCCCATTTTTCAGTCTGAAGCAAAGCAAGAGCCCCAACGACGGTAAAACCAATTCTAAACCCAAACGTAACACCCCCTCCCCCAGTTCCCTCCCCATCCCACCCACTTTCCTTCATTCCCGCCCCCTCCCCCAGTTCCCTCCCCATCCCACCCACTTTCCTTCATTCCCGCCCCCTCCCCCAGTTCCCTCCCCATCCCACCCACTTTCCTTCGTTCCCGCCCCCTCCCCCAGTTCCCTCCCCATCCCACCCACTTTTCTTCATTCCCGCCCCCACCCCAGTTCCCTCCCCATCCCACCCACTTTCCTTCATTCCCGCTCCCTCCCCCAGTTCCCTCCCCATCCCACCCACTTTCCTTCGTTCCCGCCCCCTCTCCCCAGTTCCCTCCCCATCCCACCCACTTTTCTTCATTCCCGCCTCCTCCCCCAGTTCCCTTCCCATCCCACCCACTTTCCTTCATTTCAATCGATTTCAGACAAAGCTGTGCGGCAATGCTACCGAGGTACTGTGTGAGGTACAGCTACCATGTAAATATTTCAGTAAATGTATAGATGGAGCGAAACAGATATCAGAGATTGCATTTTGTCATGGGTCTGAGAATTCACAAGGCTACCCTGGTCTTGGTTTTTTCCTCGAAAATTGAAAAGAGGGTAGGTGTTTGCAGACTGTAGATCTCTCGTTCGAGCCAGTGTGTCCATCACTGCCATTCCACATCAGTTGTAGCTGCCGTCAGAGAGTGAGGCATTTCATCCAGTGATGATGACAACAAACGGGTCCAACGGCATGTGCTGAACATGAGAGCTGACAACAGACAGTGTTCAGAATGAAACGTTTCATGAACATTTGTAAAGAACTGTCGTGGAAGTCTTGTTCACAGAATGGGCCACAACATGTGGCAGGGCATCAGTAAGGTAGACAGACGTGTGAAACATTAACAGGGATCAGCGTTGTGTAAAGATACATTACAACAAACAGCATTGTACGGGGTAACCGTGCCAAGGTATTATAAAATGAAACATTGAGGCTGAACGCAGAGACTGGAAACAGAATCAGACCTTAAAATAATACATGCATTGACCTGTTAAAGCCTTGACCTTGACTTTGATAATACAACATCAGTCTGGAATCGCACATCACACTGAAATGTAGTACGAGACATAACAAGAACAACTTTGGAAGTGAGATTTGACAATAATGAAATCCAATCCAGAATAAAATGACGGTATAAAATAACATGACAACAGGTCTATTGAAAGAGGCATTACAGTGACGCAGACAAAAAGCCTGAAAGTAAGAATCGGTCATAGCAGCAGACGTGTAGAGTCAGACATAACAACTACAAACTACAGACAGGACAATACAGCAGCACCATAATACAACACGCTGCAGTCACAAAGGATCAGAAATGGCCTCAGAGGTCGGTCGGGCTATAGACAACATGCTTAGATGACAGAAGGAGCGACTGTACATCAGACCTTATACTACAGGGGGGGGGGGGGGGGGGGGGGGGGGGGGCCTTATGTACCCATTTCATGGCACCGCCGTCAGCTCTCCTCACCCTGACTGTTCCAGCTCCATTGAGACATTGCACCACCATCCTGCAATACAGCCATGAGACATTGCACCACCATCCTGCAATACAGCCATGAGACATTGCACCACCATCCTGCAATACAGCCATGAGACATTGCACTACTATTCTACAATACAGCCATGAGACATTGCACCACCATCCTGCAATACAGCCATGAGACATTGCACCACCGTCCTTGCAATACAGCCATGAAACATTACAACACCATCCTTGCAGTACAGTCATGTAGACTGAGACATTCTACCACCATCCACCAATACAGCCATGTAAACTGAGACATTGTACCACCATCCTTCAATACAGCCATGTAGACTGAGACATTGCACCACCATCCTTCAATACAGCCATGTAGACTGAGACATTGCACCACCATCCTTCAATACAGCCATGAGACATTGCTCCACCATCCTGCAATACAGCCATGTAGACTGAGACATTGCTCCACCATCCTTCAATACAGCCATGTAGACTGAGACATTGCACCACCATCCTTCAATACAGCCATGTGGACTGAGACATTGCTCCACCATCCTGCAATACAGCCATGTAGACTGAGACATTGCACCACCATCCTGCAATACAGCCATGAGACATTGCTCCACCATCCTGCAATACAGCCATGTAGACTGAGACATTGCTCCACCATCCTTCAATACAGCCATGAGACATTGCTCCACCATCCTGCAATACAGCCATGTAGACTGAGACATTGCACCACCATCCTTCAATACAGCCATGAGACATTGCTCCACCATCCTGCAATACAGCCATGTAGACTGAGACATTGCTCCACCATCCTTCAATACAGCCATGTAGACTGAGACATTGCACCACCATCCTTCAATACAGCCATGTGGACTGAGACATTGCTCCACCATCCTGCAATACAGCCATGTAGACTGAGACATTGCTCCACCATCCTACAATACAGCCATGTAGACTGAGACATTGCTCCACCATCCTGCAATACAGCCATGTAGACTGAGACATTGCACCACCATCCTGCAATACGGCCATGAGACATTGCTCCACCATCATACAATACAGCCATGTAGACTGAGACATTGCACCACCATCCTGCAATACGGCCATGAGACATTGCTCCACCATCCTACAATACAGCCATGTAGACTGAGACATTGCACCACCATCCTACAATACAGCAATGTAGACTGAGACATTGCATCACCATCCTACAATCTAGTAATGTAGACTGAGACATTACACCACCATCCTGCAATACGGCCATGAAAACATTGCTCCATCCTGCAATACAGCCATGTAGACTGAGACATTGCTCCACCCATCCTACAATACAGCCATGTAGACTGAGACATTGCTCCATCATCCTGCAATACAGCCATGTAGACTAAGATATTGCTCCACCATCCTACAATACAGCCATGTAGACTGAGACATTGCACCACCATCCTACAATACAGCCATGAGACATTGCACCACCATCCTACAATACAGCCATGTAGACTGAGACATTGCTCCATCATCCTGCAATACAGCCATGTAGACTAAGACATTGATCCACCATCCTACAATACAGCCATGTAGACTGAGACATTGCACCACCATCCTACAATACAGCCATGTAGACTGAGACATTGCTCCATCATCCTGCAATACAGCCATGTAGACTAAGACATTGCTCCACCATCCTACAATACAGCCATGTAGACTGAGACATTGCACCACCATCCTACAATACAGCCATGAGACATTGCTCCATCATCCTGCAATACAGCCATGTAGACTGAGACATTGCTCCATCATCCTACAATACAGCCATGTAGACTGAGACATTGCACCACCATCCTACAATACAGCCATGAGACATTGCTCCATCATCCTGCAATACAGCCATGTAGACTGAGACATTGCTCCACCATCCTACAATACAGCCATGTAGACTGAGACATTGCACCACCATCCTACAATACAGCCATGAGACATTGCTCCATCATCCTGCAATACAGCCATGTAGACTAAGACATTGCTCCACCATCCTACAATACAGCCATGTAGACTGAGACATTGCACCACCATCCTACAATACAGCCATGAGACATTGCTCCATCATCCTGCAATACAGCCATGTAGACTGAGACATTGCACCACCACCCTACAATACAGCCATGTAGACTGAGACATTGCACACCATCCTACAATACAGCCATGTGGACTCAGACGAAATGTTACCGCACAATCGATTATTACAGCTTTAACATACAGCGCGACATCGCAACACCGACATGACAATCAGATGTTACAACAGCAGCATTAGTAGGAACCGCACAAAAACAGCGTTGAACCTCAGTTACCTGCAAGAAGGAGAGAATACAACAGCGGAGAACCCCATTTTGATGCAAGAACAAGAGACCACATCAACAAAGAATCTTTTACTGCTGATAAGAGACCAAAACATCGGCGTGAGAGACCACACCATCAGCAAAGAATGCCAATGAGAGAGACCACACCATCAGCGTAGAATGCTAATGAGAGATCATATCATCAGCGTAGAATGCTAATGAGAGACCACACCTTTAGCGTAGAATGCTAATGAGAGATCCTATCATCAGCGTAGAATGCTAATGAGAGACCACACCTTTAGCGTAGAAAGCTAATGAGAGATCATATCATCAGCGTAGAATGCTCATGAGAGATCATACCATCAGCGTAGAATGCCAATGAGAGACCACTCCTTTAGCGTAGAATGCTAATGAGAGATCATATCATCAGCGTAGAATGCTAATGAGAGACCACACCTTTAGCGTAGAATGCTAATGAGAGACCACACCTTTAGCGTAGAATGCTAATGAGAGACCACACCATCAGAGTGGAATCCCATGTTGCTAATAAGAAACCAAAACCACAGCGTAGAATCCCATAGTGTTGCAACAACGAGAGACCACGACCGCGTATTAATGCAACAGCGAAACACTACGACAGCGTCCTGTAACCCATACCTTCCACCAACGACGGAAAACGAGGCAGCAGAGCATAAGCTTGCAGTCACGTGGTAAGCTGCAGCACGCAAGGAGACGTGGCAAAAGCGTTAACTGTCAAATGTTACACTAACAGACGGTAAGACGTCACAACATTCAGCATCAACGAATCAGACATTATTGAAGCGAAGTTACATGTAGCATTACAACAATACGTAAACATGATATATAAGCAGCAACGGGGAATAAGATTTGAACTCCAGCAGAAAAGAATCGTGTGCAATATCAGTTGTGAGCACACAGGAATGGTGTACCACACAATGAACCTTCTAGAGACTAATACTGAAAGAGCCACACACGGTGTGGAGGTGTTCTGTGAGGCATGGACCTTGCATGGTAGTGAATACAACAGTCACGTTGGTGTCATCAGAAGATGCAGTTTCACACTGGCCATTTTGTGTTTCTCTTTTTAGCCATGTTTTTTTAGCCATGTCGTTTTTTAGCCATGCTTTTTAACCATGTGTTTTTTTTTAGCCATGTGACGGAAGTGAAGATGACTAACACCGTTGTCCATTATATGTACATACGCTATTATTCTCTAGCATGTTGTTTCTCTCCCTCCCTCCCTCCCTCTTTCTCTGTGTCTGCGTGCTTCACTGTCTCACGCCCCTCTCTCTCTCTCTCTCTCTCTCTCTCTCTCTCTCTCTCTCTCTCTCTCTCTCCCTCTCTCTCTCTCTCTCTCTCTCCTCTCTCTCTCTCTCTCTCTCTCCTCTCTCCCTCTCACACCTCTCTCTCTCTCTCCTCTCTCTCTCCCTCTCACACACCTCTCTCTCTCTCTCTCTCTCTTCTCTCTCTCTTCTCTCTCTCTCTCTCTCTCTCTCTCTTGACATGGTCACAAGCAGACACAAGAACCCCAAAACCGGGACTACAAAAAGCAAAATCCATAGTATCCTAAAATAATCAAAAGTATTTAAATATGCACAACGTATACTGAGTTTTTTTTAGTCAGTTAGAGGTTTGCTGGCTTATTAGTCAGTCATACTTTAGACTACAATCCTATACTTAAAGACTACAATACTTAGTTGTGAGTATACGGAATGTGTAAACATAATGCGTTTTGATGAGAATTTTATCTCGAATCGTGATGTGTTGAAAACATTTTATTTTTCAGAGATTCTTATTAATAAAAACAAAACAAAACCATTAACGTTTCAGTTTGCGTACATAGATATTAGTTTTGAGCGTGTGGTGCGAATCAGACTTCAACTGAAACACGATTGTTACCATGGTTACAGGTCTGAACACGGAACAGCCACAGTTTGCTCATATGGACACAGGCGGAAACAACACATTTAGTTTTGTGTATTGTCATATAACATTCTACAGCACTCAAAAACGGTAAATCAGTCAATGAAGAAAGAAGAAATAGAATACAGACAACTGGAAAGAAAGAAAAAATGGGGGAAACCATATCACAGAAAACTATGATATATACAGTTGGCCAAGAACGAACCAAAATGAGCATGTCTTCACAAGATGGTTGGTGTGCAGAGACGCACACGTAGAGAGTGCCGATATTCATGAAGCAAAGGGTTTCATTCCAGTTCAAGCACCGTGTATCCTGCAGACAACATGTCAGCCCCTGGAACACCGAAACCTACAGGCAAAGAGTCAGGTGACAGGCAGGCGTGATGTTTTGACTGTTGAGGTCACCAGGGGTTGGAGGCCACGTGCACTCGGCAGTGGCCGATGGAGCCCCGCCGGAATGCCTTCAAGCTGGTGGACCGGCGGTGATTGTTGTCGCTCCCTGTGTGAGCTGGGAAGGTCCTCCTGTACAATAGCTTTCAGCTGCCCCACAAATGCGCAGCGAGATGCACATTGCAATGGTATGTTCAACACATTTCCAGGAACATTAATGGCCAGGTTAAAAAAAAAAGATCTGGCACAGCTCCCAAGACTTTAAGGATCTGTTTATACATCAGCGAACATAAACGTTTGTATTGCAAATAATTATATTCATTCACACACACACACACACACACACACACACACACACACACACACACACACACACACACACACACACACACACACACAAACGCGCGCGCGCACGCAAATACACACACACACACACACACACACACACACACACACACACACACACACACACACACACACACACACATATGGGAATGCATGAAATGAAACGAGGTCACAAGAGACTGAAGCAAGGGACGCTTGCAAGAAGTTAAACTGACACGCTTCTGTTCCACAACAGAACCAACAAGGTCCAGAATGGCAAAGTATGGCATAAAGCACGATTACATCCACAGCCTGTTAATAGCACACACATGCGAGCGCACACCAGTAAACCATTAGATAATATGCATACACATTTGCATACAAAGAGCTGTCGGTGAGCAGCTTATATCGGGTCAGGAGATGCAACTAAACCGATTTCTATTTCATGAGATTTACTCAGTTCTTCCCCTTGGATAAATCTCACCTCTCCCTTCCACAGCCGTGTGTTCTCTCTCTCTCTCTCTCTCTCTCTCTCTCTCTCTCATGCGCGTTTGTTAGTGTGCACCTGTTCGTACTGTGACTGTCAGCGTGTTCTAACTCTCTGTTGGTGGTCCCTACAGTATTGTCCACTCCCATCAGACATGGTGTTGCAGATGGGAATAACAATCCTGGGAAAGGGTTCGGGGAGGGGTGGGAGCTATTTAACATCACATTGCCATCAGAAACGACACACGCCAAGACAGATGACGTACCTGGCAGTGTTGACATCAGTCAGTCTTCCTAGGGATAGGAACTTACCATTTTGTACAGCGCTATCAACCCCCTGTCCTCGGCCTTCTCCCAAAGGTCCACTGCACGTCCCTGTCCTAAGCCTTTCTCCCTAAGGTCCACTGCACGTCCCTGTCCTAAGCCTTCTCCCAAAGGTCCACTGCACGTTCCCTGTCCTCGTCTTCTCCCTAAGTGTCCGCTGCCGTTCCCTGTCCTCGGTCTTCTCCCTAAGGTCCACTGCACGTCCCTGTCCTCGGTCTTCTCCCAAAGGTCCACTGCACGTTCCCTGTCCTCGGTCTTCTCCATAAGGTCCACTGCACGTCCCGTCCTCGGTCTTCTTCCTAAGGTTCACTGCACGTTCCCTGTCCTCGGTCTTCTCCCAAAGGTCCACTGCACGTTCCCTGTCCTAGGCCTTCTCCCAAAGGTCCACTGCACGTTCCGTCCTCGGCTTCTCCATAAGGTCCACTGCACGTCCCTATCCTCGGTCTTCTTCCTAAGGTCCACTGCACGTTCCCTGTCCTCGGTCTTCTTCCTAAGGTCCACTGCACGTTCCCTGTCCTCGGTCTTTTTCCTAAGGTCCACTGCACGTTCCCTGTCCTAGGTCTTCTCCCTAAGGTCCACTGCACGTTCCCTGTCCTCGGTCTTCTCCCAAAGGTCCACTGCACGTTCCCTGTCCTCGGTCTTCTCCATAAGGTCCACTGCACGTCCCTGTCCTCGGTCTTCTTCCTAAGGTTCACTGCACGTTCCCTGTCCTCGGTCTTCTCCCTAAGGTCCACTGCACGTCCCTGTCCTCTGTCTTCTCCCAAAGGTCCACTGCACCGTCCCTGTCCTAGGTCTATCTCCCAAAGGTCCACTGCACGTCCCTGTCCTCGGTCTTCTTCCTAAGGCCACGCACGTTCCCTGTCCTAGGTCTTCTTCCTAAGGTCCGCTGCACGTCCCTGTCCTCGGTCTTCTCCCAAAGGTCCACTGCACGTCCCTGTCCTCGGTCTTCTTCCTAAGGTCCACTGCACGTTCCCTGTCCTCGTCTTCTTCCTAAGGTCCGCTGCACGTTCCCTGTCCTAAACCTTCTCCCAAAGGTCCACTGCACGTCCCTGTCCTCGTCTTCTCCCAAAGGTCCACTGCACGTTCCCTGTCCTCGGTCTTCTCCATAAGGTCCACTGCACGTCCCTGTCCTCGGTCTCTTCCTAAGGTCCACTGCACGTTCCCGTCCTCGGTCTTCTCCCTAAGGTCCACTGCACGTCCCTGTCCTAGGTCTTCTCCCAAAGGTCCACTGCACGTCCCTGTCCTCGGTCTTCTCCCAAAGGTCCACTGCACGTCCCTGTCCTCTGTCTTCCTCCCAAAGGTCCACTGCACGTCCCTGTCCTAGGTCTTCTCCCAAAGGTCCACTGCACGTCCCTGTCCTCGGTCTTCTCCCAAAGGTCCACTGCACGTCCCTGTCCTAGTCTTCTCCCAAAGGTCCACTGCACATCCCTGTCCTAGCTCTTCTTCCAAGGTCCGCTGCACGTCCCTGTCCTCGGTCTTCTTCCTAAGGTCCCACTACACGTTCCCTGTCCTCGGTCTTCTTCCTAAGGTCCGCTGCACGTTCCCTGTCCTAAACCTTCTCCCAAAGGTCCACTGCACGTCCCTGTCCTCGGTCTTCTCCCAAAGGTCCACTGACACGTCCCTGTCCTCGGTCTTCTTCCTAAGGTCCACTGCACGGACCCTGTCCTCGGTCTTCTTCCAAAGGTCCACTGCACGTTCCCTGTCCTCGGTCTTCCTAAGGTCCACTGCACGTTCCCTGTCCTCGGTCTTCCTAAGGTCCACTGCACGTTCCCTGTCCTAGGCCTTCTCCCAAAGGTCCGCTGCACGTTCCCTGTCCTAAGCCTTCTCCCTAAGGTCCACTGCACGTTCCCTGTCCTCGGTCTTCCTAAGGTCCACTGCACGTTCCCTGTCCTAGGCCTTCTCCCAAAGGTCGCTGCACGTTCCCTGTCCTAAGCCTTCTCCCTAAGGTCCACTGCACGTCCCTGTAAAAAGCCTTCTCCTAAGGTCCACTGCACGTTCCCTGTCCTCGGTCTTCTCCCTAAGGTCCGCTGCACGTCCCTGTCCTAAGGCCTTCTCCCTAAGGTCCACTGCACGTTCCCTGTCCTAGGTCTTCTCCCTAAGGTCCGCTGCACGTCCCTGTCCCTAAGCCTTCTCCCTAAGGTCCACTGCACGTTCCCTGTCCTCGGTCTTCTCCCTAAGGTCCGCTGCACGTCCCTGTCCTAAGCCTTCTCCCTAAGGTCCACTGCACGTTCCCTGTCCTAGGTCTTCTCCCTAAGGTCCACTGCACGTTCCCTGTCCTAGGTCTTCTCCCTAAGTCCACTGCACTGGGCCACGTTCCCTGTCCTACGGGACAGGACAGGCAAAGTGTAGACCAGTGTCACATGTGTGAGGTATCTTCAGCCTGTAGATATTCAAAACGAGCTGACAGTGTCCTGTTCTCAGACTGACGATGGTGATCTGCTGCGCCATGTCCAGCAGAGGAATGCCATCCTTCACTGGCCCTGTCTGCAGGCGCTGACTCCACGTGGTTTTGTGAGTGGCTCTTGACTTCTCTGTATGGTATTTGATGGACAGTTGTTCCTGTTTACTGCCTAGCTCAGAGAATTTGTCAGCTTCCACATTGCCTATAACACGATTGTGGGAGGGGATCCATTGCAACACTAGATTGGTTTGGGAGCTCCCTTCTGGTGTCCTGTAGGATCTGGTCTGTCTGGACTGAAGACTATGGGGACTATGGGGACAGCCTGTGAGGAAGACCGTGCTAGTCACATTCAGTTAGAACCTCCGCAGGTACAGAAGCCAAATGACAGATCGGGATAGAAACTCTTTCCTTCCCAGCAGAGCGGGGATAGGGGACCTATCTTACACCATACTGGTACCACCAGAACGACTACATGTTAAGATTGGCAGATTTTATATCGGCGCCGGCGGGATTCGAATCTGCGAGCTCGGCGCTGTAGCATTACACTGAGCCCAGTTCAGCAGGCACTGGGCCAGACTGTTCCTGCACATCACGTCCATGTCACGTGCTGGGGTGGGAGGTGGAGGGGGGTGGGGGGGGGGGGGAGCTGTGGGAGCAAGGAACATGCAGAGGAGAGAGGAGGAATGGAGAGGGAAAGGGGGCTGGGGAGGAATGGGGAGGGGAGAGATGGGGTGGAAGGAAGAGAGAAGCGACTGATTGTATCTGCAGGGAGCGAGCTAAATGCCAAATGTATTGTGTTCGTGATGCTCCTATACTTCACAGTGCAGATGACATGAAAACAAGCAGCTATGAAATTTACGATGCAGTCTGTCTGTCTGTCTGTCTGTCCGTCCGTCCGTCCGTCCGTCCGTCCGTCTCTCTCTCCTCTCTTATTCTTATACTAATGTCTCCTTTGTTATCCTTTCGCCCGATATTATTAGACACGTTGTTTCCATATACAAATTGGTATGTAATGCGGTGATGGATGCCACAGAGGTGTGTGTGTGTGTGTGTGTGTGTGTGTGTGTGTGTGTGTGTGTGTGTGTGGTGTGTGTGTGTGCGTGCGTGCGTGCGTGCGTACGTACGTGCGTGCGTGCGTGCGTGCGTTGTTCTTTCCGTTTAACGTCTTCCCACATAAAGTGATTTCAGACGGTGCGTGTGTGTGTGTGTGTGTGTGTGTGTGTGTGTGTTCGTGCGTGCGTGTGTTGTTCTTCCGTTTAACGTCTTCCCACATAAAGTGATTTCAGACGGGGTGTGTGTGTGCGTGCGTGCGTGCGTGCGTGTCTGTGTGTATGAAGGAGAGAGAGAGAGAGAGAGAGAGAGGGGGGGGGGTGTTCAAGACTTTATTCAGGTTTAATACTGTAATTGGAAAGATGAAGACCAACTGAGATCTGTTGCACAATACACACACGCACACACACACACACGCACACACACACCACACACACACACACACACACACACACACACACACACACACACACACACACACACACACACACACAGCCATTAAGAAGGACAAATATTATTTCAATACCGGTGTAGAATGATAACGTAATGTATACAGCCTTATTCATTGCGCAACACGTTCATTTCCTAATTCTAAAAAAAAATAGGAGAAAAACTACTATGCCGGAGGACTAAAGGAACACACACACACACACAAAGTACAAGACAAACACGACTCGTTTCGACCTCTTTGGTCTTCTTCAGGCAAGACAAACAACATTGAAGAGAATGAAAACGAAGAACGTACAGACATTCACTTACCTCCTCAAATTGGGCGCTAAATAGATCCATACTAATTTCATACATTGTAATTTATTGTATTTGAAAGTCCAGAATTTTGTGACCAAAACAGGCAAACAAACGATGTTCATTTGCAGAGAGTCTGTTCCTATTCCAGCACGTCACATGCTAATTTCATAGATTCTGATTTCAAAGTCCAGAATGTTGTGGTATTTATCTACTTAAAACAATGAAGAACTTTGATCTATTTATGAATTTATCTATTTATTGATTCATATGTATACATTTGTTCGCTTTGACGTAAAACATGCAGTTAAAGGGGGAAGCACCGACAGACAGTAAAGGTGACAGTCAAGGTGAGAGTCAAGGTGACAGTAAAGGTGATAGTACAGGTGACAGTGACGGTAAAGGTGACAGTGACAGTCAAGGTGACAGTCAAGATGATAGTCAAGATGATAGTCAAGGTGACAGTCAAGCTGACAGTCAAGCTGACAGTCAAGGTGACCTGCTGAAGAAGACTTCAATGGAAAGCAGCTCGACACTATAAAGGGAACGAAAGAAAGGAAAACAGAGAATGATAAGAAAGAAAGAAAAAGAATCAGAAGAAAGAAGAAAGAAGAACGAACGAAAGAAAGAAAAAAAAAGAAGAAAGAAAGGGAAAGAAAAAGAAGAAGAAAGAAAGAAAGAAAGACAAAGAAGAAAGGAAGAAAAAAAGAAAAAAAAAGAAAGAAAAAGAACAAGAAAGAAAGAAGAAAAAAAGAATAAAAAGAAAGCAAGAAAGAAACCTACCCCACAAGTTGACGACTGTCAACTCCGCAGTCAAAGGCTTTGACTACTTGACTGCAGGCCTCTCTTTAATAACACAAACAGTAAATCAAAGAGATGTTTTCCTTCTATCTACATAGCATGCATTGCTTTTCCTAATGAGGGAGAGGGGGCCAGGAGAAGTGATGGCCGAGGGGAGGTGGTGGGGGAAGGGGGGGGGGGGAGATTCGGGGAGGCACCAGAGTCTTCAAGCAAGAAATCATCATCATGGGACAGAAGTTGAAACAAAACCACAACATATTGCCGTCAGAAGAATGGCTGGTATGGCACTGGACCACAGTGAAAGTAAAAGTAAAGAAATTGTGAAGGCAGCAGCAGATGTTTTGTTTGTTTGTCTTTACCTCGCCAGCAGCAGTGGTGTGTAGGCATTTCAACCTCGGCAAAATTTGTAGTAGGCCTAAATAAAATTGTAATGTGATAATATATTTTCGGCAATATCCGCAATCACTTTTAAGGGAAAAAAAGCCCCCCAAAAGATTCAGAAAGCCTCTTTACGTCAATAGATCATCCTCTCTTACGGGGATATAGCCACCCAGTTTTCAGGCTCATATCCATGTTTTGAAGTGCAAGTAATTCCTCAAATAGGCTATACGCAGTCTCCTTCTCATCTTACATGCGCGCGGTGTGGTGTGTGGTGGTGTGTGTGTGTGTGTGGGGGGGGGGGGGGGGGGGGGGGGGGCGCACGGGCTTGGAATTAAATTTACATGCCTCTCTCCATTCCTGTTGGCCCACCACCATTTGCCTTTATCCTCATGTGATATCCTTTGTCACATAAACAGGCATCGCATTTCGCATGCCTTCATCTTTCAGACCTCTCTGGGAACTGACTGATTTGATAGGATAACAAGAGTTCATTCCAGTCTGATGTCAGCAGGAAGCAACATGATCTTAAAGTTCTTTTTCAGCTTTCATATAAAGAGCATCTTCATTCAGATGGAACTTCAACCTTTGCTCTCTATCCTCGATCTCCCCTCCCCTTCTTTCCGTTTCTCCCTTCCCCCCCCCCCCCCCCCCCCCCCCCCCCCCGCACGGTCCCCGTTTGAAATCCTTCTTACACCAATGAAATAGTTTGTTTTTCCACATGACAATTCACACCTGTCAAGTTTCCAGTTGTCATACATGCACCGAATTCATTGTATTTCATTGTCACACGAAAGGAGAACAAGTGATGTCCTCTTTTTTCTTTCTCATCTTCTGTACCACCCCAGTGGTACTACCCTCTGCCAGCCATTCCCAGCCATTCCCATCTTCCCCTTCACAACTCAGTCCCAGCTTGTCCCATAGCAACCGCGGGACTTGCCATCCATAAGGAGAGTGCATGTCAAGTCATTATGAAGCAACCCGCTAAAGGAGACACTGCCTCCCCACCGACTCATTTCAGTGGTGTGCAGTGGTGCCTGTTCTGATCCAACATAACGCAGGACACCACCATCTAAGACCCCTGCTGATGACAATAACTGCTTAGTCGCGGTGAGTGAGTGAAGGTTTCCCTCCAGAAGGCGCTGCCATGTCCATCCACCGACAGCTCAATCAACTAGCCCATACAAGCGACCTGGACTTGAACGCACCAATACCATAGACGTGGAGAAGTTGACACTAAGGTCGTCATGAGAGCAGGCCATGAATGGCCATAGAACTGAAGATGTTTTTCTTTTCTACGCTAATCGATGTGAATGAGGATGATGCTACACAGTTCCACTCTGGTGTGAGACTGCACGACAAGGTTGTGCTCTACACTTACTCTCATAAGATATCTTGGCGTCAACCAGGCAGAACAAAAATATTTTAATGGTTTCATCATATATAGCACACTATGTGCTCAGCTGTCTCTCAACATCTGTTGTGACACTGCTGTTCAACAAACTCCCTGTAAAGGAACCATACTAACCAGGATTTTTAATGTCAGAAACTAATGTCAGAAAATTGTAAACCTGCAATTTACAGTTTGTCCATTGTGAAGTGAAAGGTCACTACAAAGTTTATTCACTGTGGTATGTAGATTTGAAATTGATTGGATGCATTGTTCCAGGCTGGTTCGTTCACACTCGCATTCTGAAGCATAACTGTGTTGCTAGCAGCCGGGTTGCTGTGCGATGTGATGGCTGGCGTGTACTGAGGTTACACTCCTCAGTGTCTATGGTCTGAATCTACCCAGTGTGATGTCAGCTACTTGTGATCTTGGCTTGCCATTACAGAGGAGAAGATACACACCAACTACATTTTCCCGCCCTCCCTTTGTGAGCTGACAGTCAGGAAAAGACAGCTGAAGGACTGACAGACTCGTAGCTCTTGCCGTGGAAACTGCAAGCTGCACTGACATCAAGGGGTTGCGTCCCCACTGCTCCTGCCCCCAGGGTTCACAGCGGCCTGCGGTAGAGCGGTGCAGGTACTGCAGACAGTTTACCATGTGGGGCAGGACCCCAGGGCGTGTGGCGGGTGGAGAAGGGTGTGGGGGGCGGGGGGAGGGGGGAAGCAGGATCTTCAGCCTTTCAACGTAAAGGGCGGCTACAATGGAACAGGGTCTGACGCGCCCAGTCGTGTGCACCTTAAAATTACACACTCACACACACACACATCTCTCTCTCTCTCTCTCTCTCCCACTGTCTGTCTGTCTGTCTCTCTCTTTGTCTCTGTCTCTGTCTCTCTCTCTTGTCATACATACATAAACACGCGCGCGCGCGTACATCGTCCACACACACACACACACACATACACTTGTTCGTCCGTGCACGCGCGCATAGCACACACACACGTGCGCGCGCGCGCACGCACGCACGTACAGAGAGAGAGAGAGAGACGCACCCAAATGCCAAAACCGACCCTTTCGAGGAGGCGGTTCCGCCGTTGGTTGTGTGTAAATTTAGAACCCAGCGGCGTTGGCAGGTTGGGAGCCGCTCCAGCGTGTGAAAGTGAAGGCAGCGAGTTTGGGACGACTGTTGGAGGAGTTCTGGGAAGACCTGTGCTGTGTTGAATGCCACCAGAAGTGTGTGATCATAACAGGGAAGGGGAGCGTGAGCATACGTCATTAGGGGAGAGTATTAGTACAATTTAGACACTACCTGTCAGTGCAGGTGCCCTTCGTGCTGTGTGTGGGATAACTGGGTCATCAAGCCGCCACTGCGACGTTCACGGTAGGTGAAAAGGAGACTGCATCAGGGGTGAGAGTATTTCGGTTTGAAGTATTTTCACTTGTGCAGGTGAGGAAGGAGTGTGTGCGTGGGTTTGGAACAGGTGCACGTTTTATTGTCATGGCCTGGATGCCGGTGAATTTCGGCTTGGCGTGCCTGAGTGTATCTGAAGTTTGAACTACCTTGAACAGCAGTCATTTGTGGTCGTCTATACCCATCGTCATCATCATCATCAGCCTAAGTCACTATCAACGTTATTGCTGTTATCGTGTGCCATCGTGTACCGGTGGAAATGGAGGACACGTATAAAACATCGCATGTATCCTATGTGAGAAACTGGAGGAATAAATGAGATAAATGAAAATGAGTGACTGATATTTGAATGGTACGGGAAACGACTGAATGAGCGCCAGTAGGCTGCTCTTCGGCCGGCTCTACCTGGGTAGGCAGCCCGTTGAGTGAGTGAGGTAGTGTGTTTATTGTAAAGCGCTTAGAGCTTGGTCTGTGACCGAGGATAGGCGCTATATAAATACCCAATATAATATAATATAATAATTCCGACATTTAATGATTGATACATGACCAATGTGGCGTCATCATCACAGTTATGTTCTTAGTGTCATGTGACTGGTCACTGTGGTCACTGTCCTGCATGACCCTCCCTTTGGTGACCTCAGGTAACGACACCGCTGTAGGCTGTCAACAGCAAGATTAAATTGTCACATCACCATTCATTTATCACATCACCATTCATTTATCACATCACCATTCATTTATCACATCATTCATTTATCACATCACCACCATCGCCTGTCAGCATCACCATTCATTTATCCCATCACCACCATTCATTTATCCCATCACCACCATTCATTTATCCCATCACCACCATTCATTTATCCCATCACCACCATTCATTTATCACATCACCACCATTCATTTATCACATCACCACCATCGCCTGTCAGCATCACAAGGCATTTATCCATCACCACCATCGCCTGTCACCATCACCAGTCATTTATCACATCACCACCATCGCCTGTCACCATCACCAGTCATTTATGACATCACCACCATCGCCTGTCAGCAGTCATTTATCCCATCACCACCATCGCCTGTCAGCATCACCAGTCATTTATCACATCACCACCATCGCCTGCCAGCATCACCAGTCATTTATCACATCACCACCATCGCCTGTCAGCAGTCATTTATCACATCACCACCATCGCCTGTCAGCATCACCAGTCATTTATCACATCACCACCATCGCCTGTCAGCATCACCAGTCATTTATCACATCACCACCATCGCCTGTCAGCAGTCATTTATCACATCACCACCATCGCCTGTCAGCATCACCAGTCATTTATCACATCACCACCATCGCCTGTCAGCATCACCAGTCATTTATCACATCACCACCATCGCCTGTCAGCATCACCAGTCATTTATCCCATCACCACCATCGCCTGTCACCATCACCAGTCATTTATCACATCACCACCATCGCCTGTCAGCAGTCATTTATCCCATCACCACCATCGCCTGTCAGCATCACCAGTCATTTATCACATCACCACCATCGCCTGTCAGCAGTCATTTATCACATCACCACCATCGCCTGTCAGCATCACCAGTCATTTATCACATCACCACCATCGCCTGTCAGCATCACCAGTCATTTATCCCATCACCACCATCGCCTGTCACCATCACCAGTCATTTATCACATCACCACCATCGCCTGTCAGCAGTCATTTATCCCATCACCACCATCGCCTGTCAGCATCACCAGTCATTTATCACATCACCACCATCGCCTGTCAGCATCACCAGTCATTTATCCCATCACCACCATCGCCTGTCAGCATCACCAGTCATTTATCACATCACCACCATCGCCTGTCAGCAGTCATTTATCCCATCACCACCATCGCCTGTCAGCATCACCAGTCATTTATCACATCACCACCATCGCCTGTCAGCATCACCAGTCATTTATCCCATCACCACCATCGCCTGTCACCATCACCAGTCATTTATCACATCACCACCATCGCCTGTCAGCAGTCATTTATCCCATCACCACCATCGCCTGTCAGCATCACCAGTCATTTATCACATCACCACCATCGCCTGCCAGCATCACCAGTCATTTATCCCATCACCACCATTCATTTATCCCATCACCACCATTCATTTATCCCATCACCACCATTCATTTATCACATCACCACCATTCACTTATCCCATCACCACCATTCATTTATCACATCATCACCAGTCATTTATCACATCACCACCATCGCCTGTCACCATTCATTTATCACGTCACCACCATTCATTTATCACATCACCACCAGTCATTTATCACATCATCACCAGTCATTTATCACATCACCACCATCGCCTGTCACCATTCATTTATCACATCACCACCATCGCCTGTCACCATTCACTTATCACATCACCACAATCGCCTGTCACCATTCATTTATCACATCACCACCATCGCCTGTCATCATTCATTTATCACGTCACCACCATCGCCTTTCATCATTCATTTATCACGTCACCACCATCGCCTGTCATCATTCATTTATCACGTCACCACCATTCATTTATCACATCACCATCATCTTCATCGTCCCTTATCTTCATCATGGTTATG
>CM031602.1:55621745-55629245 GCA_018398815.1 Conus ventricosus
TACACAAGAACCCATGTCAGTGACAGTTCCCTTGTGATGAAATGGCCCTGTGCCCTCTACCACCCCGCAAAAGCTGCAATGTGGAAACAGCTGTCATTGTCTTTCACCAGCCTCCTTTCAGCCACACTCTGTGTTGGCAATCAGCAAGTTTCCAGAACTGAAGAGAGAAAGAAACGAGTGCCATGCCCGCGGCATTTCGGCAATATGTTTTGAATTTGCTTCAGGTTTAAACATAAAACATACACAGCTGAAGAAGAAAGACACAGATGTAAGGGCCTGGCCTTTCTTCTTCTGTGAATTCATTTTCAATATAGAAACAACGAGCGGGTTGTTACGGCTAGAACTCCTCATGGCATGTTCTTCTAGTGATGTGCCGCTCATTTATTCTCCACAGTACATCAGACATGGTGACGTCAGTAGAAAACCGACCAGACACCCACCGTACCCCCACCCCTTTCCCTCTTCCCCAATTTTGTGCACATCCCTTTCCACTTTCCTACCTCCGCTCCTCCCTCTCCCTCACACACACTCACACACACACACACACACACACACACACACACACACACACACACACACACACACACACAGACACACACACACACACACACAAGCACTCGCGCACGCATGCTTTCCCCCTTCCACCCCACCACGTGCGGGGTGTGTGTGTGTGTGTGTGTGTGTGTGTGTGTGTGTGTGTGTGTGTGTGTGTGTGTGTGTTTGACATTTATGATGTTGCATTGTTGGCACCGACGGCAAGCATTCTGATGGAATGGAGAAAAAAAGGGAAAAAGAAAAAACAGAAAAGAAAGAGAAAAGAATAGAGTAAAGAAAGAGGACATCAGATACGGCGAAAACAGAGGCTAAAAAAGAAAGGGAAGAGAGGCAGAGGAGTTGAAAGAAAAACAATGAAAGAAAGCAGAGAGAGGGGAAAAGGAGAGGGGGGTGGAGATTTAAACAAAACAAACAAAAAAAAAAAAAAGTTTTATGGTCCATGAACAACCCAAAAGCAGAAAGGAAAAATGAATGGTTAAATGAAGATATGAATAAGAAATGAAGAAGAAATAATTGATACGTTTCAACGGAACCCAAACGGGGAGAGAGAGGGGAGAGAGAGGGGAGAGGGGAAGAGGAGAGAGAAAGGAGAGAGAAAGAACGAAAGACAGACGAACAGGCAGACAGAGACAGGCAGACAGACAGACAGAAAAAAGGGAGGAAGGAAGGTTAGAAAACTACAAACAAAAAAAAAACACACACAAAGCGAAAAAGAAAGGAACTAAAAAAAAAGAAAACCACAACACACACACCAAAAGCGAAAAAGAATGGGAGCAGTGAACCAGCAAGAATTGAAGGGGGGCCCAGCCAGCTGAGACCCCAGACAGGGTACGGGGCCAGGGGGAAAAAACCCAAAATGGAAAAAGGGAGGGGGCCGGTTTGGATGCTGGGTGACAAATATGACACCTGACACTGCGTCCTGTGTTTCACTGTGTGATCCCAACTCTACACCCTAGGTGAGGGGGGGAAATTTGGGATGAAGGGTGTGGGGGGGGGGGATAGGGGGGGGGGTTGAGGAAAAAAGGGGACGTAAGGGGCGTTTGGGCCAGGGCGGAGGGGGGGGGGGGGGGGGTGACGTGAGAGGACATGCAAGCACAGCAAGCATGTGGGCTGCTGGGTTCAACAAAAAAGTCGAAGGAAACCATTAAAATATGACTTGTTATTTTTTAAACGAAACCCCAGCCCCACCACCCCAAACCACACACACACACACCCACAAACACACCACACCACACACAACACGCACGCACCCCACGCGCACACACACACACCAACACACACACACACCACCACACACACACACCAACCAACACCACACTTTACATACGCCCACGCAGTTTGCAAAAGGAGAGAAGAAGACCAAGACTCAAGACTAAAAAATTTATCCCAAAGGTAGAATTTTGGCAGTCCTTTTCTTCCAATCTGTCCTTGCTTTTCTACAACATTCAACAAACAGATGCCATAAAAATAATGACAGAAAAAATGAAGATATAGCAACTTTTAAATTTTACAATAACAAAGTAAAAAGAATAAAAATTATTATAAATTTTAAAAAAAAAAAAAAAAAACATTAAAAAAAATTTAACAAACACAGTCAGACACGTACCCCCGCGCGCGCTCCATGCATGCACACGCCCACACATACACGTCGCTGCGCATACCCACCCCAAAACCCAAAAACCCACACACACCACAAAACACACCCACACACACACACACACACACACACACACACCACACACACCCTTTTCATAGCTATAAGGGGCAAGCAAAAAGTAGGGCTTGAGGAAATGATCAAAAGGTTAGATTCATTGTTAAATTAAATTTTTTTAAGTATTTTGATTTAAAGGGGCAGGACGACTGTTTTGGCAAAGGAGAAGAGATTTTTCCACACGTGGACAAAAAAATGCAAAATAGATTTGAACAATCAATGCGGCACGTGGAAAAATGTAATTATTTGAATCAATCGCGTTGTTTGCCATTTGGATAAACTCAGCAAGATTGTTGGCGCCATGTTTGCAGGGATTTAAAAACATTGTACTGCCTTATTAAGGACAATTGGCTTTTGCGGGTAACATCATTATTTTGCGTTTCCCGGGGTTTTTTGATAGGAGACTTTCGGGAAAAATTTCAGTTTAAATTTCCCCCGTCTATGCAAGATTTTTATCTTTTTTTTGATTTTCCCCCGGCCCCCACTCCAGACAGTGGACCCCTATTTGTTTTGGGGAAAAAGGGCAATGGGCTTCAAAAATAATTTCCGGTATTTTCAACAAATAACTGAGTTTATTGAGAAAAAAACAAATTCGACCAAAACTGTTTGCAAACTGATTTATATGTGATTGCCTTTTAAAGTTCTCATCAATGATCACCCCCCTAAGACACGTGTTCGGTAACCCGCCGATCAATTTTTCCTCTTTTTAGGCCAACAAAAGATGCGTCGTTGATTTTTCGTCCGTGCAGGCCTACTTTTTGTTTTGTGCGGTTTAAAGGCCCAATTCGGTTTTGGTTCCCAACCATTCAAACCGTGATACTTTGTTGTAACGATATTTGTACAGACATGATGTTTTTATCACTACAGGAAGGAAAATATCTCAGCGAACATCACAATGACTTTGTGAGTATGTGCATCGGTAGGTCTTTTTAAAAAAACAGAAGGAAGAGGTTTTCCCAAGGACGAGCCTTTTTGGAACGCCAAGTCACTATTTTCCCTTTGAGGAAAAGTGCCGTTTAAGTAAACCGTGGGGCCTGCTTTCAAGAATGCTGAAAAAAAGTGATACGCCGGTTTTGAAAATATCAGTCTTTTTTTTTAAAAAATTGGTGGTCACAGATCAAACGCTTTTAAAATCGAGGAAAAAAAAGTTTCCATAGTTTTTTTCGTTGAAGCCATGTTCACGAGGGTGTTTAAAGGGGGTTGGGATGGTGTTTCGACGAAAAACCCGACTGAAAAAGGGTGGAAAATTTTTGGGGTTTAACGCCTTCTTCCCTTTCGCGAAGCCTGGGCGATCTGAAGCGACCAAACTAATGAATTTTCGTTGTTTTATTCGTTTTTAAATTTACCAGACAAGTCAAAGGGTCGAAAACGCGTCGTGTTTTGTCTTGTAACTCGTTTTTTTCCACGTTCTTGGGCGGTTCGTAACATTTATTTAAGATTGTTCCCAAGTTTGTTAGGTTTTTTGTGAAAAAATGCATTCTAAGGTTTCGAATAACGGTAAAAAAGAATTTGGGCTAAAATTTTTTTTAAATCATGAGATCTCTTATTTGGGTAGGGAAATACTTTTGCTGCCTTTAGACCACATGGGGAAAAATTCTGATAATACACAAATATAAACTACGTAAGGGGATCAACAAAGTAAGGTAGAGCAAGCTTGAGTAAGAAGTTTAAGTTATCTGGACCCATTGCTTTTTTTTTTTTAAGTTTTGAAATTAAGGGAAACCCCTTTCTTAATAGCAAGTAAGGGGGGGTAAAAAAATCTCTGTATTAATCGTTTTTTTACAAAACGATTGAAAAAAGCTGGAGTTTCTACCGTTAAAAAATGTACCGCAGCCCTTTTTTATGATTCAGTTAAACCGAAGGAATGATTGTTGAAGTGTTTGCAAACCCCATAGTCGCGTTTATTGATTTTTTTCTCACTTTCAGTTTATTTCATTAAAACACGCCATAATGATCTGTATCCCCCGTTTTCGTTTATCGTTTTCCCAAAAAGCTCAAATTTTTTATTTTCTAATATTGATACTCTGTTTCTCTGCTTTTTTTTCTCTACTTTTTTGCGGTTTTAAGTGCATCCCCTTGTGCCATTTCTATAATAATGTCTTTTGTTTAGCCACTGGGGAATACTCTTTTTTTTTACCCTTTTTTTCTAAATGGGGCATGTTTATCAACGTTGAGAGAAAGATATTTACCGGTATTATACCTTCTTTTTGGGTCTGGTAAATTTAGACACTGTAAAAGGGGCTAAGCTTAAATCGAGGAAAAAAAATCCTTTCTGAAATTTTTTAAGCACGTATTGAATGGTTTTGGGGGCCCTTTTTTTGTTGCTTTTTGGAAGTTTTCAAGCCAAGTGCACAAAATGAGCATGGCGCTTATGCTTTTTTTGTCCTGTTTGTTTTTGATACCCTGGCTTTTGTTGTTTGTGTAGATATGATCCCGCAATGTAAAAATGTCTTTTGGGTTCTAGTTGGAAATTTTAATAAGCTGATGAAGCCAAAGAGTGTGGTGGGCTCCCAGGCAGGGTCCCTTTTAACAGACAATGTTAAAATCACCCAAAGAAAGACATTTGGGTAGCTCTTTTAAACACAAGAGAAGAGAGAGAGAGAGGGGCACACACACACAACACACACACACAACACACACACACACCAACACACACAACACACACCAGACACACCACACAGCGTAGCACACACACCCAACACACACACACCACAACCCCACCAAAACCACACACACAATTAAATGAAATTGTTATGATGGGGATGGGGCTTCTACGATCTTCTAGTCCACCCCCCCCCCCCCCCCCCCCCCCCTCTGGTTTTTACTGGAAAAAAAAAATGTAATTTTCTTTTGTCATTTTACCGAAATTCTCAGTCAGTGAAAATGAATGAAACCGAACAAAATTGGATTTCCACACCCAAAAAAAAGAGAGAAGACCTACAACATGTGGAAGAAAGCTGCCAAAATGGCGTTTTTCCCTATTTTTGCGCAGAAGCAAAGATAGCAATGCGCCCGGGGGCGTCGGGGAAAAAAAAAATTTGCAAAAAAAAAAAAAAAAAAGCAAACGGGAAATGTTTTTTCCCCCCAGAGAAAAAACAGGGTATCTCCCGGGACCAAAAACCCCACGGCCCCTTGAAAAAAAAGCACCCCCCAAAAAACCCCCCCCCCCCACCCCCCCCCCCCCAAACAGCACCTTCCACGGATGGTCAGAAAATTGCATTGCATGCGTTAGTGCGGGGGGCGCTAAAATGGTGGTTTTTACTGCGCGCGCCCCGCAGAGGGGGGGGAGAGAGGGGAGAGAGAGAGAGAGAGAGAAATGCCTTTTTTTTATTGCGTTTTTCGGGGCCACCCCTTTTGGGACAAGGGGGGGGGTTTGAACATAATCATTTAAAATCAATCGCTCTTCACCCACCCCCTCTCCCTCCCCCCCCACCCCTCGCCCCACCCCCTTTCCCGACAGTTTTCCCCCTCCCCCTCGCCTGACCCCACCTCACCACTACCCTCCCCCCTCCCTTCCTCATTCACACGCTTTTGCACATACAGGCACACACAGCGGTAATCTGGACAAACATTTTCATGATTAAAATATCCCCGGTTGTTTCAACTGTCCCTTTTTTTTTAAGGTTCATTTCCCGTGATATGAAATTTGCTATATTAAACTTCCCCTTTTTTTTTGTTTTCAAGGGCCCAAAAAAATTTTCATTAAAGATTCTGGTCACCAAAAATAGAAGGGAGTCAAGCCCCATTTACATTGCTTGCGGATATCTTTGAAAGATGTGCAGTTTAAACCCAAAAAAAAAAAAAAAAAAAAAAAGCATCATTTTCTTCTTTAGCCTTGCTTTATCAAGAAAACCCCCGCCCGGTGGTTATCAAGCCCACTTTATCACGAAAATCTTTTTCGAAAACTTATAAAGTTACTCTGTGCCCCTTTTTTTGTAATTTTAAAAAAAGTAACTTTGTGGCTGGAAAAAAGGGTTCTTAAAAGAATAACATCATTTATATTTTCATTGTTTTCTTATGCTGAATGCCAGAAAACAGCAAGAAAACTATATTCCCTTCCAACTCCTTTAAATTTTTACATTATACAACCCATTTCACATAAAAATGTTCTGCACATGGTTACCCAATTGTTATGACCAGATGCATGCTGAATTAAAACATTTAATATGCCTGTCTGCATAGTCGTGACATGGTAATTTAAGGAGCTTAGCTATATCTAATGCATGTAATATTTTGTTTTTATACCAAGAGAATATCTGGGGGTTTCCCCCATACCCCAAATTTTGTTTGAGGCGTGCAGGGGAGCGTTCAAAATCTTTTAAAGCCAAATGTATGTACAAACTTCTATGTGATCACGATTCTCTCCCCAAGACCCCAAACTTGGGCGCGTAGGTCAGACTTGGTTTTCAATTTGTGTATCAAATTGTTTCAGAAATAACTATAAATCTGCTGTATTAACCTTTCTTAGTGACTTTAATATCTCAAGACCCCCCCCCCCCCCCCCCCCCCCCGCCTTTTCCCTTTCCCGCAAGCATCAGAAAAGCATTAGTGATACTTAATTTTGTTGTAAAATATATTCCAAGATATTTATATGGATTTGTCATTTTAACTTTATCAATTTCCATAGAACCATCTTTCTCGGGCTGATATTGCCCTCAGTTTCTAAATACCATAATGTTTGTTACGAAAGAGAGAGAGAGAGAGGGGAGAGAGAGAGAGAGAGAGAGAAAAAGAGAGAGAGAGAGAGAGAGAGAGAGAGAGTTTTGTTAGTTTCGGTTTTATCAGCTAGTTTTCATTCCTTTTGCAGAAGGAACCTGCGTTAATGTCTTTTATGTCTGTATTTTCTTTGGAATTCACAGTCATCTCTCTCTCTCCTCTCATCCCTCCCTCTCTCTCCTTTCCCGTCTCTCTCCTCTCTCCTCTGTCTCCCCCTCTCTCTCCTTTTTCTCTCCACTCTCTCTCACTCTCACCTCCTCTCCCCCACCTCTCACCCTCTCTCTCCCTAAATAATAGAAGTAAAAACATTTCAAAAAATCAGCAAGGCGCCCAGAATGACATTAAACAAAGACATCACATTTTATAGGATGCAGTAACTCCCCCCCCTAATACACCCCTCATCTAATTTCCAGTAAAAGTCATATCCCCCTTTCCAATGTCTTGGTTGTTTGGTTTTTGCATGAAAAGACACGTTCCAAGTGTCCACAAATGTTTATCAAGTATTCATCGTGTTCCAA
>CM031602.1:55631745-55648558 GCA_018398815.1 Conus ventricosus
TCTCTCTTTAAAGGAATGTGAGAGTCTTTCTGACACAGCTGTTTCCTGGGCCAGTGATGAAAACTGATCCTTCCTTGCAGGAAGGAATGGCTCCAACTTTGTTTTAACAGTCTTTGAGACAGGATAAACAATAAGTTGCCTTCAGGCAAGGAAGTCAGAAACGTAGGCTTGAAGATCGCTGTGCGTGATCATGGGAACGGTCACTAAGACAGCATAGGGAAAAAAATCAAATGAAAATGCTTGAATGCAGATGGTTGTGTGTGTGTGCGCGCGCGCGCGTGCGTGGTGTGTGTGTGTGTTTTGTGTGTGTGTGTGTGTGTGTGTGTGTGGTGTGTGTGTGTGTGTGTGTGTTTGTGTGTGTGCGCGTGTGTGTGTGGCGTGCGTGTGTGTGTTGCGTGTGTGTGTGTGTGTGTGTGTGTGTGTGTGTGTGTGTGTGTGTGGTGTGTTTTGGTGTTTTGTGTGTGTGTTTACACAAGTTAACTGAAAAGAAATGCAGACTAATTGATAAGTTTTACTCCTAAATGCACGCAATTTAATATTTGTGGTATGGAATTCGTTTGCTGCCAGTCGCCGCCATTTCCATCGCACGTGTTCGGTAATTTCCCAAAGAAGCGGGAAAAACACGCGCTTGTGCCCAACGTAGCAAAGAACACGTTCGTAGGTGTGTCGTGAAACCGGCGTAAACTGATTTACGAAACAGTTCTTGCTACGTGGATTTTGGGCTTACGAAAATATGTTACGAAAAAAGTTACGAGGAACGGCTCATGAAACCGGCCCAGGGGCTGCCGTGTCACATTAAAACATCTATGTTCCCATCACTGAATTCGCCGTCATGGTTGACCCCGTGTTGCCAGCCTGCCTGATTTGGTCATGGACTTAGAGACCCTGCAGTGCAGTGACTTGAAATGCCAGTGCACGATGACAGATCCCAGAAACAGGCCAGGTCATCACACACCCAAAACACAGTTTTTTCCTGTCATTTGTTGCCTGTATGGGAAGGTGTTCATTCCTAAGGAAAGTGTTTTCTGTGGTTTTCCTCACGAGTAGCGTTTTTCCTGGGAGAGAAAAGAAAACGCAGGATTTTTTTTCTTCTGATTTTTGATTCAGACTGAATCCATCAAAATGACAGGACCACACAAACCTCCTGCCTTTGATAGGATTTTACCAGATTTGAGTCCATCAAAATAATATGGACCACACAAACCTCCTGCCTTTGGGCAGGATTCTGCAAGATTTGAGTCCGATCAAAAATAACATGGACCACACAAACCTCCCGCCATTGGCAGTTGAGTTCCATCAAAATTAGAGAACTATAAAAGGGGCATTCTGGCTCCCCCAGTCTCAACCAGTTTCGACCCCCCCGGGGACTCCAGAATGCCCCTTTTATAGTTCTCTAACAAGTAAGACTCCAATAACTCATTTTCGCGCATACAGTCTTTTAATAACATCATTTTTGCGCAGACGGTCATCAAACTAAGACTTGGCTGAGACACTGTGCAAACACCCCTAATTAGAGGGTTCGGGGATTGTGGCAGGCAGTTTCCATGTACGGCAGTCCTGGGTGGCTCATGCGATACCTGTAATTAACTAACTGTAACCACCATAAGGTGGGGACTGGTGGCGGTCACCTACCAGGTTAACCTGCAACATTGTGGGGCAATCACAAAAAAGAACATTCTTTCCCGGACTGCTGCACAAGAAGGCTGTTTTGGCTGTGCTCCGGCGTGACCACTGGTTGAGAAAAGTGATTGACTTTAAAATTTTGGATTGGATTGGCGACAACGTAGTGTGGGGACATATTCTGCTGTGTGCGTGTTAAAATCTAATATCTTTCAAAATGGAAAGCACAGTTTGAATGATTCTCAGAATACGCAAGAATTAGACGAACAAATTGAGAATGCTTGGCGCCTACAACGGAAATTGAGTCTAGAACTGGGAAATTTTACATTGTCCGAAGATTCTCCTTTTAATGTGGACAACAAGAAGCTATTGGCGATCATATTAAATATCATGCTGATATGATAACCTACCGCAGCATAAGAAAAAACCGGCGCTGAAAATAAAATGCCAAAAAACCAAAAGCAGCCTGGCTTTTCTAGAATCTTCTGAAAAAGACAAAACTACATGACAAAAAACCGAGCTGGATCTTTTCTTGGGGGAAAAACTTGTACAAGATGATGAGACTGATGTATCAGAGGACGATGTCGAAAAATTTAATAGATGTAAAAACGTATGACATGATTCCTTTTGTGAAGAAAGCTGGGGTTTTGTGAAATTTAATCAACGAAAAACCATGCACCATCACTGATTTTGGGTTTCAGCTTGGGAAAAAGCAAAACAAGTTTTCAAAAATCAAAAACAAAGAAGCAGTCGTGGACATCTTTTGTTAAAGAAAAATGTCTCATTCATGATTCATATGCAAGAAGGATGATTTTGCTGTCAAACGCCTTTTACCACTTTCCTGGGTTTTTCATAAACTGGGAAGAGTTTTGGATTTACTGAACAAACGCCATAAACTTCTAACCTACATGTCTGAGAATGAAGAATTTAGAAAGTTCTGGCAATCTGAAGTCTAATTGTTTTCAAGCCTTGTCGGACTGGTAAAACCGTTCGATCCGAACGGTATCTAAAAATAGTTCTTACCTCACCTCCTCAGCGCCCTGCTTCACTGTTTTGGTAAAACCGTTCGGATCCGAACGGTATCTAAAAATAGTTCTTACCTCACCTGCTTCAACGTCCGCTTTGCTTGTCGGACTGGTAAAACCGTTTGGATTCTACTGCATTTACATTGCCACCTCCATCTGTTTTACAATTGGACTGAGGAAGACATGTGCCAACCGACTGGAGCAGCAACATTCACAGTAAGCACCTGTCACAAACCACCCAGCAAGGGGAAATGACATGATTCTAAAAATAACGGTTATGCATAGCCGGGGCTCTGCTTCAACTTTTTCTTGCTCCACTTGCTTCAATGCTCCTATTCAACGCCCTGCTTCAATTTTTTTTTTGGCTGCCTTCGGGGGGCTACAGAGTGTACTTTTTCAACTGTCTTGTTTATTGAATCAAGCTTTTGATAAATGCACTTGGTGGCTGCCTTGAATAATCTTCAGTTGGGCAGAGAGACCGGCACCGTCTTGAATTTACGGCGCTTTAAGCGCCAACCATAAAACCCTTTTCCCATTTCCCCATGCAAGCACCTACCTATTTCTTAAATGTTTGTGTGTGTGGGGCTGCGTGCGTGCGATTGTGCTTGTATATATTTCTGTTATTGCTGTTGTTTTGTTGTTTTACTGATAATAACTATATTATATTCTGAACATCCGTTTCTTATAAATAATTAAAGGTGCGCGCCACATAAACACCATGCACACCCCCTGCCCCCCACCCACCCCACCCCCCCCCACCCCCACCCCCCGCATGCACACACTCAAGTCACTTTAAGTTCTTAAACTCAAGTTACCCCAAGTCACTTTTTAAATTCTTAACTCAAGTTACTCCAAGTCACCTCAAGTCCACTTTAAGTTATTAATTAAGTTTTTAATTAAGTCGCCTCAAGTTCTTATAAGTTCTTGATCAAGTCACCTCAAGTTCTTAACTTTAAGTCACCTCAAGTTCATAACTAAGTCATCCTCTAAGTACAACCAAGTTCTTTTTCAAGTCAACTTATAATTATTTATTAAGTTCTTAAAGTATTATTGCATCTGAAATGGATCAAAATGATCTTTTGTTTTGGCGGTTCTGGCATGTTGTTGTGTTCGGATTTTTATATTTGTGGTTGAGATTGTTTGGACTGCTTGGTTTTGGCTGGCGCTGTTTATATATTTAAAACCGTAATAACCACCCCCAACAGCAATGCTGCCCAAAAAAGACAATTGCTTTAAAAATATGAAGACTTTGGCGGTGTAGGCCTCGAATTAACTTGTTCTGGCGTTTTTATAGCCGGCATTGAAACAACTGGCTGCGGCTCTGGTACTTTTTCATTCTGTGATTGTAACATTAATTTTTTTTTTTGTTCCACCTGCTAATTTTTTTTCCTGCTGCAAAAGCGCCCAGGATTTTTACTCACTTTCCCCCACCTGATTCAATGTTTTCTGATTCTGATTTCTGCTGATTTTTCTGGCTCGGTCATTTAAGGGAAATAAAATCTATATGATTAAAAGTAATTAATCCCCTGATAAACGGCGATAAAAAATGTTCCAAATCTGTAATACAGATCACATCCTAGAGACTCTAATGACTTTGTTAAAACTGGATCCTGCTTTTAAAACATACATAAAGTCTTGTTCAGAATCGATGGAGCAAAATCTACTGACTAGTTTAGTGTACAAACTAAAAACCGTTTGTCCTCACTTTTTAACCCTTCTTGATCCTAGTTGCGCTTTATACCTGTTATGAAACTTTTAATATCTTGTGGCGACATCTGTTGAATCTGTTCTAAAGCTGAATTCATTGCCGAGGACCCGTTTTGTTTTTCCGCATGCTGCCAAAGAATACAACCTCTCCTTTGGGCATAACAGCTTGGTCATCAACTTGGTCATTTGTAAGTCCAAGACGGATTGGTCGCTCTGTAGCTGTATAGATCATCACTGTTCATGTTTTTTATTAATTAAATTATTTTGTTTTTTTAAAAATGAGCGCCGAAAAACTGTTACCAATCTTGTTTACCATTCGCTGTTTTTGGCGGAAAAGAGAAAACAAGCTTGGAAAATTTTAAAAATAAACCACAATTTTCCCTAACTTTGAAAGGAAAAGGAGTTTTAGCAGTTATTTAAAAATTTTTCATTAACGGAAAACCGGGGAAAAAAAAAAAATTAAAATTTAAAAAATGGTTACCGGGAATAGAATATTATCCTTGGTTTTAAAAGGGAAAAACCCTTTTTAGAAATGCAAACAAAAAAAGGGACACAACCATGGGAAAAAAACCAAAAAAACCCAAAAAGGGAAATGGGTTTTAGTTTTTGACCAAAAAAGGGGGCCCTCGGTTAAAATTTTTTTGCCACATAAAAGAAAAAAATTGTAACCAAAACCTAAATTTTTCCCCCAAAAAAAGGTTTTTTTAAACCAAAAAAAAAAGAACCCAAGGGGGGGTATTTTGAACCCCAAGGAAAAAAAGGGAAAAAAGAAAAAAACAACCCAAAAAAAAAACACACAAAAAAAAATCCCACACAAAAAAAAGAAAAATTTATTAAACAAAGCGTTTTGGCAAATTTTTTACCGGCCCTAGACGAAATACAGAGACCACACTTTAAAATACAATCCCGAACGACCCCCCATCAAATGGACTTTCATATTTGCCCCATATACGATTAGACGAAAAAGATTAATAGACTCACAGTATTGACATACTTAAAGATAAAAGATGAGAACCTTAAACACAAAAGAGTGTTTTTCTGCTGTTCTGTTCCATACAACGATAACCAACGGGGCCCGCTAACTTATCCCCGCGATTCGTCAAGGAAAAAAAATTTTAAAGCCGGGAATAAAATTATTGTTAAAAACTAGATTTTCCATTAAAGACTTTCCCGGGGTTCCAGATCACAGCTTTATTAAAAACTTTAAAAAACAGTTATCAAAGACTTTTTTCCTCCAGTATCACAGAGAGCTGATTGACAATTTCGCAACACAGAATGGTTGAAGACTGCCCTCATTTTTTGCGCGCATGAATAAGAAGAATTTAAAGGGCTAAAACCAGTCAAGCCCCCCAAAAAACAAACAATAAATGTGTTGAAGAGATTCTCCGGGCAAACTATTGCCATTTGGGTTTTAAAAAAGAAAGGTCCCTTTTTTTTTAAACCGGGGGGAAGCGGAAAGGGGGGCACTTGCATCAGGGCCACCGCCCCTTTTGGAGTTTGATCCATAGAAAAAAAAGAATTGTAAAAAAAACCCGCCCGGTATTTTTTAGGGGAATGCACAACAAAACCCCAGCTCCTCAAAGACTTTTTAAAAGGGAAGAACTGCAGAAAATCCCCCCAGGCACAGTTCCAGTTGTTTAATTTTTAATTTACAAAAAATGGAACCAAAAGAAAAAAAAAATGATAAAGAAGAGAATTGGAATTGTCCGGGGAATTTATAGATACAAATTCAAAATTAATGAACTTTTAATTTGGATTTATCGGCACATGGCAAAACCCAGTCACCTAAACCCCAAAATTCCCAAATTTTGACATCAGTATGGGAAGAATACTTTGAAATAAAAAAAAAAATCGAGCCATCAAGCCAAAAAAAATTTTGACGAATTGGAAGATTGAAGAGCTATAACAAAACTTGAGAAAATATAAAAAGGGTTTAAATAATTTATCTGCTCCAGTCCCCCAATGAAATGAAACTCGGTTTAAAAAATACCTTTTTGTGTTTGTTCTATCAAATGACTTCTTTGTTACAACTGTTGTTTTAAATCATTAATTTGCCGAGTTTTACGTTTGTCATGATAAAAATTGTTTATTGAACAATGCTTCTTTGTATTGTCATGCGAAATGTTGACTGCACAACACCGAGTTTTCCCCTTTGCTTTCTTAAGGTTTTCCCTGGCTCGAAGACTGTACATTTTCGCCTTAAACCAAAAACTCCTAATCACCCCTCCAAAAATCACCTTCACTTTCCTAAAACCTTTTTGTTAAGGGGTTAAAGAAAAGGGCAATTTTTGGAAAATCGATTTCGTACCTCCGCATCCCCTTTTAGCTTTTCAACCCCATGCTTATAGAGTCTTCAGTGGGGTTATCTATAACAAAACTATTGTACTGTGTAAAACTCGGGGACTGGGGAACAAGGGCTTAAAGTAGTCAAAAAAAATTTCAAAATCAAAAGCTTATAACAAAAGGGTAAACCCAAAATACGGGCTTGCCCCAATTTGACTTTCTTTTTTTTCTCATTACCAAAAAGCGGGCATGAAATTTTTGAAGTCCTGAAAATTTAATTTTAAAAAGTCAGTTTAATGCTTCGTTCTTCTGGTGCCCAACTGACATTTTTACGCTTTTTCGGATTTTCCATATCTTTCCGAAACAGTTTGTTCATTTTTAAAAGTCTTTTTCTGAACATCTGAGGATTTGTTCTAAACATGTTCTCATGATGTATGGTTTCAGAACTGTTCTTGATTAAAAAACAATTATACATAACGCGTCAATTTTTAAAAACCATGTCTTAAATAAAATTGAAAGCTGTAATGACGACAAAATTTTTTTTTTGCCTCAAGATTGGGCAAAATTTGGGGGCTCTGTTTGCCACTTAGATTTTTGCTGAATGGTAGCTTATGTAGGTCATGGATTTCCTGGGATATTCAAGTCAACTTCAGAAAAAACCCCGCTGTTACTGGCGTCAACTGTCACCATTTTAATGCCCTTTTAATTTTTTTTTGTACCGCCGTCGTGAAATTTTTTAAAAGGGTTGCTTTGGGGAATGTTTGCGCCTAGCCCAACCAAACAGATTTTTTTTGCATCTAAATACAGAGAAGTTGTCTTTTATTTGGACAAGTCGCCCAAGATTTGTTGTTTGTTTACAGAAAATATGCACCCATCAAATTCCCCCCCGCAATTTTTCAATCATCTAAATCTTTGGTAAATCTGAAAAAAACAATCTGTACTCCAAAAAACTTAAGAAGCGTCCCAGCTCACCCGGCGCAGAAATGTAATGCGCGGATCCAGGCTATAATGTTTAGCAGGTTTTTTCTGTAATTTAAAAAAAGTCCGCCAACAAACTACATGGGCCTCAGTATGAATCATGATGTCTCCCACGTTTTACACTTTAATTTCTCCCACGCTCTGAGCAGTTGGTAATCAGAATCACTGAGGCCTTTTTCCCTGAGATAAAAAGAAGGTTTTTAGGGGAAGGTTTTCAAAAACCCTTTTCCCAACTGTTCATTATCAAAAGGGTAAAGCCCTTTCTAACAAGAGTTGGGTCAAAATTTTCCCCCCGTTATTGGGCGGATTTTAAAGGACAGGGCCAGTGACTCTAATGATCCCCCATGGCTGCATAGACTAAAAAGACATGTTTTTTAAAGTGAAACACATGAAACTTTTTTGATGACGTGCAATGCATGAACCCTGAAGGATGTCACGCCTTCATTATAAGTGAGAGTCGTAACCTCGCAATTTATAAAGAAGTGGGCAGCTTCCAGTTTTAGGATCAAACTTTAGTTGAAGTTGCATTACTGTGCGCGCTCCTTAAATTTCGCTAATGTGATCAGGGTTTTCCCTACTGTGGTTTTGGGTTTCCCACGCTGTTAGACATTAGTTCAAAACCGAAAATCCAAAAATGTGGGCTGATCATCTTTTGGGTTGGTTTTTCAGGCGTCATTAGATTTCGATAAGTTTAGATTATTAAACAGGCTTACGCAATTGCTGCATGCGTTTTAAGAATGTTTCTGCCGCATGGCCCTCTTTTAAATCGGTTCCCGAATGGGCACCATCCGACCTGACAAAAAGAAGGCAAATGAACGATCGAGATTATCATAAGATTTTTTTTTCGAATTTTTTTGTGGCGCTGGCCCTTCATAAGGAACAAAAAAGGACCAATTTGCGTAAACTACGTAGGGAAATTTTGCAACCTTTCCATTCTTAAAAACTAACTTTTCCGGTGGGGTGTAATTATTCTGTATACTCACAGAACTTTTACAAGTTTTATTTTTTCAAGCGCGGTTTTAGCGGTTGGAATTTTTTTTAAACATTTTCTACAGAATTCTTTTTGCAAGTTTTTTTGTGTATATCAACCCAGCTACTCATTGTTCTATCAATGGTATGCGGTGCCCCGGGTGAAAGCATCAGTAGTAAGTCAAACAGGGCTTTTGTCGGGTTCCCCAATCGTGGATGTTTTTGGACCTCGATGGGTTGCAGATTTGTTTCCCCCACCCACGGAGACAAAAACAGTTTTTTGGGTTTGTTTTGTTCTTCAAACGATCAGGGGAATCCACGCTAACGGAAGGATATTTCACAAATTTTAAGATCTTTGTTGAGGTTCATAGTTAGACACTCTCTCAGCTTTTTTACGGCCCCGAATGCACCTTGCAAAAAAAACCACCACAGAAACTTTTTGTTGTCTGAATTTTTAGTTTAGAACTGCTCTTTTGAACAAAACGGGAGATGGAATGAAACCCTGCCTACAATGGGCTCATACTTAACTTTTTTTAATCTATCTCTAAGACTTTCGCCCTCCGACCCCAAGCCTCTCTTTTGGCTTCTTCAGCACCACAAAACTGTTAAGCTTTGGGTAGCCCAGCCAGGTGTTAAGTCATTACGAGAAAGAAAAACCCTTTGTTATTTGAGCCCCAGACTTCAGATTTTCTTCATTATTGTTAAATAGTCTTAAAAAACTTTAACTTATTTTAAACTGGTTGGCTAGTTAGTTTACCGGGAAATTTGAAAAAATACAGCCCAAACATTGCCGTATTTTGCTGAATAAATGCTTCCAGATAATACGTTTAAAAGCTTTTGAAAAACGCTCTCCCTTAAGCATTCCTTCAAACATTCGTCTGGCCCTTTAAATATTTACCATGCGATTTCTTTTCTAACTAAAAATATTTTTTAAAATTAAAAAAAAAAATTATCAGAATCAAACAACGGCTTTTTGTGCTTAGACTCAAAAACTAAAGTATAAAAGCCCTTTGATGTTTTAATGTGAGCTTTTAGAACAAGTTTAATGTCTCGTTTACTTTTTTTAAACATTCCTTTTTATCGCTCGGCGTCTGGCGGGGAAAAAAACTTCCCCTCCCCTTTTTTTTGAAGATAAAACTTTTTGTCTTTTATAGTCATCAAAATCACTTGTAAACGACTAAATCTTCATCCGGATTTTTGATCAACTAGGCTTTATTTTTGTCTTTTTGAAGAAAAAATTTTAGCTTTTATTATTGAACCAAGCGTGGTTTTTGGAGTTTGTTTTTAATTTTTTGCCAGCGCACTTACAGCAATAAAAAAAAGGCCAAGAGCTAAAGAAAACCCGCCTAGAGGTAAACTGGGGGTGCACCTACGCCGTTGCTAAGGGGCCCTACACTCGTTCCTGTGAAGAGCACTAAAGTCGATTTTCAATATTAACATTGAACACATTAAAGGCAGCAGATACCTTCGTTTTGGTTTTTGCTGTATTTTGAAAGGTCTGCTCTAGTTTTTGTTGCATTTGCTAATGTTTTTTAAATCTGAAGGTTTTTATGTTGGGGGTTTTTACTATTCCTTCTTTGGCCTCGGGCTTGGGGCACTTTTGGGAAAAACCTAACAACAGTTTTTTTTTAAAAATAAAAAAAAAATTTAGTATTGTACACCTTTAATCTTTATCTTGAATTTCAGCTCCCCTCATTATTAAAAACAAATGTACAAAAAACTGGTTTATCGCCATTTTTTTCTTTTGTCATTTGAAGTTTATTCCCTTTAACATTTTCTCCCCATTCCATGCAACTAAATTCCTCTGTTGCCCTTAGGTAAATCCATAAACCGATTTCGTGTAAATAATCATCGAGCCTAACACTGTAAGGTTTTAGATTCTTTAACAAAAGGGTTACTTTTGGGATTTCTACCCCTCCCCCCCCCAAACAATTTTCTTTTTTTCATCAAAATGGATAAGGTTTTACCCCGTAGCGTAATTTGGTTAGGACTACCCCATTGTACATTGTACTTTCGTATTTTTGGATTAATAAACTTTTCACTTTGTCTTGAAGGCCCTTCATTTCACCAGCAATAAAATACCTTAACCCCATCTTGCTGGGTACTAAAACTAAAAATTTCCCTATAGTGTCTGCCCCGCTTTTGGGGTATGTTGTATGAGAATCCTCTGTGTAATATACTAATCTTGGGGCCTTATACTTTTGCTCAATCAGCCTTGCTAATCAGGGGTTTCAAAAACGTCAAACTTAAAGATTTAAAAAAGCTGTACTTTGCTTCAGTCTTTAGATTTTAAAACACGTTGTATTAAATTAAAAATTTTTCATATGACAATCTGTCTTTTAATGCTCCCCTTTAAGTCGGCGCATGCGCACTTAAAACCAAAAAGGAATGAAAAGCGATTTCCATACCAAAAAATTTTGCCACAACTTTTTTTCCGGCTTTATTAGCATCTAGCGCCTATTCTATGTTTTAGGCTTCTTATTATCTTTCCCTTTAAGCGCAAATCGCCCTTTCATTCCCGGTTTTTGCCCTAATCAGAAAAAGGTTAAAAAAATTCAGCTTTTGGAAAGAAAATTTTTTCTTGCCCCCCCAATTTTATAAAATTTTCTTAACGATTTCCCGGCCCAGATTTTGCACAACTTCCGTTTGGGTTGTGATTCGAGATCTTTTGAAAGGGAAGTTGGAGAGCCCGGCCAATCACTTACCCCCTAGGTCTGGAAATTTGACAGTAAGAATTTTATCCCCCATCATATAACGGATTTTTTGGAACAAAAAAATTCTGCTTTTTTCCCTCACCCCCAAAAGGGGCCTTTTTTCTTCAGGGGGGTCAAAAATTAACCATATATTTGGAATTTTTTTTTAAAACAAAATAAAAAGTTTAATTATTTAAAATGGCAGCATTGAAGGCGGAAGAAGATTATTTTTGAACCCCGGAGCGACAGAGTGAAATGACTCCTTTTACAAGCATCGCTCAATACCCCAAGCGGGGGAATTAAAAGAACCTCGCCAGAGCTTCAATGGCGGAATTAACGAAAATCATGTTAGATCAATGTAAACCAAAAATTTTGGGGCCTTGAACCTCCCAAAGTTTTAGACCCAAAGATTTTGACCGAGTGATGAGGCCATTTGTATGTGAAAACGACCAGGGGAAAAGTGTTCAGCCCCACAACTAACGAACCCATTAAAGTTTTTTAGCCCTAGGTACAATTAGACAAAAAATCCCCAAGCGTACAAAATCGCCCCTTTGGGATTGCTAAAAAAATTAAATAGGTGAATTTTCTAAACAAAACACCACAAAAACTCAAAAAAGACCAAAAACGAAACACGCCCCTTTGAAGATTTTAAGTCAAACACAGACAGAATAATAAATCAATGGACAAAAAACATAAGAAGAAAAACAGCATTAAAAAAAATTGCCGAACCACGGCTACCGAAAAGAATTATTAGCCCTTTTTCGTGCTTAAGAACCACAAAGGGGGAATTATTAAACAATTTAGCAAAAATGACTGAACTAAAGGAGCTATAGAAAAAGAAAAAGAAAAAATTGCTGGCGACGACGCCCCAAATTAGGCTTTTGTTAAAAAAAGAAAGAAACAAGACAGAGACCTTAATATAGAAAGTTAGCTAGACTAGAATGTTAATACTAACCCAGAAACAAAAAACTCAACGAGCGAAAAAGAAAAACACCCCAAAAAAATTTAAAAAGAAAAAACCAAAAGCTAGAGAACGAATAAAAACATGTTTAGAGAGAAGGAGTCACATTAACAGGTTTAAAACAGCCTTAGGTTTTTCAAAAAAGTACACTGGGATGCTATTTCGGCGGCGGGGGCCCCCAGGCAGTGCCTTCACCACCATCGCCCCATCTCCGCCTGACAAATCATGGGGAAAAAAAAAGCTTTTCATTTGCAAGTTTATTAAAAAAAATTTGCCATAAACCGTAGATGCTTTACCAGGTATATTAGGGGGGTTGTTACTGGGTTTTGACTATGCAGCAAAGTAGTTGGCTTTTTGGCTGGCACTTTTGGGGATTAGTTTTCTAATAGTCGGGAAATATTTAGTAAAATAAAGACCAAATAATCTATGCAGGTTTTACAAAAACAAGTGCTGTCTTTTCTTTTCAAGGGGCATTATTTTTTTATATCAGGCTCTGGGTTTGGACCCTTGGGGGTTGGTGACTTATTCTTGGGGGGTCACTTTTTGTTTTTCTTGGAATATTAAGGGAATTTTTTTTGTTTTTGATTTTTTAATTTCTGAAAAGGGGTTTTATATTTTAGTTTTTTTTGTAATTAGTTAGTGAAAAGGAGTGTTTTTTTAAAGGGAAGAAGCTAAAATTTTATTTGGGGTTTTAAAAATTTTGATATTTTAATTTGGGAAAAATTTTTAGAATTTGGGGTTTTTAAAATTTTAATTTTTTTGTTGTAAAAAGTAAAGGATTTTTGTGATTTTTTTGGTTTGGAAAGAAAAAGTAAGTTTAAAAGAGTGTTTTTTGTTAATTGTTTTTTTGGTTGAATTTGAAAAAGGCCTGTTTTTATGCCTTTCTTTATGGACCCCAGGGGAAAAGCTGTAGAAAGAAAGAGTGTGGGAGGATTCCAGTCATAGTTTACTTTCTGTGCACGCCCCAAAAATAAGGGGCGCCTGACCATGATTAAGTCCAACTTTTTTCAAAAAACTGTCTTGCCTTAATATTGAATTCGTTCCGATCCTTTCAAAAACCTCATGTTATTCGTTGCAAAGGTTAAAGTTTTTTTCATTTGGAAGGAGCTTGCGTTCAGTCAAAATACGTCTGAAGTGTAATAAAAAGAAACTGTACAGACCCACCCAAAAAATCAGGATGAAATTTAATGTCCCAACGACCCCCCCCAGTTATGCAAAACACAGCAAAGTTTAAATGGTTCTGATAAAACGCACGATGACTAAACCACACTTTTTGGGTATTTTTTAATAGGGGGGTTAAGATATCTGTTTAAGGATCTACCTTTACTTAAAGGCGTCAGACGATCACAGAAATGCAAAGGGGGTCAGTTGTTATTTTTTAAAATTGAGGGGCCCCAAAAAAATATTTTGCATCAGATATTTAAATGCGCTCATTTTATTTTGTTTAAAAAATGTTTGTAACAATAACAATCAAAACCGTCCTTTGTTTTTAGAACAGCATTAATAACAAAGCGGAACCAGAACGGTCGCGCTCCAGAAATATTCACAAAGTCTTTTGGGTTTTTAAATAACGAAACCAAGGGGAATAATAAGATTAAAAAAAATAATAATGCGGAAATTTGTTACCTTAACCATACCCATGGGTTTTTACGGGTTTTTTTTCCGCTAAAAAAGCAATGATAACTTTGAATTTCTCCAAACTTAACAATCAAATCAAAAACAATGTAACATTAACCCAAGAAAAAGAAGAGGTTACTATTTTGATAGAGAGCTAGCTAAAATGTTGGCTTTACAATGACAATCGCCCCATAGTTTTAGATTTCGCAACAAAAACTACTTTGAGGGAGAAAATCCGCTCGATCTTGCATTCTTCATTACTCATGTTATTTGGATGGGGGACACTGAGAAAACTTTTATGATGGAAGGCCCTCAACTGTTTTAAGAGCTCTTCCATTGGGAAAGCTGCATATTGCGATAGAAATTATACAAATTTCCCTAATTTACGTTTAAAAGATTGTTTTTTTGGGGGGGCGGATATTTAATATAAAAAAAGCAGAAAAACAGGAAAGTCGTGAATGTGAAACCGCACCTGTTTTTTGGAAAAAAATAAAAACTTACTAAAATGTTGCGCGGGGCCCAAAAAATCAGGAGTTACATTGCGCCGTGAGGTGTATAAATTTGAATTAAAAAAAACCCTTCAGACTTTCAGCTTTGAACAAAGGGAGATGGCCTTTTTATGGTTTTTTAGTAACCCCCCAAAATGGGATTATAAACGCAAAAAAGGTTGGGGAAACAAAAAGTTTCCTAAACAAAAGGGAAAATGCGCAATGTGAAGCAAAAAAAAGCGGCCAATGAATAAAAAATAGTTCGAAAAACCGACAGCAAATGGCACTTTGAACCTATTTAGAATGGGAATAAAAAATTTTAATTTTAAGCCCCCTTACATTTTTTAAACCACAAAAAAATTTCGAAAAACATCAAACCAGGTCCCTTTTCTGTAAATCTTTTGCCAGAAAACATAGTCGAAAAAGATTGAAATAAAGCTGTATGGGAAAAAACATACATCCCCCACAGAAGAAATCAGTTTTAAAAGATGCTTCACAAATTACAGTTTATTCCGCAAATAAAATTAGGAGACACGTCACAAGGGTATTTGAAATTTCTGTTTAAAAGATGTGGAGAGGGATGGGGTGTGGGGGTTTTGTACGTCCTTCTAAAAGGAATTCTAATTACTGGGAAAACTAGACTTGACAGTCTTAAATTACTGTCGTCGTTTTTTACGACGGGGGGGGGGATTTAAGTGTTCCCCCCGTGCCCAAAAACAAATTGCTAATAAAACAATCTTACAGCCGAATTGGTTAAACTTTCACATTTTAGCCCTTTTAGGGTTTTATTATACGAACAAGTTTTTGACAGAGAGCAGATAAAAACAATAAAAGGATTAAATTAAAATTTTAGTATAAAACTATGAGCAGTTAAACTTTAACAAAAACCCCCATTTTCATTGATTTGTGGACAGAGGTTTGGAAAAAAAAATTTGCCCTCGACCATTCAAAAAGTTTATCGCTATAATTTTTATCATATTTGGGTTTTCCCAACACAAAAAAGGGAAAAAAGCATTAGAAGAAGGGTTTTTATGGGCAATGATGAAATATATTTATTTTACCAGCAAAAAACTGGTGAGTGTTTAGAACAGTTTTTAAAAAAGTTTTAAGGGAAAAGCAGACACATTATTATAGAGACGTTCGGCAGAAAGAGACTAGTTTTAAAAGGAAACACTTTGTCAAAAATAGCCTTCAGTGGGAAAACGCGGGTAAGTGTTGGATTTTATTCAAAAAAAAAAACTCGTTTTAAAAGACTTTTGGAAAAATTAAAGACTGTAGTTTATTTCCTGAAAGACAGAGAACATTTTAAGAAGTTTCGCAAAATGGTTTTTGAAAGTCAGGGGAAAAAAAGGGTTAAGCAAAAAATGAAAAATGAAAAAAATTTAGTAAATTAGTATTAAAACGGATAATCCTACCAGTTTTTGTTTTTAGGGTCGTTATTTTTTGGTTATTTAAGTCTTACTTGTCAGAGAACTATAAAAGGGGGGATTCTGGGGTCCCCGGGCAAAAAGGTTGAACCGGGGAGCCGAAAAGCCCCCTTTTTTGTTTTTCTAAAACTCGACCCCACAAACCTTTAGCCCCCCCAAAAATTCTGTTATCACTTCAGTTTTAAATCCCGCCCCTCCCCCTCCTCCCCCTCCCCCCGCAGACAGCCCGGTTTAGATGTGGTGACTTCACTCCCCCAGGGTTTTTTCTCTCCCCCTACCTCCCCTCCCCCTGCAAACAGTCCGGTTAGATGTGGTGACTGTCACCACCTCATGGTTCTTTCTCTTTTGATGGGTCAGTTGCATGCAGTCCACGGAGCCATGTTCTGGTTGGGGTTGACAGCTCACGTGACTGTTTCCCTGCCCCCAAAGTGAATACTTACATCTTTCTTTTTCCTTTCCTGCCCCGTCACCCCCCTCCCAACCCACCCCCGCCTCCTCCCCTTTTGGATTCGTTTCTCGGTCAGGTGGGAAATCACACTCGTGCGGATGGGGAACCTAATACACAACAAAAAAATGGGAAACTATACAACAGGCGTTAACAGTCTACCATAAAAACACCATATTTGGCGTGTGTGTTGTGTGTGTGGTGTGTGTGTATGGGGGGGGAAAAGGGGGGGGCGGAGGAGAAACCACCAATGCCCAAATGAAAGGCAAGCCGAAATTTTGTCATCTTTTTTGAACCCCTGCCTATTTTGCCCCACCCCCCACTCCCGTGCGTCGTTCCCCGCGCTCTGTGTGCGGGGAACCTCAACAGAGAGTTACAGAGAGGAGAGGGAAGAAGAGAGAGGGGGGTTTTTTCACCTGTTTGGGTAATATGTATCGCCCCCTCCCTTCTGTTTTGGGATCGCTGTGTTCCTCGAGTTCCCTCTCTCTTCTCTTCCTCTCCTCTCTCTCCTCCCCCCCCCCCCACCCAAAACCCACACACACACCAAAACCCCCCCAAACCCCAAACACAAAAAAAAAAAAAAAAACAAAAAAAAAAGAA
>CM031602.1:55648658-55673658 GCA_018398815.1 Conus ventricosus
AATGTCGAAAAGAGATGAAATAAAGCTGTATGGGAATAAACAGTACATCCTCCACAGAAGAGAATCAGTTTTAAAAGATGCTTCTACAAATTACAGTTCATTCCGCAAATGAAATTAGGAGACACGTTCACAATGATATTTGAAATTTCTGTCTTAAAAGATGTGGAGAGGGATGGGGTTGTGGGCGTTAGTGACGTCCTTCTAAAAAGGAATTCTAATTAGCTGGCAAAACTTAGACGTTGACAGTCTTAAAGTTACTGTCGTCGTTCTTTACGACGGTGGGGGATTAAGGTCGTTACAACCAGTGACAAAATCAATATTAGTCTAATTAGAAACAATCTTACAGCACTGAATTGGATTAATCTTACACATTTAGACCTTATAGGATTTTATTATACTGAACAATTTTTTTGACAGAGAGCATGATAAAAACAATAACTGGATTAGATTAAATTCTAGTATAAAACTATGGAGCAGTTAAACTTTATGACAAAAACCCCTCATTGTTCATTGATTTGTGGACAGACTGTTGTGGAAAAACAATATTTGCCCTCGACCTATTACAAACAGTTTATCGCTATAATTTTGATCATATTGTGATTTTCTGCCCAACACTTAAATGGAACAAAGCATATATATGATAGAGGTTTATATGGACAGATGATGAAATAATTTAGTTGATCCTAGCAATAAACTGAGTGAGTGTTTAGAACAGTTTTAATAAACTGTTTGAAGGAACGCAGACACTATTTATTATAGATGACTGTTCGGCAGAAAGAGACATAGTTAAAAAGAGAAACACTTTGTCAAAACTAGCCTTCAGTGGAAGACATGCTAGGATAAGTGTGTGGATTTTATGTCAAAAATATAACTCAGTTTTAAAAGACTTTAGAGAACAGTTAAAGACTGTAGGTTATTTCACATGAAAGACAGAGATCATTTGAAAAAGTTTGCGCGAAAATGAGTTATTGAAAATGATCAGGAAAAACATAGGATTAAGCAAAAACTGAAATCTGAAAAGTTTAGTAAATTAGTATTGAAACGGATAATCCTACACAGTATGTTTGTTTGTAGGGTCGTTATTTTTTGGTTATTGAAGTCTTACTTGTCAGAGAACTATAAAGGGGCATTCTGGAGTCGCCCGGTCAAAACTGGTTGAGACCGGGGGAGCCAGAATGCCCTTTTATAGTTCTCTAAATGACATCGACCACACAAACCTTGAGCCCCTCCAAAAATTCTGTTATCACTTCAGTTAAGTCCCAGCCCTCTCCCCCTCCTCCCCCTCCCCCTGCAGACAGCCCGGTAGATGTGGTGACTGTCACTCACCTCACTGTTCTTTCTCTCTCCCCCTACCTCCCCTCCCCCTGCAAACAGTCCGGTTAGATGTGGTGACTGTCACTCACCTCACTGTTCTTTCTCTTTGTGATGGCGTCAGTTGCATGCAGTCCTACGGAGCTCATGTTCTGGTTGGGTTGACAGCGTCACGTGACTGTCTTCACCTGCCGCAAAGTGAATACTTACATCTTTCTTTCTTCTTTCTTCTGCCACGTCACCCCGTCCAACCCACCCGCCTCCCTCCTCCCCTTTGGATGTCGTTTCTCGGGTCAGGTGTGAAGTCACACTCGTGCTGGCCATGGGTAACCTAATACACAATCAAATAAAGTGGGAAACTATACAAACAGGTCGTTACAGATCTACCAGTAACACATCCATATGCTAAGGCGTGTGTGTGTGTGTGTGTGTGTGTGTTGTGTATAGGGGGAAAGGGTGGGCGGAGGAGAAGCCGACCAGATGCCAACTGAAAGCAAGCCGAAATGTTGTCATCTTCTTTGAACCCCTTGCCTCATCTGTTCGCCCCACCCACCACTCCCAGTGCGTCGTCTCCCTGACAGCTGCTGTGTGTCTGGTGGGAACCTCAACAGAGTAGTTGACAGAGAGAGAGAGAGAGAGAGAGAGAGAGAGAGTTTTGCACCTGTTTGGGTAATATGTATCGCTCCCCTCTCTCGTTTGAGGATCGCTGTGTTCCTCAATGATGTTCTCTCTCTCTCTCTCTCTCTCTCTCTCTCTCTCTCTCTCTCTCACACACACACACACACACACACACACACACACACACACACACACACACAGTATGTGTTAGCCTCCGCGCAAGCAAGAGCTCACAGTTGAGTGCGTGTAGTCATAATTATATGCGTGTATACAAGAGAGAGAGAGAGAGAGAGAGAGAGAGAGAGAGAGAGAGAGAGAGAGAGAGTTTATGTGTGTGTGTGTTTCTGAATGTATTTAATGGCGATTCAACTAAGTTAATTCACTGTCTTTAGTCCGTCAGGGACTCTCTCTCTCTCTCTCTGTGCGTGTGGTTTTATAAGGTGACGTGAAGGGATGGGGCGATAACCCAAGAACAAGGGGTCGTCCGTGGATATGAGTGGTTGCAGAAGGCGGAGGCGGTGACCAGAGACAGGTGTGAATAATGTGCGATATGCGGCCACGCTGTGTGGGCTGCGCTGTAACGCTTGGCTGATTGTCGTCTGCTCTTTTGTCGTCTGCTGTGTGTGCACACAGAGAGGTGAGTCAGGGCGGTACATTGTGTTGGAAGCGTTCACGTCATTATTTACTTGCCAGGCGTTTGAATGGTTGGGTTAGGTTTGCTTGTGTGAGAAACTTTTTTTTTCGCTTTATTTTGGCAAGGAATCTCTCTCTCTCTCTCTCTCTCTCTCTCTCTCTCTCTCTCTCACATGAATCTTGAAACATCGCCTCTGGTGTTCACAAAATTAACATTGATACATAAAAAAAATTCCAGTAATCCTGACCAAACGCCTATCCACACCTTTCCCACGTAACGTCGCCTTGAGGCCGTTTTACTTGTGCAAACTGTACTGGTGACACACCTTATGCCCGATAGAGCGTTGGCTGTGCAGTGTGCTGTGTTGAAGGCAGCATACATCTTGTACCAGCTGTCGCCTGTCCATGCCGTGAACTGGGGCTGTTAACATGGAGTCATCGATTCATGGGCGCCATCACATAGATCACAGAACACCACCTCAGGCCCAGACCGTGGGCAGGAACACAAGTCGTCTGTCTCCGATCTTCACTTCATAACATGGAGGGCAGCTTTTAATCTGGAGGTTTTCCATTAACCCACCCCACCACTCTTTAGAGGAAGAGTGTTTTCCGATGTTGAAAAAAAAACGACCAGAGTACAGAATGTTGTGTCTCACAGTGTAGGGAACGATGTGCAGAAACGTTTGATGTCGTAAGACGACACTGAGGGACTGTCTGTTTCACATTGTCGTGCAGTCATTGTTTCCATCATCTCCTCGTTTAAGGAGCTTTCCGCCCATTTATTCCGGCAAAACTCTGGAGAACAGAAAGTGAGAAAGAATACCAGATCAAGACCTGTAGTTTTCACACACACACACACACACACACACACACACACACACACACACACATACACACACACACACACACACACACACACACACACACACACACATACACACACAACACACACACACACACACACACACACACACACACATACACACACACACACACACACACACACACACACACACACACACACACACACACACACACACACTTTGTGGTAAAAAGGAGATGGAGGCGAGCAATTCATCTGTCATTATAGAAATGACTTTGGAATCATTTTGTAAATATATAAACTAGGGGTGGAAGAGATGATACATTGGGAAAGTAATAAAGAAGGCGGAGATAAGCTTTAATCGAACTTTAATCGAAATCCCTTCTTTGTCAACGTATAAGACTAATAAATATTATGATTATAGTCCTTGAAGCTTAATTAGGTATGTTACCCCCACCCCCAACAAGCATATAAATAAGTCATAGCAAACCAAGCTTAAAATGACAAATGGTATTATCCCTCTCTCTGTCTCTCTCTCCCTTCTTCCCTTGCTCTGTTCCTCCCTTCCCGTCCCTCCATCTCTGTCTCTCTCTCTCTCTCTCTCTCTCTCTCTCTCTCTCTCTCTCTCTCTCTCTCTCTCAAATGAAGATCATTTTCTATTCTCTTGTGCGGCTTATAACGATATCAGACAGAAGTCTCAACTTTTTAATATTATTGCGACAGAAAATCATAACCTATATAGTTTGTTGACCTCTGACAATAATAGGATAATAACTCTACTGGCTAAGTATGTGGCAGAAGCATCAAATGTTAGGAAAAAGAAATGTTCGTTAAGAACTAATGTTTGAGTTTTTCATGTATTCCGCAAGTTTGATGACCTTGGTAAGAAATGGTTTTGTTTTCTTCACTAGTATAGTAATCCGTTACAATTCATGTTTATTTGCATTATAAACTTGTTTTTCGGCGCTGCAAATATTGATGTACACCCCCTTGACATAAAGGCCATGTAGGCCATTGTCAATAAAAACGTATCTGAAGCGTCTGAAGGTACTCTCTCTTCTCTCTCTCTCTCTCTCTCTCTCTCTCTCTCTCTCTCTCTCTCTCTCTCTCTCCAAACATTGAGCTGTTGAAAACTGACTACAGGATTGAGAGCCGAGGAGAGCCAGGAGGGTAGAGGAGGGTAGAAGAGGAGAGCCAGGAGGGTAGAGGAGGCTAGATGAGGAGAGGGAGGAGGGAAGGAGAGAAGCCTGGGAGACCTTGGGGAAGGAGTTTCGGGTCGGGAGACCTTGGGGAAGGAGTGACGGGTCGGGAGGCCTGGGGGAAGGAGTGACGTGTCGGGAGACCTTGGGGAAGGAGTGACGGGTCGGGAGGCCTGGGGGAAGGAGTGACGGGTCGGGAGGCCTGGGGGAAGGAAGTGACGGGTCGGGAGGCCTGGGGGAAGGAGTCACGACGGGTCGGGAGGCCTGGGAAGAAGGAGTGACGACGGGTCGGGAGGCCGGGGGAAGGAGAGTGACAGGTCGGGAGGCCGGGGGGAAGGAGTGACGACGGGTCGGGAGGCCTGGGAGAAGGAGTGACGACGGGTCGGAGGCCGGGGGGAAGGAGTGACAGGTCGGGAGGCCGGGGGGAAGGAGTGACGACGGGTCGGGAGGCCGGGGGGGAAGAGTGACGTGTCGGGAGGCCTGGGGGAAGGAGTGACGACGGGTCGGGAGGCCTGGGGGAAGGAGTGACGACGGGTCGGGAGGCCTGGGGGAAGGAGGGACGGGTCGGGAGGCCTGGGGAAGGAGGGACGGGTCGGGAGGCCTGGGGAAGGAGTGACGTGTCGGGAGACCTTGGGGAAGGAGTGACGGGTCGGGAGGCCTGGGGAAGGAGTGACGGGTCGGGAGGCCTGGGGGAAGGAGTGACGGGTCGGGAGGCCTGGGGAAGGAGTGACGGGTCGGGAGGCCTGGGGAAGGAGTGACGGGTTGGGAGGTCTGGGGGAAGGAGTGACGGGTCGGGAGGCCTGGGGAAGGAGTGACGGGTCGGGAGGCCTGTGGAAGGAGTGACGGGTCGGGAGGCCTGGGGGAAGGAGTGACGGGTCGGGAGGTCTGGGGGAAGGAGTGACGGGTGGGGAGGCCTGGGTGAAGGAGTGACGGGTCGGGAGGCTGGGGAAAGGAGTGACGGGTCGGGAGGCTGGGGGAAGGAGTGACGGGTCGGGAGGCCTTGGGGAAGGAATGACGGGTCGGGAGGCCTGGGGAAGGAGTAACGGGTCGGGAGGCCTGGGGGAAGGAGTGACGGGTCGCGAGGCCTGGGGGAAGGAGTGACGGGTCGGGAGGCCTGGGGGAAGGAGTGACGGGTCGGGAGGCCTGGGGGAAGGAGTGACGGGTCGGGAGGTCTGGGGGAAGGAGTGACGGGTGGGGAGGCCTGGGTGAAGGAGTGACGGGTCGGGAGGCGGCCAGGGTTTATTTTTGTGAAAAATTCCTATGGGTCAATTGACCCACTCTATTAAAAATCAATGGGTCAATCTGAAGATTAATGGGTCATCGGTGGCAGTGACAAACAGTATAAAGGGTAAGGCACAGACAGATATTATTTACATTCAGTCTATAATACACAATGAAAATAAAATAGATGTGTTTTTTTATTATGTGTCCTTCATTTGTGTATCCAGCAAAGTGTTTACGAGCGTGTGCGTGTGTGTGTGTGTGTGTTTGTGTGTGTGTGTGAAAGAAGAGTATGTTTGGGTGACTGTGTGGGTGTTACATTTTAAGATTTACTAAGGCAAATTACTTGAACAGAAATGGAGATTAGCCTCTGGTACTATCCAGTCCTTCAAAAGTTCTAGTTCTTGATCTTAATTCTTCTGCTGGTTTCACTCCATTTTCTGACAGCAGCAGAAAAGTCAAAGTCACACATATTACCCCCCTCAATTTTCACTCTCATAAGCTGGTCACATCTATCTGAAGAGAGTCTGTTTCTGAGAGGTGTGAGCGTCAAGTTTTGTACACTGAAGGCCCTTTCACAGTCACAGGTATGGATAGGGTGAGTGAGGGCCAGTGAGGCAAGCTGCATGAGATGAGGGCACTGTAGATCTCCTTCTTGCTCCAGATTTGCAAGAGTTCCCCACAAACTGGAGAGAGAGTGTGTGGGGTACATATTGGACTTCACCAGCATCTTGCATCTTTTCCATTCTTCCATCACCTGAGCTGTGGTGCATTGCAGAAATGGGTCTGACTGACACAATTCGCCTCCTGTGCTGATGTGATGCTGAGAAGATGTGTAAAACTCTGCCACAGATTCTATTTCAGCATTGCCCCATGCCTCCAAATCGTTGTCAGAAACAAACTGGAGAGGTCGCATGCCAAGCACTGATAGCTGGAACATTGTCTCTGAGTCAGGGAACCTTGCGTGCATGTTGTCAATCATGGCCTGCATAAACTGCGTTTTCACTCCCTGGAAATGAGAGGCACTCTGTGCAACTCTGTCAGTTTTGAAAAACCCATCTTTCAAGTCCTCTTTCAACTCACTGAAATATGTTGGTTTGCCTTTCTCTACCAAGTCATCCCTCATTTTCTCCAGATCAGAGATGCACATCATCACATTCACCTTGACAACACCAATGTCAATGTCTTTCCTTTGAAAAAACTGACTCAGCCGCATCACTGGCTGCAGCCAGTCCATCATGGCATAGCTGAGTTTGATGAACAGTTCCTGAGCTACTTTCTTTTCATCCCAATAGCCTTTGGGTCATTTGCATGGCTTCTGGCATCAAAGAAAGTGAGTAGGGAGTCAAGGGTGCGATAAACTGTTTCCAGAGCTGTGAAGAAAGAAAGCCATCTGACAGCATGCACTTCTTTGTACTTCACAACAGGATCATCCAAAATTTTCTGGATGCTCTCAAGCTGATCACTCTTTGTTGGGGACTTGTGAAAGAAGTAAAAAATGCTTGTTGTAATGAGTCGGCCGAATGTTCCCGAACATTTAGGCAAATTAAGGGTAGTTGCTGTTGTTGAGAGCACGTTCCTTGGGTCTTCAAGTGTGCGAATTCAGGCATCACCAGGGGGGGATACCCCGAGTCGTATACTGAAGGAGGGAGAGTGCTGGGAAGTGTTTCGCATGTCCAAGGGATATTGACAAGTATTTTGCCGCCCTCCCGGTCCTGGGTAGAGGAGTTTTCCCAGCCCCGCCCCCTGGCTGGCTTTTCCCACGGGTTCCCCAGGGGGCCCCTAAAGGGAAGGGGGTTTCGGGTCAGGTGCCCGTCATGGGTAGGTAAACCGTCAGCCTGAGGCAGAGTACACGCCATTCATTTTCCCGGTTCCTTTTTTGGGGGAATGAATGGAAGGCTTGGGCCCATTGGGGTTTCCCACCTTTTTGGGTTATAGAGGTAGTAACTACTCGAAGAAATCTTTCCTGGTTTGGTTGGGGAGCCCAGGCTGTTAGTACGGGGGGTAGCTTGGGGAAAATGGGGCTTGAGTTTAAATAGGAGGTTATCCCTTAAACCCAAATGGGTCCCAAAAGTCTTTGTTGGCGCTGCAGCTGTGGTGTGTGTGTAGGGTGTAGGGGGATTTGGGGTTTCCTTTGGGTAAAATAAAAATAAATTTGGGGGGATTTATTGGTAAAAATTGGGTGTGATGTTTGTGTGTGCCAGTGTTTCCCTTTGGGGTTGGCCATTTTAAACTGGGTTCTCTTTTTGTTTGGAAATAAAATAAAAGGTGTTTGGGAAAAAACCGGGAAGGGTGGGGACCATTTAAAGGGAAAGTAACTCGCCCGTTTTTGTGGGGGCCCTCAAAAAAAATAAGCGTAAAGGAAAGAGGTTAGTGTAGCCCCCGTTTTTCCCCGGGGGTTGGGGGGGTATGACGGGGGGTTGCTTTTGCCTCGGACCCGGAAACGAGAAGAATTTTTTCCCCCGTGTGGGGCCGGCCCGAAAAAAAAGGGCGTTTTTTAACCTGTTGGGGCCTGACGGGGAGTGCCAGCCCAAACGGGGGGGGGGTTTTTTTGCACCCCAGAGAAGACCTGGGGAGGGGCCCGACAGGAGCCCTTTCGGGGGAGGGGGCCCGAAGTAGGGTTTTGGAGTCCCGGGGGGACTCGGTGTGAGGGTGCGACTAAAGTACGTTCCCCTTTGCCCCCCAAACTGGGTTTTGGCCCAATGGGGGAGGACCCCAAACAGTTTTTGGCAGCTTCAGTTTCCTTTGGTGTAAGTGGGTGAGAGAAAACTGGCGTCAACCAAGGAATGTGGAAAAGTTAGGGCCCTTTTTTAATGTTTTTTAATTTTTTAAAATTTGGGGCAAACAAAAACTGTGGAATATTGTTTTTTCCGGGTTAATAAAAGAGTGATTGAAAAAGGGGGGGATGCGTTTAGGGAGATTGTCTGTATGCTTTTTTCCTTTGTTGTTTAATACAGATAGTTTTTTTGTGTAGGGGAGGGTGGGGGTCGGAGTCAAGTTAAAAAAATTTGGATTATTTTTATAAAAAATGTTATTGGTTTCCCGCCCCCACCTTTGTGCGGGGCCCGATGTGAGTACAGAGTGCTTTGTCCCCTATCGAGAGCCCCTTTTTGGGTTTGTAAAAGGGTTTAAAAAATTTTGTCTAAACCCCCCGGGACCCCGGGAATATGAAAATCTTTTTTAATAACGAGGGGGAGCGTGGAGCCCCGGGTCAAAAATAGGGGGACTGAGCCCGGGAATGAACAAAAATGGGGCATAAGTGATTTTGATTCTGGGTTTTGTTCAATTGAAAAGGGATTTGAAATTTTTCGTAATTGAAAAAACCCTTTAAGTTTTTTTTTTTCCCGGAAAAAACGTTGCCCTGTGTTGATTTTTTTGATTTTTTTTTTTTCAGGGAATGGGCCGTTTTTTGGAACTTGCTTGTTTTTGGTTGCTTTTTGAGGTTGTTTGTGTGTACCCAAAAACTTTTGATCGTTATTTACAAGTGAGGTGTGGATATCTGCTTTTTTCCTGTGGTTGTGTTTAACTAGTGATCGAGGGTTAGATAGTTTCCAAAATGTCGATGAAGAGGGTGTGGGGGACAATGGGTCCCCTGAAAAAGATGGACCTCATAGAAAAAGGAAAAGCTTTAGGACTAAAAGGGTGGGAAACCCTGAAGGCATTTGTGAGGGAAAAACGGGGCCCCGTGTAATGGGAGGCCCAGAAAAAATTAAAAAGGGGAAACGGAAGAAGAAAAAAAAAAAAGGGGAAGGAGAAAGGGAAAAGGGAAAAAGGGGAGAGAAAGAGGGGGGGAAAAAGGGAAAAAAGGGAAAAACGGGCCGGGAAAAAGGAAAGGGGAAAAAGAAAGGGGAAAAAGAGGGAGGAAACGGAAGGGAAAAAAAGAGGAGGGGGCAGGGAAAGAGAGGAGGGGAAAAAGGAAAACCGGGGAAAAAAGGGGGGAGGGGAAAAGGGGGAAAAGAAAGGAGGAAAGGGGGAACGGGAAAAACAGTTGGAAAGAGGGGGAAAAAAGACCCCCCCGGGAAAAAAAAAAAAAACCCCCGGGGAAATGGGGGGAGGGGGGGAGAGGAGGGGGGAAAAGAAAAAGAGAGGAAAGAAGGGGGGAATAAGGCAGTTTGAGTTAAAAAAAAATTAAAAAAATTGGAAAAAGAACGGGGGGGGGGACGAAAAACCCTTTCAAGTGAATTTTTCCCCACACATGTCAGTCCTTGATAAAATTCCCAAGGTTCGATGTTAACCCGGACCATATAGAGGATTTCTTTTTCGCAATTTAAAGGGGATTCCCCCAAAGATCAGGGCTTACCCGAAGAACGGGGGCCCACAAATTTTTTGGGGCGCTGCTGACCCCAAAGTAGGGAGGCTTTTTTCTGCTTCCCACCAAAAAAAAACAGACGTTATGAGTGGGTTTTGGGGGGGGGATGTTTTGGGTTTCAGAGGTTTTAAAGTAACCCCCGTGTATGGGAAAAATTTTCAGAAAAACCCTTTCGAAAATCAGGGGGACGCAGAAACAGTTTCTTTATCGGTTTTAGGGCTCTCTTTGAAAAATTGGATAAGGTGGGAAAACATTGAAAAAACCCCTTTTAAAATTTTTTAAAGGGAGGAGTCTTTTTTAAGGGGAGAAAATTTTTCTCTCCATTGTGGGGAAGGGAAAATCTCACGTTTCTTGGAGAAAGAAATTGGAAGTTTAGAGGAGTTGTAAAAGTTGCGGGAAGGTATGAATCTCCCCTTGATCAGGAAAGGGGGATAAAAGGGATCAAACCCCGGTTGGGCCCCGTAATGCCCAGCCAAACCGTAGGGAGTGTTTTGGCCCGGGATCCCTAAAAACCCAGGAGGCGAGCCCGCGGGGGTTTAAAAAAGAAATTCAAAAGCCCGGGGCAAACAGGGGACTAAGGAAGGTTAGAGTAAAAAGGGGCCACATGTTTAAAATTTGTGGGCGAGAGGGTTTTATCCCCAAAGGGAATTGTAGCGGAGTGCGAAAACACTCATTTGTTGCTGTTGATACAATTAAAACGGAAAGGGGGTGCCCCCCCAAAAATACTAGGGAAAGTGGGAAAAGGGAAACCCGGGGGTGATTTTGGCTTATTAGTACAGGATTGACTCTACGGTTTTTGGTTTAGAGCCCGGTTTTGTGAAAAGAAAGGGGACTTCCCGGGGGGGAAAACCTCTGCGGTGGGGTTATGCAGATGGAAGAATTAATCGGCTCCCTTTTGGGCCCCGTGTCAAAGTGGCCAGATTTGTCAGGAGAAACCCCCTTTGCAGCAGTGCAAAACAATCTTCCCACCCAAAGCTTTGTTAGGGGGTAGGTATATCCCCCCAAAAAGCCTAGCCGGGCTCCCAGTAAATGTGGGGAAAGCAAGGGCAGTAAAAGGGTGGGAAAGGGTAAACGGGAACGCAGGGGGAGTGCACAGGCCCCCGCTAGCAGGGGAAAGTAGTGTAGGAAAATTTGGCCCCATGGTGGTGGTGGGGTGGGACCAGGGAAATAGGTCGTGTAGCGGGCCGTGGGCCCAATGGAGGGGGCCCGTGGGGGTTTTTGCCGTGGGCCCCATGGGGGGCCATAGTGGGGGTTAAAAAAAGTTTTTGGGCGTTGCCGTGGTAGTCAGAAGTAGGAGCCCCCCGGTGGCGGCCCTCGGGGTGGGGGCCCAACATGGCCCCACGATTTAACGGGAAACCCCGGGCAGGGGGGTTTGGGGGCCGGGGAAAGGCTAATAAGCGGGCAAAAAGGCCCAAGGGGCCCAGCTATCGTTAGGAAATGCCAAGGAATGTCAGCTCCCAGGGCAGATGATCCGTGTCAGGAAAGGGTAAGTAAATAAGGCTTAAGTATGGGTTTAGGCCATGAGCGGGATTCAAACCCCAAGGGAATTTCCTCGAGAAAAAGGAAAAATCGGTTGGTTAAGATGGGGAGGGATCATCTATAACATTTTAAAAAGGGGGAGATGTCGTCGCCCGGGTGAGGGGTGCGACAGGCGGGGAAGAAGATCGGCAGATTTTCACGCGCCCCTTTTAAAGGGGAAAACTAAAATGTTTTGAAGGTGCGCTGACTCTCTTGTAAAGCCGGGAAAACGCGCAAACCCTTTCTGCACCAGGTAATTGGCACCCACAAACGGCGGTCAAGATTGAGAGGGGCAGGGTGGTAAAGGGGGTTGGGAAATCCCTTTCCTGGGTTTTGGGTTTCTTGTATTTGTAAACCCAACAGAAGCAGGAAAATTTGTGGAGCAAATCCCTTGGGGGTGCTGTATTGGGGGGGTTGGGTGGGGCCAGTCATCTGTTACGGAAGCAAACTGTGTAAATAATGTAGGGGGCCCATTTGTGTTATTGATTTTGTTTGCCCAGTTTTTAGGGGGGGGTCGACCCTAGGTTCTTGGGGTTATTTTTCATTTTTGTGTTATGTTTCATGTATGCATTGTTTTTTCTTTGCCCAGTTAGGGGGGGGTTTGGGCCCCTTTATGTCATGTGTTTTTTTTTCGTTTTGTTTTTATGTTGTTTTGGGTTCTTTGGGGCCCATTATGGGCGGGGATCGTAGTGCTCATTTGTTGTGATTTATGATTTTTTGGTTTTTTTTATTGTTTGTCAGTTTTTTTGGTCACAGTCGGGGGAAGTGTGGAAATTTCCCCTTATGTTGTGAAATCGGGGAAAAATGCTTATTTGTATTGTGTGTGAAAACCATGTGAGCATTTTTGTGGCCCCCACCCCTTAAATTTGATTTTGATGTTACGTGGGTTGGGGCACACCCCGGGAATGGAATCTTGTCTTTGTGGATTCTGGTTTCACGCCTGAATTTGTTTTTGATGTTAATTTGGGGGGGCCACACCCCTGAATTTGAATCGTGATTACCCAAAATAGGCCATACCGGGAAATTTTGGATCTTGGGGCCAAATTTGTGGTTTTTGCTATATTAGAAGTAAATTGGAATGATTAAAAAACATTTTAGGGAAACATGCTGATAGCTAACGTTATAGGGAGAGTTTTGATTATATGTGAGGCCAGTTTATGACTGAGTGATTCAAAGGGACTATTTTGGATGATTTATTTTTTTTAATTGGGTACAAATTTTCCATGTTTGAGATTTGGAAAGGAAGTGATGTCTTGAAAGGGGATAGGGGTAGTACTGTTATATCGACCCAGGGAAATTTAGGGTTTTTTTTATCCCAATTGGGGGAACCTTTTGTCCCGGGGAAAATGTTGATTGGAACCAAAATTTTAGGTACGGGGGGTTTTAATGGTCCGGCCGGAAAAGTTCCCGAAATTTTTGGGAAATTATGGGTAGTTGCTGTTGTTGAGGCACGTTCCTTGGGGGCTTCAAGTGTGCGAAAATTAGGCCTCACCAAGGGGGGGGGGTACCCCCAGTCGTATACTGAAAAGGGGGGAGAGTGTGGGAAGTGTTTGAATGCCAAAGGGGTTTTTGACAAGTAGTTGCCCCCTGCCCCGGGCCTTTGGGGGAAGGGGGAGTGTTCCCGTCCGCCCCTGGTGGCTATTCATGGTTCTCAGTGGGCCGAAGGGAAGGCGGGTCGTGTCAGGTGGGGCCCTCATGGGTAGGTGGGCCGTCAGCCTGAGGCGGTACAGCGACCATTCAGTCGTCCTTGTTCTGGGGAATGAATGGAAGGTTTGGCCCTTTTAGTGGTTTGCCCTTTTTGTCTATAGAGGTTGTAACTACTCGAAGCACAGTCCTGGGTGGTTGGGGAGGGAAAGGTGTTAGTTTCATGGGTAGGGTTTGGGTATCGGCAGAAATTTGAAAAGGAGGTTTTGCATTAACCACGGGTGCCCAAGTCTTTGTTGGCGTAGCAGCTGTGGTGTGTGTGTTGTGTAGGTGACTTGTGATTCCATTGGTGGAATAAAAATTTAATTGGGGATTTTTTGGTTTCAAAAACGTGTGAAAGTGTGTTTTCCCCGTGATTCCATTGGTTGAGCCAGTTAAACTGGGTTCTCTCTTGTTTGAGAATGAATATAAGGGGGCTTGGAAAAACCCGGAAAATGTGTGACTCACTTAAGGGAAAGTGAATCGCCCCTCTTGTGAGGGCTCAAAAAATCCCGCGTGAAGCAGAGGTTAGCTGTTGCCCGTTGTTTTTGGGTGGGGACGTATGACAGTGGGGTTGCTGTAGCCCCGGAGGGCCCACGACGAGAAGAATTGTCTCCCTGTGGGGGGCGGTCGACGCAAGGGGTGTTTTTAACCCGTTGGGGGCCTTTAAAAGGGAGCTGCCCCCGAAAAGGTTGGGGGGTTTGCGCAAAAGAAAAACCTTTTGGGAAAAGGGGACAGGAGCCCTTTCCGTGGAAGGGGGAAGTACGGTGGAGTCCGGGAGATCGGGTTTTGGGGTGCGATCAAGCTACGTTTTCCCGTGTCCCCCAAATGGGTTTTTGGCCCAAAAGGGGGGGAACACAAACAGTGTGGCCGCTTTAGTGTGGTTGTACAGTGGGTGAGGAAAAAGGGATCAAAAGGAAAGCTGGCAAGTTCCCGGCGTTTTATGTTTTTTAAGTTTTTTAAGTGTGCCAAAAAGAACTGTGGAATTTTTTCTTTTGGTTAATGAAAAGTGATTGAAGAAAAGGGGATGCGATTTTTGAGATTGTCTGTATGCTGTTTAAATTGGGTTTTATAATTAAAATAGTTGTGTTGTGTAGGACGGGTGGGGGGGGTCGGAGTCAAATTAAAATTTAAAATTTTTTATTTTTCCCATGAAAAAGGGTTTTTGGTTTCCCGTCACCTTTGTGCGGGCCCGATGGGAGTGAAGAGTGGTGTGCCTATGCAGAGCGATTTTGGTTGTGAAAACGTTTAAATATTCTGTCTATAAACCCCCCCATCCCGAATATGAAAATCTTATTTTTTAAAAACGAGGGGGAGCGTTTGGAGAAACCCCTCACTTTTTGATGGGGTCCTTAAATTTTTTAATTTGTGGAAAGTTCTTTAGCAGCCCCGTTCAGGGCCCAAGGGCGACCTGTTTTGCACTACTTTAGTGTTTTTCAAATGAGGATTGACCCTTTATCACTGGGCCTGCCAGTCCTTTCTTCTTCCCTGTCATTTTCAAATGGTCCATCTGTTCCCCAGTCCAAAAATTTGGTTACTGGAATTTTTCTTTTCAAGTTCGGGTTTGATGGCTTGAAAGATACCTTTTCCCGCTGCTCTGTGATTTTTATCTGTCAAAAGAAAGTGAGGCCCTTTTTGCAATGGGGTTTTACCACTCTGCCCCTTACAGCCGTTGTGATTACCCCAAAAAGTCTGTGTTTCATCTGTAAACGTGTAATTTCTGGGGAAATCCCTTAAAACCCTTTTTAGTGTGTTTTCATCCCACAATGTCTGACAAAAACTTTTCAAAAAAATCCTGTGGGAAAACGGTTGTACTTGAATGTTTGTTTTCTACCACCTGCAGAGGTTTAATTTTGGGGCACATTTAACAGTTTTAAGAAATGACAGCCCTTGGACTGGGACTTATGAGCGGCCCGGATTTCTTGGGGCACAGCCAGAAAACAGTTTCATAGCATTGGGAAACCCCCTCCTCTTTTTTGGATAACCCCTTTTTCTGCAGCCACTGAAAATCCCCTTTTGTATTTGGGGCTGCCTTTTCTCGCTGGTGATCGCTGCCAGACACCCTTTTTGGTCAGTGTGCTCGTTCGGGAAGTTATTTGTCCCTTGCGCCATTGTGTTTGTTTAAAATTTAAATTCCTACCCTGTTTGCAGTTTCATAAAACCCTTTCAATTTAAATGAGCCAAAAGGGGGTAGGAATGGAGGCCCGCCAAATTGAAAATGTGTGTTGCCCGTTTTTTTGTTTGTTTTCGATGGGTGGGGCATCCCGATCTGAAGCAGGAGATCCCGGGAAATGAAATCTCTGGTTTTACTCGGAGGCTACTGTTTTCCCCTGTTTTTTTTGTGGGTTTCAAAAAACGTTCCCCCTGTCCCTTTCTGGTCTAGGGGGGTTTTTTTTAGGGGGCCTCTTGACGAACATATGTTAATTTTTCAATTTTTTTGAAACTGGAAAAGCAGCAAATCTTCCAAGAAAAGGAAAGTGTTCGGTTTTCCAAAAACCAAAAAAAAAAGAAAAATTTTTTGGTTGGGAAAATTTAAAACCCCTTTACCAATTTTATCCGAACGAACAAATTATTCTTAAAGCATTCGGTTAAAAAAAAGTTTGGGGCTTTGTTGCTTGATGTTTTGTTGAAAAGGGCTCTGCTTTTTAAAAAACGATGTTGCAAACTATTTATTTAAATTTATGTTAAATGGCGCGCGTGCATTTTAAAAAAGATGCGGCCCCATGTCCGCTAGGGCAAAAAGTAATGGGGGCAATTTTAACTGAAGCGTCATTTGGCGAAAGGGGGCGCTAAAAAATAAACCCCGGGCTTGGCCCGGGGGAAAAAGGGGGGTGAGGGTCGGGGGGCTGGGGGGGGGAAAGGGGTGCCCGGGGCGGGAAGGGTTTTGGGGGAAAGGGAAAGACGGGTGGGAGGCCTGGGGGGGGGAAATAACGGGTCAATTTTTTAAATTCCTGCATTTTTTTTTTTTTTTTTTTTTTTTTTTTTTAAAACCGGGGGGCCCAAAAAGGGGCGGGTCGGGACCTAAAGGGGGCGGGTGGGGGCCTTAAAAGTAAGGGCGGAGGTGGGGGCTTTAAATTCCAGGGTTTTTTAGCCAAGGGTTTCCTTTTTTTTACCCGGGGGGGGTACCCCCATTTTTACCTTTTCTCCCCACCCCTTTTGAGGGAAAGGAATTTACAACCGGGGGGGAGTTTCCCAGGTCTATTTTTAACAAAGGGCCAATGTTTTTCACCTCATAATTTACCCCGTTGTGCTTAAAAAAATTTGTTTTGGGCAAATGTAAAAACCAGGAATTTGTTTTAAAAAATAAGGGGGGGGAGGCCCCCGGGGGAAGGGTGAAGGGGTTTCCAGGTGGGGGAAGGAAAGTGGCGGGTGGGAGGCCTGGGGGAATTTTAGTGAAGGGTTTGGGGGCTAAAAAGAACCCGGGGGTCACCTGGGTTTTAAAGGGTTCGACCTCCCGGGGGAAAAGTTAAACTGTTATTTAAGGGAGGGGAAAGGGGGGAAAGTTCCCGGCGGGGCCCGGGGGAGGTAGGGGGAAGGGAAACGGGTCCAAAACCTGGGGGGAAATGGGGGGGTTTTGGGGTTTTCCCTGGGCCCGGGTTTGGGCCCGGCCAAAAGTTTTCCGGGGCCCCCTTTTCCAATTACTTCCAAAATTTTTTTTCTTTTTTTAAAACCCTTTTGGTTTTTTTTGTGTCTTTCCGGTTCTTTCTTACGGGAAAAATTTGTTTTCCTTGCTTGGGCCCTCTTCCGGTTTTGGCCCTTTTATGCTAATTTTTCCCTTAAAAAAGGGCTCCTCTTTTTTTTCAATTTCAGTTAAAACCTATTCCCGTTTGCCAGGTTAGTAAGCCAGAAGGGGCCCAAAGGGGTTAAAATAAGTTGTCTTAAACTCTGTTAAATTTTTTTTGTCCTCCCCACTGCGTTTTTGCAGGAAGTTTTTGTTTTTTTCTTTCCCCCCCTTTGTCCTTTTTTTTTAAAAAGTGGGTTTTTGGCCTTTTTCCCCCAGGAAAAAGTTTTCCCCCTCGGGCCTCCTTTTTTGGGAACTTTTTGCTTCGTTTTCCCCGTTGCTTCCCGTTCTCCTGCGCTGCCCTTGGGCCAAAGGTTTGGACTTCCCCCCGAAGCGGCCAAAAAAAGGGGAATTTAAAGGGGGCCGTATGGCGGTTTTTTTGTCCCTTTTCCGTTTTTCCGTTAAGTGTGTTGTTTGGTTTTTTTGTGTTTTTGGGGGGTGTGTGGGGTGGTGTGCTCCGGATTGCGTTTTCGTTTTCCGTTTTTGTTTTTTGAGTTTTTGTTTTTGGGGGTGTGGTTTTTGGGGGTGGGTGTGGGGTGGGTGTTGGGTTTCGTGCCCGGGTTTTCGTGCGGGGGTGTGTGTGTGGGGTGGTGTGGTGGGTTTCGTGGGAGGGGCGTACGGTGGTGGTGTGTGTGTGTGTGTGGTGTGTGTGTGTGTGTGTGTGTGTGTGTTGGGATCTTTTCTTTGTGGTGGGCTGCTTGTCGTCCCCTGGGGAAAAAAACCATGAGGGTTTTTGTTAAAGGGGGTTTTGGGTTTGGTTTGTTGGGGAAAGAAATTAACAACAACCCCACCAACCCCACAAAAAAAACCAAAAAAAACAAAAACAAAAAAAACAACAAACAAAACACCACACACACACCCCAACACCCCCAACACACACACAACACCCCAAAAACCCCACCAAAAACACAAACAAACCCCCACCCCACACAAACAAAACACAAAAACACACCCCAAAAAACCAAAAACCCCAACACACACACCACCCCACAACCACACAACAACAACACCCCAAACACCCACACACACCCCCACAAAACCCCAAAAACACACACACAAACCCAACACACCCCACACAACAACAACACACAAAACCACACCAACCCCAAAACCTTCACACCACACAAAACACAACAACCCCAACACACACACACACACCCAAAAAAACACACTCCAACATACCCCCCCACACACACCACAAAACAAACCACATATATATATATAATATATTTATATTTATATTTTATAAAATATATATATTTATATAATTTCAACCACACAAACACAACACCACAACCCCACACCCAAAAACGCACACACCTTAAAAAACCACACACACACACACAACCCCACAAACACACACTCCAACAAAAGGGGACCCCACCCCCCCCCAAACACCTACAAAACACACACAACACACGCACACACACACACAACCCAACAAAAAAACCCCACACCCAACACCCACGGGCCCGGGGCGCCCGCACACACACACACACACAACCCCCACACACACACACACACTTCCGGTGATGATGGCGACCATTGAAAGCAACTGAATGCGAGCTCACACACACACAAAAAACAAAAACTATGTCAAATGACGATATACAGATATTTATTTGCAACAGTGAGAAACCGAAAAGAAACGGTAAGAAAATATACGCCGTAAGTTGTGGACGAACAATCGGAATCTTCAAAAATTGGAATCTTGCCTCTGCCTCAGTAAACGGCTATCCAAAAGCCAGCCACAAAGGATACCCCACGATGGCTGAGGCCCTAGACGCGATGAAGCAGGCCGGAATCAACGACCCGCCAGTCTACGGAAGCGACGACGAAATTCCAGTCGAGAATCGACCAGAAATAGAGGTAGGCAAACCAACAAAAAGCAAACTTAAACATCAAACAGATACAGAGACAGGCGGAACATCATATGACGTAAGAAATTCCGAAAATGACGCAAAAGCATATGACGCTACCTTCAGTCAAAATGACGTAGAGTGTCTGTGCAAAAGGAAGAACGCAGAGAAGTCTTTAAAATGTACAGACTGTAACAGAAAGATACACTATTCCTGCTCTAAATTGCCTACATATCAAGTATGCATTTTCGCAAAAACTCAACGAAAATTCACCTGCGAACAATGCGCACAACAGATGTACGATGAAATCATCGAAGAGGAAATGATAGCGGCAGGACAGAATGACAAGGTCCAGACTGTGAGCATGCAACATCTACAAACAATGAACATTTGTCCGAGCTCATCGAACTACACAACCAAAAAACCGAAAGGATCCTGACAAATCTCGAACAATCGGTCATAAAATTAACAGAACAGCTACAAACATCTGACGAAATAAGAGGCGACACACTTGCCCTGCTGATAAACACCATGCAAGAGAAACATGAGAACCAAACACCCATTAAAGAACAACCCCCAATCATAGAACAAACTTACGTCTTTGAAGCAACACCACCAGCTGATAAGACATCTGAAAAAAAGGCACCAGAAAAAAACCACAGGCATCGTCCAAACCCCTCCTTCATTTGAAAGCGACAGCTCTCTGGAGTCAGACAGTGACGTCAAAAGTACGGATTCTGAGGACGAAAGATATAATGACGAAGATCAAGACCAGGATCTACCCAGCCTCCACATCATCCACGATTCGACCTTACGGGGAATTGATCCAGAACGACTGGGAGAGTCATATGGATTAAAAGTGACAATGACAAAGACACCAACACTTGAAGAATGTAACAAACTGAAAATACATAACAAAGACTCGGATGTAATCCTCGTTCATATTGGAATAAACAACCTCAAAAAAGCATCGCCCAACAAATCCTGCAAAAAAATGACGAAGTGCTTTACCAACCTCAGGAAGCAATGTCCCAAATCAAAAATGATCATCAGCAACGTCATCCCCACCCTTGACGAGAAGTTGGATGGAAAGAAAGAAATTTTCAACGCTATGGTTTATGCCAAACTTAAATCAAAAGAAGATGTTACGTTTATCAGACATGAGAACCTAAAAAAACAAACCAAACTCAATGCAAGATGAAGTCCATCCCAACCAAAGAGGTTCAGGTCTGTTAGCTGGCAACATTGGACGTCATGCTCATTCCCTTGTATGGGAAAAAACAAAACACAAGAAACAAGCCAAACGAACAGACAAGGACGTGAAACGTCAAAACTCGGCCAAAAGACGCCAAGGAGGGAATCGCCAAAAAAACCTGAAACGTACAGCACAGAGGATGAAAAAGAACAAATGAACCAAAGCGGACATAAACTTAGCAGACAACAGAATGGAAAATATACTGCAGGGTTATATGACACACAAACGCATAAACGACAGGAATTGAATGAAACTAGACATTGGAATTTTTACAAATCTACAAACTATCATGAAGACAGGGGGGAGAACCGCTACAGACAAAAAGATCACCAGAATCCAGACCTCTACAAACCTCTCCTACATGAAAGCTATAATGAAAATGGGAGAAGAAAGCATCGACTCGACAGTGGAAAATCTCCAAGTACACCAAGACGAAAGCAACAAACGTTGACAATTTCTTTGGATGGCACCTCTGGTGATATAAGAAGCAGCACATTGAGGAACAGCCAGGAACCCAGAACGGTTCAGAATTTAAGCTACAACAGAAGTACCTCCAAGCTCTACAAAGGGAGCGAGTATGAAGAAAATAGTCCATCTCGTGGTTATGGACTACACTCAAACCGCTTTGATCATCACTTACGCACTGAAGACGACAGAACCATGAAATACGTGGGTCGAAGAAGAGACAGATTTGAATTCAAAGAGACTGAACCATACTACAGGCAAGGACATCATGAAATACGTATCAGTGCTGGACACCAGAATGAAGGAAGAAAACCTGCAGACCTCAGTAACAGAAGAAACGAGAGACCCGACTTCAGGACGCAGGAACGACCACCACCATGGGTACAAACTTCAAGAAGACGGACACAAACTCGCAGTACTACCATGAAGGGAAGACACTTGGAGATTTCAACAAAAGAAGTAGAGAAGTGCACGACCACCATCACAAAACTAGACCACACCATGGTTTTCACCATCATGACACTCGTTATACACAGTTCTACAACAAAGGATGGGAACACCAAGCAGACAATGGCAACAGATACTAAGAATGAAAATAATAAAACTTTCACATAAACACTCCAATTAAAATACAATGAGACTTGAAGATATAAGAATTGTTTCATGGAACATAAAAGGATTTAAGGAAACAATTAATGGTGAAAAAATTAATAAATTTGAAGAGAATAATGCTATCGAATTGATATCAAAATACGATATCATATTTATACAAGAAACGCACATAGACAAAGATTCGTGTAGCAAAGCACAATTACCAAATTTTGCCCCTGCGATACATTATTGCCGTCCCAAAAGAGCAAAGGCCCAGAAGGCTTCAGGGGGCATTTCAATTTTTATCAAGGAGCATTTACGGAAATTTGTTAATATATTACCTCAAAATAATAGTGACATAGTCTGGTTAAAAATTAAGATAAAAACTAGAGCTATTTATTATCGGCAGTGTATATATACCGCCAGAAAATTCATCTTTTGGAAAAGATCACACAGTTAAAATATGGGACAATATTGAAGCTGATCTCATAAAATTTTCGTATAGTAATGAACAGGTAATTTTATGTGGAGACTTTAATGCGAGTATCAGGGACAATTTCTGATTATATTACAATGGAAAGAGAAAATAATATGTATTCTTTACCCGAAGATTATCCTTTCAATAATATAGCACATAGATGCTCCATGGATAAACACGTTCATAAACATGGGAAAAGACTCTCATCCCTATGTATTGACTGTAATATGTGTATTCTAAATGGCAGAACACTGGGTGATCTTCAAGGACGATATACTTGCTTTACATCAAAACGGATGTAGTGTAGTAGATTATTTCCTATGTTCCCAGAATTTATTGAAGGACATAAGTGACATGAAAGTGCATGATCTAACAGATTATTCAGACCACTGCCCAATATCGATAAGAATTAATCAAGGTATCCCAAATGATACGGAGTTGCAACTAACCCCCAAAACAGATGCAGACATCAAATCTCATCAAATTAAGGATGAAAATGTTATTTTCTTTTGGGATGAGAAATCCGATATAAAACTTCAACGAGCACTGATATCTCCAGAAATGAAAATGCGTTTGAATTCTATAAACAATAATATCGCATTAGACGATACAAAACCTATCAATTCTTCCAAAACTGTCAATAATGTAGTTAAAGAACTCACAAATATGCTACATGATGCGGGTAAACAAAGTATTACCTACAAAATAACAAGAACATGGAAGAAAAGGAAAAGAAAGAATAAAAAATGGTTTGACAAGGAATGCAAATCACATCGTCGAGAAACCAAATCTTTATTAAACGCTTTAAACAGAAACCCATTTAACAAAATACTTCACCAGAAATATTTTATTGCAAGGAAAGCATACAACAAAGTGATAAAGAAAAGAAGAAAATATTCAAAGCTAAGTTATTTGCTTTATTAAACAAAAACTTGTATGAAAATCCAAATACAGTTTGGAAAACCTTGAAAGAATTACAAACCATGCAGACTCAAGAACAGACACACTCACTGCCTGTTAAAAAATGGATCACGCATCTCGAAAAATTAATAGGAAAAGAAGTTGAACTAGAGAACCAAGAAAATGTTGTCACAAATGATAATCAAAATATGGAAGATATGAGAGCAGGTTTGAATGATATTAATGTAGATTATGAGATTTCCGATACAGAAATTATAAAGACTGTTAAGAAATTAAAGAAGAACAAATCACCAGGAATAGATGGAATAAGAAATGAATTCCTAAAAGCAGGGATTTCAGAGCTATTACCTACAATGAAAAATATATTTAATTTAATCTTACAAACTGGCCAATATCCAGATTTATGGAAAAAAGGCATTTCAGTTCCTATTTATAAAGGAGGAGACAAATCGAACCCCAACAATACAGAGGAATCACACTTAATTGTTCATTAAGTAATGTCTTATGTCAAATACTAAACAATAGAATAAACATGTACTTAGAATCAAACAATTCTTTATCTAAGGAACAAGCAGGTTTTAGAAAGGGCCATAGAACTACGGACAATATCTTTATTTTAAAGAGTATAGTAGACCACACATTGAAATCGCGTACTGGAAGATTATATGCATGTTTCGTCGATTTTCAGAAAGCATTTGATAATATTTCTCACAAAGGATTATTAATGAAATTACAAAGATTTGGCATCAACGGTAAATGCTTTAATTTGGTTAAAAACATGTACACAAATACACAAATCTACTCTGCTGGAAAAAATGGAAGTTGCCATTCAGTTTGTATACGAAGAGGAATTTTGCAAGGAAACTCGTTAAGTCCAACATTATTCAACATGTTTATAGACGATTTAACAACCTGGATTCCACATGTTGATTCACCAACATTAGATCCTTCAAGTAATACGTGTATATCTACTTTGTTATACGCAGATGATCTTATACTTGTCGCAACATCTAAGCAAGGTTTACAAATAAAATTAGATAAATTACATTTATATTGTAGAGAGTGGGGCTTGCAAATTAACATTGAAAAAACTAAAGTAATAATATTTTCTAAAACAGAACCCAAAACTCGATTATTTTTTAAATGTGGTACACAATTCATTGAAACAGCAGAACAATACAAATATCTGGGAATAATTTTTCATAAGTCAGGAAAACTTGACGTGGCAGCAGAACATCTTAGTAAGCAAGGCAACAAAGCAACATATACCCTAAAAAGAGCGTTTAGAAATGAAAATATTAATTTTCAAATTGTTTAAAAATTATTTGATAGTCTTGTGTCACCAATATTAATGTACGGCGCAGATGTATGGTTGCCTTATTGCATAAAATTAAGTGAAAATTTCACTCTAGAAAACATATTTAATGAGTGCCTCTCGAATAGATTACCTCATGAGCATACCCAACATAAGTTTTTTAAGCAAGTCTTAGGTGTCCACAAAAAAGCTACAAACTTGGCTGTTGTTGGGGAGCTTGGAAGTTCACCAATTAGCTTAACAATAATTCATCAGATTATAAAGTTCTGGTACCATATTTTGGATTCTGAAGACAACACTTATCAAAATCATATACACAAGCATGTTAAACAATGAAACTTACCAAACACCTTGGTTTAAATTTGTTAAACACATTCTTCACCTAATTGGATTGGAACATGTTTGGAATAACCAGCATACTTTTAGTATTAATAAATTGTGCCATGTTGTGCAAACTAAATTGAAAACTGAATACATATCATTTTGGAAGAAAAGAAAGTCACAAACAGAATCAAAGCTTAAATTTTACAATAGCATCACTAGAGATTATAGAATGGAACCATACCTAGCAAATCCTTTCATAACGTTTCACCAAAAACAATCATTATGTAAATTAAGAATCTCTTGTCACGACCTACAAATAGAAAAAGGCGATATACTAAAACGCCAAGAGAAAGAGATTATGTATGAAGTGTAATATAGTTGAGGATGAAATTCATTTCTTAGATAATTGTATTAAATATAAGGATTTAAGAAAACACTTTTTAAAACGTGTTGAAGACAAGTACAAAATACAAAATGCGTTGCCCACCAATTTAATATCGAATGACAATGTTATCAGCGAGGTTGCAAAATATGTGTATGAGTGTCAGCAGTTCAGCAGTTGTTAATAGACAGAAACAAATACAAGCAAGAACAAGATGTTTAAAAGTTAAAAAAAAAATTCGTATTATAGCTATCGAGTTTCTTACATTTAACGCTTCGTTATTTGTTAGTAGTTAATTTAATTTATTATTATTA
>CM031602.1:55678658-55681158 GCA_018398815.1 Conus ventricosus
CTTGGTTTTTCTTTTATATTTTGATTAATTGATATATTATGACCAGTTTGCTGTATATATTTTCTAATAGAACTTACACAGCCGTAGTAAGCCACGAAGCATACACCCATATCATATTTTCTATTAAACTCATTTAGACTTAAAAAAACTTCCGTCGTTTTTCAAGTGTGTGCTATACTTGGGTTAGGGCTGTGTTTGGGTGACTAAGGTGTGGCGGGTGTGGAGGACTGGGCGACCAGTGTGTGCTATACTTGGGTTAGGGCTGTGTTTGGGTGACTAAGGTGTGGCGGGTGTGGAGGACTGGGCGACCAGTGTGTGCTATACTTGGGTTAGGGCTGTGTTTGGGTGACTAAGGTGTGGCGGGTGTGGAGGACTGGGCGACCAGTGTGTGCTATACTTGGGTTAGGGCTGTGTTTGGGTGACTAAGGTGTGGCGGGTGTGGAGGACTGGGCGACCAGTGGTGCTATACTTGGGTTAGGGCTGTGTTTGGGTGACTAAGGTGTGGCCGGTGTGGAACCTGTTCTCAAACAGAGACTGGAACACAGCAAGTCTGATTCTTGTCAGCTCTTTGCCTAGAACAGGATGTTTGACAACGTACAGTCTGGGACATCAGAGGGTTGCCTGGTCGACGATGGGAGTCTACAGCTCTCCTTTGACGTATGTGCAGAGTCCAGATTGTGGCCAGCGGCACTGTACGTTGTCAAACATCCTGTTCTAGGCAACGAGCTGACAAGAATCAGACTTGCTGTGTTCCAGTCTCTGTTTGAGAACAGGTTCCACACCCGCCACACCTTAGTCACCCAAACACAGCCCTAACCCAAGTATAGCACACACTGGTCGCCCAGTCCTCCACACCCGCCACACCTTAGTCACCCAAACACAGCCCTAACCCAAGTATAGCACACACTGGTCGCCCAGTCCTCCACACCCGCCACACCTTAGTCACCCAAACACAGCCCTAACCCAAGTATAGCACACACTGGTCGCCCAGTCCTCCACACCCGCCACACCTTAGTCACCCAAACACAGCCCTAACCCAAGTATTATATAGCACACACTGGTCGCCCAGTCCTCCACACCGTCACAGTCAGGTGTGCAAAGCATGCTGTATGCTTTCTTTGGTGTGCCGGCTTGTTCCATGGTGGTTAGTTAGAACCAGCACTGATTGCATCTTCTCTCTCTCTGTACACGCAGGGGTCATCTGCCCTTTTCACAGTCAATTAGAGCACTTGATGTCGGTGTGTTAACGTTCAGTAGGTCTTAATCGCAAGTAGATGCTCTCTTTCAATGGTATTGTGGTCTGTTGTCAAATATCAAACTTCTGTGTCATGGATCATGGGTTGGGAATTGACAATCGAGAATTTTACAGAAAAAATTTGGACCCCCCCCCCCCCCCCCCCCCCCCCGATGAAAAAGTGTTGCTTTTTTCCGAACACCAAACATATCTCTCTTAAGTTTTATATGATGTGTTAAATATAGACCAAGGCAGGACAACAGATGTATTATATGATGTGTTACATATAAACCAAGGTAAGGCAAAAAATAGTTGTGGTATTTTTTCTGCTGTAAGAAACGTTTTATATGATGTGTTGAATATAGACCAAGGTAGGACGAAAGGAGTGTTGTAGGATAAGTTACGTGAAAGTCAAGGTTAAGTCGAAAGAAGTATTATATGAAGTGTTCAATACAGAACAAAAACTTTGTAGGAAAAGAGAAGTATTGTGCGATGTGTTAAAATGTTTTTATTGCATGTAGAGCAAAGTAAGTTAAAAGAAGTGTGGCATGGTATGTTAAATTTAGATCAAGGTAGGTTAAAGTATGAGTAGTCTGTGATACATAGATAAAGATGGGACAAAGAAAGTATTCCATGACGTGTCAAATGTAGACCAAGGTAAGACAAAAGAAGAGTTACATGACGTGTAAGCAAAAGAAGTATTATATGACGTGTAAGCAAAAGAAGTATTATATGACGTGTAAGCAAAAGAAGTATTATATGACGTGTAAGCAAAAGAAGTATTATATGACGTGTAAGCAAAAGAAGTATTATATGATACGTTAAATGTAGACCAAGGTAAGACAAAAGAAGAATTACATGACGTATTAAGTGTAAACCAAGGCAGGCAAAAGAAATATTATATGACGTGTAAGCAAAAGAAGTATTATATGACACGTTAAATGTAGACCAGGGTAAGACAAAAGAAGTATTCCATGTTTATTGAATGCAGACCAAGACAGGGTAAAAAGAAGTGCTATATAATGTATTTTAGAAGGGACAAAAGGAACACACCATGATGTACAAAATATGGACAAAGGTAAGACAAAAGACTTTTGATGTGATGCGAGAAGTGTAGACCCAGGTTTGATGTGATGTGGTAAGTGCAGACTCAGGTCATAAATGCTGGTGAAGGCTCACTGGACACGTGAGGAGAGCAGGTAGTTGGCGCACGGTCAATGCACACATGTGCTGGTGACATGTGTACAGAGTGGTATCGTACAGAGT
>CM031602.1:55683658-55688658 GCA_018398815.1 Conus ventricosus
GTCAACAATCCAAATATTTCCAAAAGCAAAATTTATAACCCTTCCAAGGTTCTATAAAAATTTTCGATTTCAAGTTGTATTTTTCTTCCAGTCTGAAAAAAAACAACAACAACCAAGAATTAGACATACACATTGGAGACGGGAATTCTCTGGGTATTAGCGTATTTATAAGTGTCATATTATTAGGGCATTTTACAATTATATCAAATTCATACCCAAGATTTTCCATATTACATTCTTTACAAATTTTACTTTGTCTAATTTCTCCTTCTCACCTACCGCGTCCAGTCTGTAGTTTATGGCTGCCATGATCAGTTGGTATACTTATGCATACGGAAGTTGAGAAATGTACTTTTCACGGCAGAAGTTGTTGAGTTGGATGTTTCTATGAACAGGCATGTATTGCTTTCCTGTCGTGACTCTTTCCACGAAGGAACATAACTCTGTTTCAAGCTCTCTATGGTATTCCGACAGTTGAGAAATGTACTTTTCACGGCAGAAGTTGAGTTGGGTGTTTCTATGAACAGGCATGTATTGCTTTCCTGTAGTGACTGTTTCCACGAAGGAACATAACTCTATTTCAAGCTCTCTATGGTATTCCGACAAAAGGACTCCCTTTTACAGTAGAAGTGCCAAACACAGTCCTTTCCGCCTTCAGCTAAGATCTCCTCAATGCAGATTAACCAGTCAAGATCTCCTCAATGCACATTAACCAGTCAAGATCTCCTCAATGGACATTAACCAGTCAGTTGAAGGTGCGTTATCTGTATAGAACATAGTAAATGTCGCTGGAAATTTTACCGCCTGTACTTTCATGTAAACTTGGCCAAAAAAAGGACCATTCTACATCTAACGAGAACAGAAATACAAAACAAAATCCGTTTCTTCATGTGTCAACATGAATATAGAAAGGAATTATTCGAAAACACTCACACATATACCAGTCAAACAACACCTTTGCAAAATGCAGTCTTGAAGGTTACACAGAACAGGGACACTGTAAACGGGAACAAGCCGGGTGCATTACAAAATCAGTCTATGTTCCTTAATCTGTTAGTGCAAGTGCGTGAATCTTCCAAGCATTTATCATCACTCCGTCACATGCACCAGACACTGGTTGGCGCCAACTGGAAGCAGCGATACAGCTTTTGCCTCAGTTGCCCTCATGAATCTCCTGACCCCAGGGGCAGGTTCAACACGAAGTTTTCGATCTGCTCATCGATCAACATGCTTCTGACTTGGTCAGCAGATGTTCTGGTCTGGAACCAGATGAATTGGTTGTGGATTGTTTACTTTGTCTCAAAAGCACAACTGTTCCAAATTTGATCCTGCAGCTGTTGTGCCCAGAACTGCGTTGTACGAAAGGTCGTCCCAGCTTCATTCTGACCGCCAGTTGTGGCGAAGAACAGTGGCCCAGACCTGAGGTAGGTGTTCCAGACAGATGGACCTCAGTGTGACAAGAAGGTCCACCGGAGGATGTAGTCTGCATGTGGGAAGCAAGGAGCCACCCTGAAGAGGAACGTGATGGGGGCTGACGTTGGGGAAGCGTGAATCTGAATGACTCTTGTCTGACGTTGAGGATGCGTGAATCTGAATGACTCTTGTCTGACGTTGAGGGGCAGCGTGAATGTGAATGACTCTTGTCTGACGTTGAGGGGCAGCGTGAATCTGAATGACTCTTGTCTGACGTTGAGGGGCAGCGTGAATCTGAATGACTCTTGTCTGACGTTGAAGGGCAGCGTGAATCTGAATGACTCTTGTCTGACGTTGAAGGGCAGCGTGAATCTGAATGACTCTTGTCTGACGTTGAGGGGCAGCGTGAATCTGAATGACTTGTCTGACGTTGAGGGGCAGCGTGAATCTGAATGACTCTTGTCTGACGTTGAGGGGCAGCGTGAATCTGAATGACTTGTCTGACGTTGAGGGGCAGCGTGAATCTGAATGACTTGTCTGACGTTGAGGGGCAGCGTGAATCTGAATGACTCATGTCTGACGTTGAGGGGCAGCGCCTGTCATGGAAATACAGAGCAGCTGGTGTAGAGACAGGGGTAGAAAACTGTTGTGTTGATCCCTAAGTCAGCGAGATGGAGATAGCGCGCAGCCTGACAAACACAAGCTGTGATGTAGCTAATCATGATACAAAGAAGCAGGAGGCAGAGCGACGCTTTCTGCAGAGGCTCAGTCTCAGAGGACCCGGTGTCAAAATGGACTGGGATCGAACCCACCAAAGCCCGTAAGTATGTGTCTGGACACCTGCTGTTTCATCAGTCAGTGTCATCTTAGTGGTGACTTTTCTTCAGCAAGCCGGTTCAATGAAATTGCACTATCCAGTAAAAAGCCATCAGAGTTATCGTTAGTGTCTAGGGGCCATTGCAAGCAACTGCCTGAAAGTCGGTCAGACAGGCCTGCCCCGTGGCCTCACTTCCAGGGGACTGGGAATCGCCATCACTATGGTCAAAGAAGACACCCCTCCCCCTCCCACACCCCTCCCATTCAACTGTGACGTAAAATATGTAGGCAATCCGTGACAAAACACGCGCAGTTTTCTCCCTCTCTCTCTCTCTCAACTTGTCAGCGCTGAAAAATCAGTAATTAAGAAGTCACACACACACACACACACACACACACACACACACACACACACACACACACACACACACACACACACAGAGAGAGAGAGAGAGAGAGAGAGAGAGAGAGAGAGAGACACTTTGACACTTTGATATTTTATTGTCATTACCAAACAGGTCTTTTGACAAGGGGGGAGAGGTAACAGAACAATAACATTTCCCTCTTCCTTTCCTGCAAACAAATAGTACACATTCATTCCTAAGGTGCACCAAATCAAAGGTTAAAAACAAATAAATTCATAACATTTACTTATGTCCTCACGCACAGGAGTAATGCAATTAAAAAAAAAAAAAAAAAAAAAAGACTAACTCGACCATCCACTCGTTCAAATGATGACAATGTATCTTACTGATCTCTTCCACTTGCGATGAATGATAATATTCATTCAGATATCTCTTATAATGCATTATTTTAAATTTCACTATCCTCCATCTGTCTAATTTTCAATGCTTCTGCGATGAATTTCGCAACTGATTTAATTACAAGTTCATCATCTGATGATAACACGACTGCAACATTTTGTCTTTTCGCTATATCTAACTGGAAAAGTGAACAATTTGTCCGCACTTCATTATAAGCAGTACAGTGGAACAGAAAGTGTTCTTCGTGTGTGTGACAGAGAGAGAGAGAGAGAGAGAGAGAGAGAGAGAGAGCTTTCGCGGAAGTTTGGGGAAAGAAGCCGCGCTGTGACGTGTTTATCACAGGGCAAATGAAGGCAATGTGTTCAGTATTGACGAAGAGAACTGAGAGGATAGAGCGCTGCCACATGAGGTAGGTGCGACATATGGTGGCCATGGTGGCTGCATTTTATAGATCTACAACAAAACCAGTGGAAGTTTGGTAAATATTCTGAATTAAACACTGCTCTCTCTCTCTCTCTCTCTCTCTCTCTCTCTCTCTCTCTCTCCTCTCTCTCTCTCTCTCTCTCTCTCTCTCCTCTCTCTCTCTCTCTCTCTCTCTCTTGTGTCACACACACACACACACACACACACACACACTTGCACACACACACACACACACACACACACACACACACACACACACACACACACACACACACACGCACACACGCACACACGCAAGTGTGTGTGTGTGTGTGTGTGTGTGTGTGTGTGTGTGTGTGTGATGGATCGAATGTGACGTCCAGTGTGGCTCAGAGGGTGGTGGGTATGTCGTCCGCCTCACTCCTACTGGGCTGCAGTGGCGCTGTTCCATCTCTACCACTGGCGTCCTCTCCTTGCTTCACTGCCTGTCCGTCGGCGCTCTGTCTGTCTGTCTCTCTGTCTGTCTGTCTCTCTGTCTTGCCTGTCTGTCTGTCTGTCTGTCTCTCTCCTCCTCCTCTCCTCTCCCCCACTCTCCCTTCTCCCCTCTTTGCATGGCTTCTTGTTAATCGCAGACACATTGCTCTGTTTTTTGTTTGTTTGTTTGTTTGTTTTGCAACAAAATGAGCAGTTTTGTTTTTGTTTGTGGAATACGTGTTGCCAATGGGTTGTCGTGTGTCCACAGCCCCCACCTCCTCCGCCCCAGCCGGCCAGACACACGGCCAGACGATGAGCGGGGCGCCGGGCAGCACGGAGAAGGCCTCACGCTTCAGCAAGCGGAAGCAGAAACGAACCAAGCGGACCCGCTCTGACGGCTTCGTTCTGGGCGTGGACGTGGTGAACTCTGAAGACGAAGATCCCTCCAGCAAGGGGCCTCAAGATGCCCTCCACGGCCCGGATCCCGAGGCCCTCAACTTCCTGCTCTGGATCCGGAATCCCACCGTGCAGAACCTGGCCAAGCTCCGCAAGGCCATCAAATCCAAGGACAGCGACTGGATGCTGGAGTTCCTGCAGTTTGACGGGCTGGGGCTTCTCTTCCAGTGCCTGACCCATCTGAGCAGCTATCAGTCCACCCACCTGACCGACATGGTGCTGAGGATGGAGTGTGCCAGCTGTATCCGGGAAGTGGTCAACTCGCAGAGCGGCCTGGACTGTCTGCTGCACATGAAGGACCGCAAGGACAACCTGTTCGGCAGGAGGTTCGCCACAGGTCAGTCGGGGCCGATTTATGTGCGTGTGTGTGTGTGTGTGTGTGTGTGTGTGTGTGTGTGTGTGTGTGTGTGTGTGGTGTGTGTGTGTGTGTGTGTGTGTGTGTTGAACAATTTAGTAGTGTGTGTGTGTGTGTGTGTGTGTGTGTGTGTGTGTGTGTGTGTGTGTGTGTGTGGTGTCACACAGCTATTGTCACTGTGACATCAGCCCTGGTCACACAGCTATTGTCACTGTGTGCTCCGCCCTGGTCCCAGAACCATCCTAGATGGGAAAATGGTCACCCCAAGCCCCGGAGTGAGGTCTGGGGATAGGGAGAGCTTCCACTCTGACACTGTTCCC
>CM031602.1:55696158-55698658 GCA_018398815.1 Conus ventricosus
GCTTGAGACACTGTGGCAATCTCCACTGGGTAGTGACACTGTGGCAGTCTCCACTGGGTAGTGACACTGTGGCAATCTCCACTGGGTAGTGACACTGTGGCAATCTCCACTGGGTAGTGACACTGTGGCAATCTCCACTGGGTAGTGACACTGTGGCAGTCTCCACTGGGTAGTGACACTGTGGCAATCTCCACTGGGTAGTGACACTGTGGCAATCTCCACTGGGTAGTGACACTGTGGCAATCTCCACTGGGTAGTGACACTGTGGCAATCTCCACTGGGTAGTGACACTGTGGCAATCTCCACTGGGTAGTGACACTGTGGCAGTCTCCACTGGGTAGTGACACTGTGGCAGTCTCCACTGGGTAGTGACACTGTGGCAATCTCCACTGGGTAGTGACACTGTGGCAATCTCCACTGGGTAGTGAAACTGTGGCAGTCTCCACTGGGTAGTGACACTGTGGCAATCTCCACTGGGTAGTGACACTGTGGCAGTCTCCACTGGGTAGTGACACTGTGGCCAATCTCCACTGGGTAGTGACACTGTGGCCAATCTCCACTGGGTAGTGACACTGTGGCAATCTCCACTGGGTAGTGACACTGTGGCCAATCTCCACTGGGTAGTGACACTGTGGCCAATCTCCACTGGGTAGTGACACTGTGGCAATCTCCACTGGGTAGTGACACTGTGGCAATCTCCACTGGGTAGTGACACTGTGGCAATCTCCACTGGGTAGTGACACTGTGGCAGTCTCCACTGGGTAGTGACACTGTGGCAATCTCCACTGGGTAGTGACACTGTGGCAATCTCCACTGGGTAGTGACACTGTGGCAGTCTCCACTGGGTAGTGACACTGTGGCAGTCTCCACTGGGTAGTGACACTGTGGCCAATCTCCCCTGGGTAGTGACACTGTGGCAATCTCCACTGGGTAGTGACACTGTGGCAATCTCCACTGGGTAGTGACACTGTGGCAATCTCCACTGGGTTGTGACACTGTGGCAATCTCCACTGGGTAGTGACACTGTGGCAATCTCCACTGGGTAGTGACACTGTGGCAATCTCCACTGGGTAGTGACACTGTGGCAATCTCCACTGGGTAGTGACACTATGGCAGTCTCCACTGGGTAGTGACACTGTGGCAGTCTCCACTGGGTAGTGACACTGTGGCCAATCTCCACTGGGTAGTGACACTGTGGCCAATCTCCACTGGGTAGTGACACTGTGGCCAATCTCCACTGGGTAGTGACACTGTGGCCAATCTCCACTGGGTAGTGACACTGTGGCAGTCTCCACTGGGTAGTGACACTGTGGCAATTTCCATTAGGTAGTGACAATAGGGCAGTCTTCGTTCGATGTCAGTGACACTGTGACAATCTCCATTGGGCAGTGAAAGTGTGGCATGCAGTCTTAAGAAGTCAGTGACACTGTGGCAATCTTCATTGGATAGTGAAAGTGTGGCAGTCTTCACTGGGTAGGAAGTGACATTATGGCAGTCTTCACTGGGTAGGAAGTGACATTATGGCAGTCTTCACTGGGTAGTAAGTGGCATTATGGCAGTCTTCACTGGGTAGTAAGTTGCATTTTGGCAGTCTTCACTGGGTAGGAAGTGGCATTATGGCAGTCTTCACTGGGTAGTAAGTGGCATTATGGCAGTCTTCACTGGGTAGTAAGTGGCATTATGGCAGTCTTCACTGGGTAGTAAGTGACATTATGGCAGTCTTCACTGGGTAGTAAGTGACATTATGGCAGTCTTCACTGGGTAGTAAGTGGCATTATGGCTGTCTTCACTGGGTAGTAAGTGACATTATGGCAATCTTCACTGAGTAGGAAGTGACATTATGGCAGTCTTCACTGAGTAGCTAGTGGCATTATGGCAGTCTTCACTGAGTAGTAAGTGACATTATGGCAGTCTTCACTGAGTAGTTAGTTGCATTTTGGCAGTCTTCACTGGGTAGTAAGTGACATTATGACAGTCTTCGCTGGGTAGTAAGTGACATTATGACAGTCTTCGCTGGGTAGTAAGTGACATTATGACAGTCTTCGCTGGGTAGTAAGTGACATTATGACAGTCTTCGCTGGGTAGTAAGTGACATTATGACAGTCTTCACCGGGTAGTAAGTGACATTATGACAGTCTTCACCGGGTAGTAAGTGACATTATGACAGTCTTCACCGTGTAGTAAGTGACATAATGGCAATCTTCACGCTTGGTACTAAGTGACATTATGGCAGTCGTGACTGGATAGTGACATTATGGCAGTCTTCACTGGGTTGTAATACAATCGAAGTAGCACATTCTACACAACGAGATGTTTCATGGATGCCTCCTTTGAGGACTGACACATACAAACAGTTATCGTCTGTTAGGTATCTAGTCAGCCTTGCTTCTGCGGCAGCCGTTCAGTAGTGATACTGGTCTGAAGTGAGGTTCTGTTCTTTGGGAATGTACAGGCCATCAGTGTCATACGCTGGTCGCCGATTATCAAGTTCCTCGTCTTA
>CM031602.1:55703658-55729580 GCA_018398815.1 Conus ventricosus
GACATTGTGTCCCATGTCACCTGCAACAAGCATTGTGTCCCGTGTCATCTGCAACAGGCATTGTGTCCCATGTCACCTGCAACAGGCATTGTGTCCCATGTCACCTGCAAACAGACATTGTGTCCCATGTCATCTGCAACAGGCGTTGTGTCTCGTGTCACCTGCAACAGGCATTGTGTCCCATGTCACCTGCAACAGGCATTGTGTTCCATGTCACCTGCAACAGGCATTGTGTCCCGTGTCATCTGCAACAGGCATTGTGTCCCGTGTCACCTGCAACAGGCATTGTGTCCCATGTCATCTGCAACAGGCATTGTGTCCCGTGTCACCTGCAACAGGCATTGTGTCCCGTGTCACCTGCAACAGGCATTGTGTCCCGTGTCACCTGCAACAGGCATTGTGTCCCGTGTCACCTGCAACAGGCATTGTGTCCCGTGTCACCTGCAACAGGCATTGTGTCCCATGTCACCTGCAACAGGCATTATGTCCCTTGTCACATGCAACAGGCATTTGCGTCGAAAAACAGCGCCTTTATTTGCAGCTTGCATGGAAGGAGGTCAGCCAGTGGTTGTTGTCAATCAGAGAACTTCAATCGTTTGATTCTCTCTGAAGGAGGTCAGCCAGTGGTTGTTGTCAATCGGAACACTTCAATCGTTTGATTCTCTCTGAAGGAGGTCAGCCAGTGGTTGTTAATCGGAAAACTTCAATCGTTTGATTCTCTCTGAAGGAGGTCAGCCAGTGGTTGTTGTCAATCGGAACACTTCAATCGTTTGATTCTCTCTGAAGGAGGTCAGCCAGTGGTTGTTAATCGGAAAACTTCAATCGTTTGATTCTCTCTGAAAGAGGTCAGCCAATGGTTGTTGTCAATCGGAACACTTCAATCGTTTGATTCTCTCTGAAGGAGGTCAGCCAGTGGTTGTTAATCGGAAAACTTCAATCGTTTGATTCTCTCTGAAGGAGGTCAGCCAGTGGTTGTTGTCAATCAGAGAACTTCAATCGTTTGATTCTCTCTGAAGGAGGTCAGCCAGTAGTTGGCAATCGGACAACTTCAATCGTTTTATTCTCTCTGCCTTCCACTTTGAATGACAGCAGAATTCAGAGAACTTTCAAGAGTGGATGGCAGACCAACAGGCATAGTGATCGATTTTCTTGGTGAAAGATGTATCAATTTTACCTCAGCTGTCGGAGGTACGTTTTGCCTGTAACCAGACAAGGGAAGCTTCTCACACACACAGTACACACACAACACACACACACACACACACATACACACACACACACACACACACACACACACACACACACACACACACACACACACACACACACACACTCACACACACACACACACACACACACACACACACACACACACACTCACACACACACACACACACACACACACACACACACACACAACACACACACACACACACACACACACACACACACACACACTCACACACACACCACACACACACACACACACCCCACACACACACACACACACACACACACACACACACAGACGGACATGTGAGCACGCATGCTTGCACGCGCACAAGTATGCATACACGTGCATGCATGCACTCTCTCTCTCTCTCTCTCTCTCTCTCTCTCTCTCTCTCTCTTACCCTCAGACGCACGCACACACACACACACACACACACACACACACACACACACACTGAGTGTTAGATGACCATAGAACAGGAGCAGCTTTTATAATACCAAAATTAAAAGTAGAGAAATTATATCATCTTGGCATACACTTGTCAATTTTTTACTGCAGAATTAGTTGCTATTCTGATGTCCCTGAAGCATGTTTTAAATTCTTCCATAGAAAATTGTCCACTTTTACTGTGCAGTGACTCAAAGTCAGCTCTTTCTGCCTTACAGTCTTTAAATTCAAAAATTCGTTGCAAGACTATTACAGAAATTAATTACGTGACACATCTCCTATCGATGAAAAGAATAAATGTGACGTTCTGTTGGGTGCCCTCACATTGTGGAATCTCAACAAATGAGAAAGTTGATCAAGCTGCTCGGAGAGCAGCTCGAAATATTGAAGGCACGACTGCACTTAACATTCCGCTAGACCTATCAAGAATGCTATACCTTGATTAATAAAGCATCTCTTAACAGTTTCAAAAGGTTATTGAAAGACACAGATAGTCAATATTATCAAAACTGTATACGACCAAATCCTGACATTCACCCCAAGACGCAATTAGACAAATTCGAAAGTCCAATATCTAGAGAGGTAGTATCCTTAATTCATAGGATGCGCTTGAATTCACTTCGAACCAAATACAGCAAAAATGTTAAATGCGTATGTGGGGAAATTCTTAGTGTAAAGTCACCTATTACTAGATTGTCCAAGAGCAAAGAATACAGTGCACAAGGCTGGTACTAATATTTCAAATGATAGATCGACACCACTGACATTACCTAAAATATTAAATAATTATGCTTTTCTTTGTTCCTTATGCCCACATTTATTACGTAGTCCAGTAGGAATTTATCTTTAACTTTCAATAACCCCTCATATACAAAACAAAATTACACACACACACACACACACACACACACACACACACACACACACACACACACACACACACACACACACATACATGCGCACACACACATGCGCGCACGCACACGCGCGCACACACACACACACACACACACACACACACACACACACACACACACACACACACACACACACACACACTCCCTCTCTCTCTCTCACACTCACACACACACACACGCACGCACGCATGCACGCGCGCACACACACACACACAACACATACACACACACACACACACACACACACACACACACACACACTCACACACACACACACTCACACACACACACACACACACACACACACACACACATACACACACACACACACACACACACACACACACCCCACACACACACACACACACACACACACACACACACACTGTCTGTAATCACGTTAAGTGGGAAGACGTTAAATTGAAGAACAACAACAACACACACACACACACACACACACACACACACACCAAAGCTCACACACACACACACACACACACACACACACACACACACACACACACACACACACACACACACACACACACACACACACACACATAGACACACACACACTCACACACACACACACACACACACACACACACACACACACACACACACACACACACACACACACACACATTTCAGTCTTTCTTTTTGAAGATACTGGATATAGGGCATGCTTATGTTGAGCATGCTATTCGCTAGTGCAAAAATGGAAGTTTCGGTGGAGAAGATGTGAGAGGAAAGCATCTTCCAGCTAACAAAGTATCTGAAGAACAGGTGGCAGATGTACAAGAGCACACTGAGTCCTTCCCTACAATGGAATCACACTATTGTAAGAAGAGACACAACGAAATATCTCGACTCTGACCAATCGATCAATGAAATATATCGTCTGCATCTTGTGGAAAAGGAGGAGAAAAAGAACGTACGTGGTTCTGCAAGCTTCTACAGGTATATTTTTGTCACAGGTACAACTACAGTTTTTACAAGGCAAAGAAGGATCAATGTCTTTTATGTACACAGTATCAAAATGATAAAAAGAGTGGGTGATGTATCAAAAGACATTGAAGAAAAGTGATAGGGAGCACATTCTAAAATAAAGTACATTGAAACAACTGGAAAGAAGACAAAGTACAACACTATAAAAGTGCGTTCGCCATGAGTCAGTCATCTTGTTTTTCTTTGTTATATTTTCTCTTTCTTTCTTTCTTGCCCTTTATTTTTAAAAGAAGGTTATTTTTTCCGCAAGACAATAGAAATAGATTTCATGACAGAACACTGTTTGTCTTCTTATCTTTTGTCTTCCAGAAATGACCTTTCTTTTTAAGATTTGCTTCAGTTTCTGCCTTCAGTCACCTGGCTTTGAAGCTAACGTTCTGTAAAGGCAGCAAACAACATTCACTATCCTTGAAGAAGAAAAACAACAACAATGTATAACATGTGTTCACCCTAAGATGATGTTTACGACACTGGCTCTGACATCTGAAGACAGATGTGTCATTAGTCACTTGACTACTCCACCCTGTCGGTCCCAAGCAGCCACCTTTTTGTACAATTTGTACAAACACAGGTGCCATCCACCCACTTTCTCTCTCCCATGTGTCTCACCCACAGCAAAAGATCTATTCAAATCTATGCCCACTCTCCCCTGTCAACCCCCTCACTCCCTAATGTGGCGACGTGGCACAGCGAAAAATTTGCATAGCGTCGTAAAAATGTTGCCCGTCTCTCTCCCCTCTCCCCCTCTCCCTCCATCCCCTCTCTTGCTACAGCCTGAGCCACCCAGCTTGACACCATATGTTACCAGGAAAGTTTACGTCACATCGTGAAGACGTCACCCGTCTTTCCCCCTTCCCCCTCTCTCTCTCACATATCTACTTTGCCAGTGATCGACTAATAGTCAGCACACTACAGAGAACTGTCTCCCTCTCTCTTCGCTCACTCCCCCCTCCCTCCATACCCACCATCTGCACCTGACAGTCCCATGCAGGGCTGGTGTGATGAAATTGTATTAACCAGTGCTTGGCTACTTAGCATGCGTTCATACCTGCGCTTTGTGAATTAGCATTTGTTCTTCTGTCTGGTCTGAAATGTTACCCCCTCCTCGGTGAGTGGTGGGAGGAACACCCCCCTCCCTTTTCCTCATCTTGAGTGACACCCTGCCAGCCAGATCAGAAACCTGATTTGACAGTTTAGCATACAAATAGAGACACCTAGTGTCGCACCTTCACTGTTCCTCAGACCAGCTGTATGTGAAGCACAAAAGACAGAAGGGGTAAACAGAGAGAGTGAATGCTTATCTAAAAACTATATTTTTTACACAAAAGCAGTCCTCCAAAGGGAAGAAAACAGTATAGAAAAATCACAATACCACTAATCTAATTTCGGCCACGTGGCCTTTTTCAAGAGAAAAAAACAAAAACAATGCAACTATGTAATGTCCATCTTTGGTGACTGGTCAGGGCAAAGAATTGACGTCATAAATATATTACGCAATTTCTGACATCATAATGTGTGATGTCAACAAGGGAACAAAACAACAACAAAAAGGGGGGGGGGGGGGGGGGGGGGGGAGGAAGGGGGTGCAAGTTGTGTGTGTGTCTGTGTGTAGTTATACAGTAACCAATGTACTTCAAAAAAATCAATACGCTCCATAAATCACAATGAAACTGCAACCATAGAATAATATGACCATACTCCTGTCTGTGAAAACTGTCACCTGAAAAATATATATAAATTTCCTGCAATTCATCAATGTTGTTTACAGGTAAATCTGGATAGGGTTGTTACAAATTTGTCTTAACATTACATCCATTTGGCATCCTTGTATCCAATGTCCTTATCCATTTTTCTTCAGCAATAAGTCTGAAGCTTTTGCTTTCACTGTAAGCTTTTGCCAACACTGCAACAGCAAGGTCTCCCACTGAATGCCGAAGGAAATGTCGCATTATTGGCTTTTCTCTTTGGAACTTGATGTCACGTCTGTGTTCCGCTATTCTTTCTTTCAATGAACGTCCGGTTTCACCAACATAAACTGTCTTATTACACCGTTTACACAACAGAGCATATATCACATTTCTATCCGCACATGTCACGTTACTCATAACATTGTGCGAAGATTTCTGCTTTGTGTCCAACACTGTTGAAGTTACTAGTGAAGAACAGGTATTGTTATGTTTTTGAAGTACATTGGTTACTGTATAGGCCTAACTACACACAGACACACACACACAACTTGCACCCCTTCTTTCCCCCCCCCCACCCCACCCCTTTTTTTCTTCTTTTTTTTTTGTTCCCTTGTTGATGACATCACACATTATGATGTCAGAAATTGGGTAAGATATTTATGACGTCAATTCTTTGCCCTGGCCAGTCACCAAAGATATACATTACATAGTTGCATTGTTTTTGTTTTTTTCTCTTGAAAAAGGCCACGTGGCCGAAAATTAGATGAGTGGTATTGTGATTTTTCTATATTTTTTACATTTTGAATCTCTACACTGATTGTATGTATGCCATGTGGTTTAACAGTGTAACTTTGTGCTAATACTTGAAGACATTTTTCAAAATGATGAATGAGTATTCTGTTGTTGTAGTTTGCTTGCCACCATGTAGTAAAAGCTATCACCATGTGGTTAAGATTCTTTGTTAGCAATCTGACCATTATTCTTTGTGTAAAATCTGACTTTTGCTAGTTTGCAATTCTATCTGTCAAGATGATAACTGAATGATAAACGTGGATAAGAAAACAGTATGCATGTACTAGGTGAAAACTGCTAAGTTGATTTATAAATACTGGTGATTGGTGGAATGCTTTGTAGTGTATGACTTTAAGTCTACACCACATGTGTACTTGGGCTAAATGTATTCCAAGTTAATGTAATTTAATTCCTAAGAAACACTGAAGACTTATTTGACTTAAATTGTTTAGCAGTGTATTACTGTCTCCTCCGCTTTTGTAAACTCCACTCAACCTCTAAACAAAAGTGGAGATTAATAGTTGTAGTGGAAACTCTAAACTAGAGTAATCCTCTGTTGGCTGATTTCTTACTCCTCTTCAGAAAGGTAGAGGGCAAACATGTGCAGGTTCTCTTTATCAGACCTGGGACCGTGGCTACGCTACATACCATGGCTACGCTGTATACCCTGGGCAAGACAGGCTTTGAAGACACAGCCCGCACTACAGCAATAGATCTACACAGCAGGATCAGTCACCAGCCACAAGAGAGAGATCAACTATCCTCTCCAACTCTAATTAAGTCCCGTTATTCCAAGTGGACTTCAATTCAACTCAACTCAATTAGAACTTTCCCTCTTAATGATGAAACAGTGAAAACCAAAAATCAGCCTATAGGACAGACTGGTCCATTGTGACTAACTTCAACAACTACTTTCCCGGGTGTAAGCAAGTGAAGTTGATGTGTTAAAGTGCAAACAAAATTGACATGTTTATTGTAAACTAACCTTAAGTACTTACCCGAGCCATTATTGAGTATTTTAACAGTCCCAGGAAAAATAGAAAATTCTTTCGATGATAGTACCGGAAAGTTGCTCCTTCCACCGCTAGTAAGAGAGAGGATGGAGGTGAAATTTTAACATAATTCTCAGAGAGAAAATGCTCCAAGTCCTTCCCCTGGAGGACACACCGACCCACCCCCAACTCTCGTCACAAGATGCTTTGCATGAAAACACTGTTCTGATGTTTACATGCGACAATGCTCAATTGTTCGTCAAATGCCCACTACATGGAAAACATTTCACTTATGATCATGTGTCTGGATATTTCTCCAGGTTCATGTCTCACTTTTGATAACGTGTGTGTGTGTGTGTGTGTGTGCGTGTGTGTGTGTGTGTGTGTGTGTGTGTGTGTGTGTGTGTGTGTGTGTGTGTGTGTGTGTGTGTGTGTGTGTGTGCTTCTCTAGGTTCATGACTCACTTCTGATCATGTGTCTGGTTCTTTCTCTAGGTTCATGACTCACTTCTGATCATGTGTCTGGTTCTTTCTCTAGGTTCATGACTCACTTCTGATCATGTGTCTGGTTCTTTCTCTAGGTTCATGACTCACTTCTGATCATGTGTCTGGTTCTTTCTCTAGGTTCATGACTCACTTCTGATCATGTGTGTGTGTGTTTTTCTCCAGGTTCATGACTCACCGCTGGCGATGTCTCTTCTAGGAGTACTGTACAACCTCTATCAGATTGACTCAAGTGGTCCTCAGAGGTAGGTATGATATCTCTCTCTCACTCTCTCTCTCTCTCTCCCCTCTTCCCCCCCCTCTCTGTCTCTCTCTGTACCCCCATCCTCGTCTGTCTCTCTCCCCCCTTCTGTCTCCCCCTCTCGCTCTCTCTCAAATTATCTCTGTATCGGTAACCTTTTTTCTTGTGCGTTTGTCTGTCTGCCTATTTGTCTGTCTCTGTGTGCCTGTCTGTTTGCCAGTCGGCTTGCCTATCTGTCTATCAGTCTGCCTCTTTCTCTGTCTGTCTGTCTGTCTGTCTCTCGTTCTCTCACTCTCTCGCTCTTGAAGTAGCAATATGCACGCTATCGCCTTTTTTGCTTCTTCTGCCCAAATCTGAAGTTTGGCTGTTCCGATAGAGAAGATAAAATGCCGTAACGATTTCCTTCGAGGACTGAACAATATCAGAATACACCGTATCTTGCTTGATGCTAAAACATGAGGTTCAGACCTGTTTCACAAAAGATTCAGACCCCTTTTCGTTTGCCCGTGAAGGACCTTTGCCCTTACTCTCTGTGCCTGCCAGCGAGAACACGTGGCTGCTGGTGGAGCGTTTGACGCGGGAGGCAGTGGAGCGGAGCCAGGAGGCCGAGCAGCTGATGAGTCAGGCGCGTGCCATGGCCTCCAGCCACCAGGAGAAGGCCGTGCAGACTGAGGCGGCGGAGCCAGTCGGTCCGTCCGGCACCAAGCTGCACAGACGGTCTCCCCTTCCCACCGGCAAACACGGGCCCGTGGTAGGTTCTGAAAACGAGGGGAAAGGGTTTCAGGTTTGGGAAAACAGGGTAAAAAGTCACTGATCGTCTGAATGAAATTTGTTGTTGATTTTGATGTCTTTCTTCGTGACTAGAAAGATCTTGCTTTGTGAGACTTTAAAGATCTTGCTTTGTGGGACTTTTAAGATCTTGCTTTGTGGGACTTTTAAGATCTTGCTTTGTGGCATCGACTTGACACTGTGAAGCTGTCTAGGTACGCAAATGAGAGAAGGATGCCAGTTTCAATATATTCTTAAGGCTTATCATACGTAGGAATACAAAGAATGATGTCCTCTCTTTGAGTTGCTTATGTTCTCCCAGTCTACATCCCTCGTTTAATGGTCTCACTATAGACTTTCCTGTTTCCAAAAGCACACAAACATTCTGCCACGCACCATCAGTGCCCGTACTTTCCCCATCTTTCGTATTTGTTGTAACCGGACCTATCTCCTGGCATGTTATTCATCCTTACAGGGACTGCTGTTCTCCTTCAGAAAGTTTTGGTGTTTTCTGAATAATACTTGACACTTTACACTGTTCAGCTCTTCACGCTTTGTACAATTCTTCAGAATATCTGTCAACCTCCTCTTTGATATCATCTGCGTTCACTAGGAGTTTGCTAAATCTGTTTGCTAGTTCTTTTTCATTTATCTTGATTAAAATTTCCTTTCTCTGGTGAACAAAAATATCTGTGTCATTTTTCACTGTCTGCTATGCATCTGGCTTTTGGTTATATCAGTACTCCTTTCATTTGATTTTACCTGCAGTTTCTAGTTCTTGATTTTTTTTCCTGGTGATTTAATATTTTGATCAGTTTTGACTACACTTTTTCCCATATCTTTTATCCGTTTCTGCGATCTCCTTTCCTTCTCATTTATATTCTTCACTTTCACGCATGCATAGACTGTAGTTTTACATCATAATCAAGAAATCAAGAAATCGCTGATCTGAGAGTTTTGGTTTGATGTCAGATCTAGGAATCTGCTGTATTTTTCATGTGAGTCACACTCTTCCAGAACAGTTTCTGTTTCATTAGTTATTTGATGGACATGTTGTTTATTGGTTAGTAAAGAACAGTTCAATTTCTGAAAGGTATTTCACTGTATGTTTTTTCCAAACTTAATCTCACTGAATGGACTGTTCTACATCCAGGGAGAACATCACAATTTCAAAGTACCAAATTCTACATCAAGACAGAACGGCAGAATTTTCAAAGTACCAAATTCTGTATCCAGGGAGAACGTCACAAATTTCAAAGCTCCAAATTATATATCCAAGGAGAATGTCACAATTTTCATAGTTCCAAATTCTATATCCAGGGAGAACGTCACAATTTTCATAGTACCACATTTTTCATCTAGGGAGAACGTCACAATTTTCACAGTATCAAATTCTATATCAAGGGATAATGTCACAATTTTCATAGCACCAAATTTTATATCCAGGGAGAACGTCACACTTGTCATACTATCAAATTCTATATCCAGGAAGAACGTCACAATTTTCTTGTACCAAATTCAGTATCCAGGGTGAACGTCACAATTCTAATAGCTCCAGATACTATACCCAGGGAGAATGTCACAATTTTCACATCACCAAATTCTATATCCAGGGAGAATGTCACAGTTTTCATAGCACCAAATTCTATATCCAGGGAGAACGTCACAGTTTGCATAGCACCAAATTCTATATCCATGGAGAACATCACGATTTGCATAGCACCAAATTCTATATCAAGCAAGGATGGCACAATTTTCATAGCACCAAATTCTGTATCCGAGAGAATGTCACAATTTTCATAGCACCAAATTCTATATCCAGGGAGAATGTCACAATTTTCATAGTACCAAATTTTGTATCCAGGGTGAACGTCACAATTCTCATTGTACCAAATTCTATATTCAGGGAGAATGTCACAGTTTTCATAGGACCAGTCTATATCCAGGACGAATGTCACACATTTCATAGAACCACATTTTATGTCAAGGAGAACATCACAATTTTCATAGCACTATACTCTATATCCAGGAAGTACCAGATTCTATATTGATGGGAAAATGTACAATTTGCATAGTACCAAATTCTATATTAATGGGAAAATGTAACAATTTGCATAGTACCAAACTCTATATTAATGGGAAAATGTAACAATTTGCATAGTACCAAACTCTATATAATGGGAAAAATCTAACAATTTGCATAGTACCAAATTCTATATTAATGGGAAAATGTAACAATTTGCATAGTACCAAATTCTATATTAATGGGAAAATGTAACAATTTGCATAGTACAAATTCTATATTAATGGGAAAATGTAACAATTTGCATAGTACCAAATTCTATATTAATGGGAAAATGTAACAAATTGCATAGTACCAAACCAACTAGTCGGATAGTAGAAAAAAGCCTATAGTCTGTTTTGTTACAAAGTTTGGGCCTTCGTCATGTCAGCCGTCAGCGCTTTGGGCGGTGTTGTGTCCATGTAGCAGTCAGAGAAGTTTCAACCGTCATACTTTCTACAACACTACAACCTTTTTGTTTTTATTAAAATATACATGTCTGGCTCAAGACTAAATTAGAATCGCCAACCAGTGTCATGTTATGATTTTGAAGTGTTGTTTTAAGTTTCTGGTAAAAGACGAGTTTATCTTCGTGATGTCCATAAATATATCAGTGAAAATTATTTCTTGTTCCATTGCAGTGAAAAACTGTATAGTATGTATTTCCTTCTCTCTCTCTCTCTCTCTCTCTCTCTCTCTCTCTCTCTCTCTTCTCTCTCTCTCTTACTCTCACTCTCTCTCTCATTGATGTGTGTGTGTGTGTGTGTGTGTGTGTGTGTGTGTGTGTGTGTGTGTGGTGTGTGTGTGTGTGTGTGTGTGTGTGAAATCAGAGTGGGTATGCTGTGTAGTGAATAAGTATTTCTCTTGTCTTAGATATTAAAATATGTCCCGCCTTCGTATCACTCAGAATGGATCATTGTTTGGGACTATGTGTCTTTTATGTGCTAACCCTCGTAGATTGACTCGCGCGCACACACACACGCACGCACGCACGCAGCACGCACGCACGCACGCACGCACGCACGCACGCACGCCCCCACGCTCGCTCTCTCTCTCTCTTTTCCACACACACAACACACACACACACAACACAACACACACACACCCCACCACACACACACACACAATCACACACACACACACCACACACACACACACACACACTCACTCACTCTCTCTCTCTCTCTCTCTTCCACACACACACACACACCACACTCTCTCTCTCTTTTCTCTCTCTCACACTCTCTCTCTCTCTTTCTCTCTCTAACACACCCCAAACCCCACTCTCTCTCTCTCTCTTTCTTTTTCACAGCAACACACACACAAAACCACACACACACACACACACACACCACACACACACCACACACACACACAAATTGATACTGCGGTTGTAGTGTCATCAAGCATCCTTGTTGTTTTGTCATCATATTGCATTGTTTTTTCGTCTTTGTTGGTGTGTTGTCCCTTACACATTGCCCCACCCCACAGCGGAAATTTAATGTGCATGACTCTCATCCTTTTTGGTGCACACGAACACACCCCATACCGGGGGCCCCCCCCTCCCCCACCACCCACCCCCCTCCACACCCCACCTACAGGCGAAGCGCCTCCACCCCCACCTCTCCTCCTCCACCACCTTCTTCAGGTGGTGCACCTCCCCTCCCCCTCCCCCTCCCCGGAGGCCCGGGAGGGCTATGCCCCCCTCCCCGCCTCCAGCACCACCACTGTCGCCCACTGGAGCTCCGGTCCGCCACCCTTACCCCCCTGTCCCAGGAGGCGTGCAGCTGCGTCACGTGACCCATCAACACCAGAGGTGAACCCATCAAGACGCCATCGCCGTCTGTGAAAATGAAGACATTCACTTGGACAAACTACCCCCACAGCAGTCAGACGTGAGTGATGTATTGGGGCTCCTCCTCCTCCTCCTCCTCCTCCTCCTCCTCCTCCTTTCCCCCTCCCCTCACTCATCATCATCTCATCATCATCTCATTATCATCATCTTCATCTTTATCATCATCATCATCATTTATCATTTATCATCATTACAATTGTCATCTTTAAAAATCAACAATTTCACCGGGAGCAGAGTGTCCGTCAATGCCATCAACAAGACCAACAGGACTGAAGGCCGTCAATGCCATCATCAAGACCAACAGGACTGAAGGCCGGACGAGGATGGGTGGGTTTCCGGAGTTCCCGGACATCGCCATCGTCCTTCCCTGGTTGGCAGAAATGGCGGCAGTGATAGAAGACCCTGTCGGGAGCTTTGGAAGGTGGATAGCTGGCTCACTGAAAGGGACAAAACCAGAAACAAAACAAAACGAATGGCAAAAGAAAGCCTGCAGATAGTAGGTCAATATGGCATCACGGGCAAAAACAAAGTCTGGCATCCGCAGTTCATACTGACCCATAAGCTTCTCGGGCCTCTACTGATGTACAACACCAGCACTAACACACTAGATGGAGGCCAAAATCAACATACACCCAAGAAAATGGTTTGGTGACCCACCTACTCTTAGTTGTTCGTGCTTTGCCAGGGTAAAACGAGAACAGAAAAAGAACTGAGATATATCCTGAGTTTGTGTGGGGAGATGTCAGCAAAATGGAGGACAGTATAGGGGATTATCTGTTGCAGAGAACAGTGTGTGGGGAGATGTCAGCAAAATGGGGGACAGTATAGGGTTCTATCTGTTGCAGAGAACAGTGTGTGGGGAGATGTCAGCAAAATGGGGGACAGTATAGGGTTCTATCTGTTGCAGAGAACAGTGTGTGGGGAGATGTCAGCAAAATGGAGGACAGTATAGGGTTCTATCTGTTGCAGAGAACAGTGTGTGGGGAGATGTCAGCTAAATGGGGGACAGTATAGGGTTCTATCTGTTGCAGAGAACAGTGTGTGGGGAGATGTCAGCAAAATGGAGGACAGTATAGGGTTCTATCTGTTGCAGAGAACAGTGTGTGGGGAGATGTCAGCAAAATGGGGGACAGTATAGGGTTCTATCTGTTGCAGAGAACAGTGTGTGGGGAGATGTCAGCAAAATGGAGGACAGTATAGGGTTCTATCTGTTGCAGAGAACAGTGTGTGGGGAGATGTCAGCAAAATGGGGGACAGTATAGGGTTCTATCTGTTGCAGAGAACAGTGTGTGGGGAGATGTCAGCAAAATGGAGGACAGTATAGGGTTCTATCTGTTGCAGAGAACAGTGTGTGGGGAGATGTCAGCAAAATGGGGGACAGTATAGGGTTCTATCTGTTGCAGAGAACAGTGTGTGGGGAGATGTCAGCAAAATGGGGGACAGTATATCAGTGGAGTACAGCAAACTGGAGGAGCTGTTCTCCAGCAACACCGCGCAGACGACAGACCACGGGAAAGCAGACGATAGTCGAGTTTTGAAAAGACAGTCCGCTACCATGGAGGTATGTACACACTCAATGATAGGTTGCTTCGTCTGTCTGTCTGTCTGTCGATCTCTGTATGTCAGTCTCTCTCTCAGTCTGTGTCTGTCTGTCTGTCTGTCTGTTTGTCTGTCTGTCTGTCTGTCTGTCTGTCTGTCTCTCTCTCTCCTCTCTCTCTCTCTCTCTCTCTCTCTCTCTCTCTCTCTCTCTCTCTCTCTCTCTCTCCGCTCAGCCTGTCTGTCTGACGTTTCCAGATAACATTGCTAGACGCCAAACGCAGCATGAACGTCAACATCTTCCTCAAGCAGTTCCGCAAGAGCAACGAGGCTATTGTGGAGCTCATCCAAAAGGGAGACTACCGCACCATTGGCTCCGAGAAACTGAAGGGCCTGATCAAACTCCTGCCCCAACAGGATGAGGTGAGTTTGTATGAAGGGGAGGTGTAGGAGAAACACACACATAACACCAGTGATGGAATGTCCATCAGGCCAGCTGTCCACCCCACGAGAGACATAACCACAGTGTTGCTGTGGAGTGTTCATCAGGGCAGCTCCCCTCCTCCTTCCCTTTGACAAATGACGAGAATGTTGTTATGGTGTGTTCGTCCAGGCTCCTATCTTGCCCATGACAGACAGATGAACAAGTGTTTTTTGTGGAGTGTCCATCAGGGCAGCTCTCCTTACAACGACAGTCAGATTATCAACAGTGTTGTGGGGTGTTTATCAGGATTGATATCCTCACAACAGCTACAGATAATCAACAGTGTTGTGAAGTGTCTTTCGGGAATGCCATCCTCACAATAACTGACGGATAGACAACAGGGTTGTGGGTTGTGTATCAGGCCTGATATCCTCACAATAACTGACGTGTCACAATTGTTAGCGTCACAAATAATTTCTTGCTAGTGAAAAAAAATGCTTTCACTGATTTTTTCTTGACACGTTGTTTAAAGGACTCAGAGTCCGTCAACATTTTTATTTTGACGTCAGGAGTTCAACATTTCCAGAAAGACAAACCAATAGTATTTGTGCTGTATAGTCATTGTTTTTGGGATCTAATAGTTATTTATGATAAGATACTCAATTTAGAGCTGATTTGTATTCATCGACATTGAGGATTTGGGGACCTAATCATACGCATCTGAGAGTCCCGTAGTCAAACGGTTAGAGCGTTCGCTTGCCGAGCGGACCGTCGTGAGTTCGAACCACATGGTGGGTCGGATGCTTTCGGTAAAACCCCTCTTTGACACCCAGCAATAATGGGCAATGATTCCATTCAGAGAAGGTTAAAGGCAGCAGAAGAAGAGAGATGGCCTCCGTCTGTCATCATTCTGTGCCCTAGACATGATGAACCTCTGACAGCTGACTGCCGCTATGGGCGATAAGCTATGGGACCTTTAACCTTTTCTTGTTTTAGAATACACATCACATCAACGTGCTGTGGTTTCTTGTCCCACATAGGTTGACCTTCTCCAGAACTTTGACGGCGACCACGAGAAGCTAGGCAGTGCAGAGAAATTCTTCATAAAGCTTCTGGCACTGCCGGCCTACAGGATCCGTCTGGAAGCGATGCTGACCCACGCTGACCTGCCCTCCCAGCTGTCCTCCATCCGGCCCTACATCTCTCTGGTCAACAGCCTGTGTCGCCGCCTCTTTGACAACGCCTCGCTCAAAAAGTTTCTCCGCTTCGTCCTCCACGCCGGCAATTTCATCAACCAGGTGTGTGTTAGGGAGAAGGAGGGAGGCTACAGACGGGCTTTTATCAATCGGGTGTGTATGTGTGGCGGGGAAGGAGGGGGGATAAAGCGAGAGGTGAGAAGGGCCCTCGTTACTATCGTACTGATGTCAAAATACAGTTCATTCCGCAGACAATCATGTATATACCAAAGGAGATCACCTCCTCTGGCAGAGGAGAAAGGGGGAAGAGGTGATTGGTTGGTATTGTTTTATTAATTATCTTCGCCCTTCATAACAGGAGTGCACTAGCCCAAAAGAAAGTTATTCAACAAGGAAGGTCATCTGGATCTTGCAACCAAGTCAGCGAAGTTGATGAGGCCGGGGGTGGGGTGGGGGGTTGATAAAGGAACAGTTGATACGCTTCTTGGTGAAACACTGCTATGATACTTCTTCATGGGTGGTAGTTCTGCGTGAGGTGGTAGTTCTGCCTGGGGTGGCAGTTCTGCATGAGGTGGTAGTTCTCTGCATGGGGTGGTAGTTCTGTAGTTCTGTATAGGGTGGTGGTTCTGCATGGGGGTGGTAGTTCTGCATGGGGTGGCAGTTCTGCATGAGGTGGTAGTTCTCTGCATGGGGTGGTAGTTCTGTAGTTCTGTATATTCTAAAGATGTGCATGGGGTAGTAGTTCTATTTGGGGGGGGGGGGGGTTCTGTAGTTCTGCATGGGGTGGTGGTTCTGTAGTTCTGCATGGGTTGGTGGTTCTGTAGTTCTGGATGGGGAGGTAGTTCTGCATGGGGTGGTAGCTCTGTAGTACCGCATGGGGAGGTAGTTCTGCATGGGTTGGTGGTTCTGTAGTTCTGGATGGGGAGGTAGTTCTGCATGGGGTGGTAGCTCTGTAGTACCGCATGGGGTGGTAGTTCTGCATGGGGAGGTAGTTCTGCATGGGGTGATAGTTCTGCATGGAGTGGTATTTCTGTAGTTCTGCACGGGGTGGTAGTTCTGCATGTGGTGGTAGTTCTTTAAAATGTCATGTGCTAGCAGTTAATTCAGATCATACTAAAATCGTATGAAAATAGGAACTATTGAACGGCACCAATGTTCTAGAACATGCTTCATTCTTAAACAAGAAATACTCAAACAGCAAATGTCAGACTTACAGGCCTGCCAGCAAATGTGCCAGGGTTTGTCGCTCTCCTTTTAGCCTGCAGACTTCCTACTGAGCGCATCCCTCATGTGCCGTGATTATGAACACCGCACCGTATGAAGCTGCCAGTCCCTCACATCTTTGTGTCGGTTGTGTCTGTTTGGGTCCACACATGATGAATGTTTGTGTCTGTTGACTTTCAGGGCAGTAATTGTCCACACATGATGAATGTTTGTGTGTCTGTTGACTGTCAGGGCCGTAATGGTCCACACCTGTTGGATGTTTGTGTCTGTTGACTGTCAGGGTCCACACCTGTTGAATCTTTGTGTCTGTTGACTTTCAGGGCCGTAATGGTCCACACCTGTTGGATGTTTGTGTCTGTTGACTGTCAGGGTCCACACTCATGGATGTTTGTGTGTCTGTTGACTGTCAGGGTCCACACCTGTTGGATGTTTGTGTCTGTTGACTGTCAGGGTCCACACCTCATGGATCTTTGTGTGTCTGTTGACTGTCAGGGTCCACACCTGTTGAATGTTTGTGTCTGTTGACTGTCAGGGCAGTAATGGTCCACACCTGTGGGGTGTTTTTGTCTGTTGACTGTCAGGGTCCACACCTGTTGGGTGTTTCTGTGTCTGTTGACTGTCAGGGCAGTAATGGTCCACACATGATGAATGTTTGTGTCTGTTGACTGTCAGGGTCCACACCTGTTGGATGTTTGTGTGTCTGTTGACTGTCAGGGTCCACATCTGATGGATGTTTGTGTCTGTTGACTGTCAGGGCAGTAATGGTCCACACATGATGAATGTTTGTGTCTGTTGACTTTCAGGGTCCACACCTGTTGGATGTTTGTGTGTCTGTTGACTGTCAGGGTCCACACCTGATGGATGTTTGTGTGTCTGTTGACTGTCAGGGTCCACACCTGTTGGATGTTTGTGTGTCTGTTGACTGTCAGGGTCCACACCTGTTGGATGTTTGTGTGTCTGTTGACTGTCAGGGTCCACACCTGATGGATGTTTGTGTGTCTGTTAACTGTCAGGGTCCACACCTGTTGGATGTTTGTGTGTCTGTTGACTGTCAGGGTCCACACCTGTTGGATGTTTGTGTGTCTGTTGACTGTCAGGGTCCACACCTGTTGGATGTTTGTGTGTCTGTTGACTGTCAGGGTCCACACCTGATGGATGTGTGTGTGTCTGTTGACTGTCAGGGTCCACGCCTGTTGGATGTTTGTGTGTCTGTTGACTGTCAGGGTCCACACCTGATGGATGTTTGTGTGTCTGTTGACTGTCAGGGCAGTAATGGTCCACACATGATGAATGTTTGTGTCTGTTGACTGTCAGGGTCCACACCTGTTGGATGTTTGTGTGTCTGTTGACTGTCAGGGTCCACACCTGATGGATGTTTGTGTGTCTGTTGACTGTCAGGGTCCACACCTGTTGGATGTTTGTGTGTCTGTTGACTGTCAGGGTCCACACCTGTTGGATGTTTGTGTGTCTGTTGACTGTCAGGGTCCACACCTGATGGATGTTTGTGTGTCTGTTGACTGTCAGGGTCCACACCTGTTGGATGTTTGTGTGTCTGTTGACTGTCAGGGTCCACACCTGTTGGATGTGTGTGTGTCTGTTGACTGTCAGGGTCCACACCTGTTGGATGTGTGTGTGTCTGTTGACTGTCAGGGTCCACACCTGATGGATGTTTGTGTGTCTGTTGACTGTCAGGGTCCACACCTGTTGGATGTTTGTGTGTCTGTTGACTGTCAGGGTCCACACCTGTTGGATGTTTGTGTGTCTGTTGACTGTCAGGGCAGTAATGGTCCACACCTGTTGGATGTTTGTGTCTGTTGACTGTCAGGGTCCACACCTGTTGGATGTGTGTGTGTCTTTTTGACTATCAGGGTCCACACCGTTGGATGTTTGTGTTCTGTTGACTGCGGGGTCCAAAACCTGATGGTGTTTGTGTGTCTGTTGACTGTCAGGGTCCCACACCCTGTTGGATTTTGTATGTCTGTTGACTGTCAGGGTCCACACCTGTTGGATGTTTGTGTCTGTTGACTGTCAGGGCAGAAAAGGTCCACACCTTTTGGGATGTTTGTGTCTGTTAACTGCTGGGAAAGTAATGCTTCACTCGGTATCATAAATCATTATTGGAATTTACCATGCGTTTGCATTTTGAACTAAATATAGCCAGTGACACGTACAAAGTCATTCAGTGGGTGGGGAAAGGAGGGGTACACTGCAAATGTCTATCAGCAAACTTTTTCCGAGAAATCATGTTGACAAATGTGCATACTCTACTTACCACTACTCCCATGCCCTCGCCCAAACCCAGTGCACCCCCACTACCATCCCACTCCCACACACGCACCGCATAAACATACGTAGTTATACTTACCAACTTACTCCCCAAACATACTTTCAAGTACACACACGCGCGCGTGCGCCCACACACACGCACACACACACACCACACACACACACACACACACACACAACACACACACACACACACACACACACACACACACACACACACACACGAGCGAAGACTGACCATGAGTAGATGTGCAGGATTGCTATGATGTGAATAGTCTGTTTCCAGAATCCCTGTTCTCTCTCTCTCTCTCTCTCTCCTCTCCTCTCTCTTCTCCCCTCATCTCTCTCTCCTCTTTTCTCTCTCTCTGTATTAATGTGTGTGCATTATGATAGAAGATGGAGGAGGAAGAGGAGAGAGAGAGAGAGAGAGAGAGAGAGAGAGAGAGAGAGAGAGAGAGAGAGAGAGAGAGAGAGAGAGAGAGATGGCCGAAACGTGTTAAAAGGGGCAGTGGTCAGATGTGTTAGAGCGTTTGTCTGCGGACCTGACGATGGCGTATTGGAAGCCTGGGTCCACCCAACAGCGAAGTGGGTATATGATTCATTCAGGGAAGGGTTACGGTGGTTGGAAAACACGGGGGAACTCTGTCTTCCATCACGTTAGTGCCCTAGACACAGTGAACCTTCCACCGTTCACTGCCACACGGCAATGGGTCATGGCCACTTGAACCTTTGAAGCTGTTGGGAAAATTTGTGTGTGTTGGGGTGTGTGTGTGGGGTGTGTGTGTGGTGTGTGTGTGGGGTGTGTGTGTGTGTTTTGTGGTGGTGTTTGTGTTTAAACCCGCCAGGGCAGCAAAGCAGGCGAGGCGTGCGGGTTCCGCAAAGAATTCCCCGAAAAAGCTGATGAAGACCAAGTCTAACAATCCCCGCATGACACTTTCTGCACGTGCTGTGGAAGAAGCCCAGGCCAAGGATGAAAGGGCCCTCAGCTTTTTGGACGACCTCCTCGAAGAACCTCCAAAGGCCTCCAGGTCGCTTGTGTGTTTGAGCGCGCTCATGTGGGGGTGATGTGTGTGTGTGTGTGCGTGCGTGCGCGCGCGCGCGCGCGCGTGTGTGTGTGTTTTGTGTGTGTGTGTGTGTCTGTCTGTCTGTCTGTCTGTCTGTATCTCCGTGTATTCCTCTGTGTGTGTGTGTGTGTGTGTGTGTGTGTGTGTGTGTGTGTGTGTGTGTGGAAGCACAAGTGCACGCATGCGTGCGTTATGATGATGATTTGGACAGTGCTCCAAACCACAATCGCCCATTCGCAGTTCCTAACAGAATTACCATTTTCCAGGGACAGACAATAGTGTTATTTCGTTTTCAGTTGACACTATGTTGATGTGGGGTGCTGCAGGTCGTCCATAGAGAGCCTGAAGAATGAGTTCACCCAAGTGAAGAACAGCGTGATGAAGCTGAAGCGACAGCTGGAAAACGTCCCTGAGGAGGTCAGGGACCAGTATCAAGAATTTGTAGAGGTACAGGACTGACCAGCATTTCATATCTTTTTGTTCTGCTTTGCTCTCTCTCTCTGTCTCTGTCTCTGTCTGTCTATCTGTCTGTCTGTCTGTCTGTCTGTCTGTCTGTGCTCTCTCTCTCTCTCTCTCTCTCTCTCTCTCTCTCTCTCTCTCTCTCTCTCTCTCTCTCTCGTCGCTGTCTGTCTCCGTCTTTGTATCTCTGTCTTTGTATCTGTCTCTCTTTGTCTGTGTCTCTCTGTCTCTGTCTCTTTCTCTCCCTCCCTCTCTCTCTTTCTCGATTCTGTTTATGTCGCTGTCTCTGTCGCTGTCGTTGTCTCTGTTTCTGTTTCTGTCTCCGTCTCTGTCTCTGTCTCAGTCTGTCTGTCTGAGTCTGTCTGTCTGTCTGTCTGTCTGTCTGTCTGTCTGTCTCTCTCTCTCTCTCCTCTCTCTCTCTCTCTCTCTCTCTCTCTCTCTCTCTCTCTCTCGATTCTGTTTGTGTTTCTGTCTCTATCGCTGTCTCTGTTTCTGTCTATGTCTCTCTCCGTCTCTTTCTCTCTCTGGTTTCTGTCTCTGTCTCTGTCGCTTCCTGTCTCTGTCTCTTTCTCTCTCTCAGTCTCAGTTTCGATAATGGAGATTTGTTTTTGCTTTCAATCATCTGTGTTTGTACTTTGAGAACTTAATAAGTAAGCAGTCACCTGTAAACATTAACATCAAAACTCGCAGTCGTTTTGCATTAGCAAAGGTGATTTGGCGTGTATTATGATTTGCTTTATATTGAAGAATGTGAAAACCAGATCTATCAACACTCGGTCACTTCATTGTAGGATTAAAGGCATGCAGGTATTTTGGGAATGGACGAATAGTGCCTATTGGACTCATGTGCCACGAGTCTCAGAGTCTAATGGGGCAGTTGATCCCTGTCGACTTGTGGGTGTCAAGGACTGTGGTGGGGGCAGTGGTGAGGAGGGTGGAGAGTGGAGGCAAGAATGTCTGTAGATTGCTTTCGGCTTCACTCAGAGACGAAAAGGGCGTGCATAATGCTGGCAAATCACAGAGGCGAATGCCATCTGCTTTAAATCATGCACGTGCTTTAGCCCCTACTTGTTCCAAAAGTTCGTCGTTATCTCCAATTTACTGACATTATACTTTAATTTGGTGATTCCATGTTTGATTTTGTTACTTTTATTTTCGTTATAAAATCTTGCATTTACAAAGACAGATGAGAGGCGGGGCACATTGATAGTGGAAACAGTTGTTTAATGTTCTGCTTTTATGCTGCTTCCTTTCTTGTCGTGGTGACGAATGATGGACTCTAGTTTGGCTCTCTATTTGGCAAGATGTAACTATACGCGGCCAGCCTTTGTTTTATGTTTAGAAAGATATTGATTAATATCTGCTCGTATGCTTGCGTTTAATTGTCTCATCTTGATCAAATGCTGTTGCGATGTTTTCGTATCTTTTATCCGTGTGTTGTGAAGGGCCGGGTTAGAAGGGTAAGGGGAGATCATGGAGAGGCTGGAATGTAGTAATTGGAGTAAGGGTGAAGGTATAGGGGAAAAGGTTGAAGATGATGGAACCCATTCAGGCCAGGAATATAATGGCGGAGCCCAGGCACTTAGTTGTAATGATCTGTTCTTTACAACATGGAGACAAGGAAAAGAGGCTTTCTGACGCCGTGGCAGCGATTCCAATGTGACTGGCTGCTGGCCTGCTGTTACCTAGCAGGAAGGTGTCTCATACCGAACCACATTCTCTCCCCTGTCCTTCCTTTCAGTCTCTTAAACCAGATGCTGCGAGCAGAGACCCGAGGAGGAAGGGGAGACCCAGCCAGTCAGGCACGAAGAGAAGACAGTGCAGCAGAATGCTGTCGATTCAACATCATGGCCACACCCAGCTGTTTCCTGCTCCGACTGATGGACTCTATCCGTGAGGAAAGCAGACTTATTCAGGATGCCAGACTTGCAGTGCACTTGTATCCCCTGGAGGATAGAGCTGCTGACTTGTGGCTGCTCGCTGCCCAGACAGGCCAGGTTCGCCAGGAGATCATCCGGCTTCAAGCGACGGAGATCAACTCCACAACCAAGATCTTCATTATCTCCAAGGAACACAGGGGAGAGCGTCGGGACCTGACACTCTCCACTGCCTTCTTCACCCGACGGCAGGGCCCAGGGGGCAGTGGCTGGGTTGGCCTCCTATCTTCTGTCCCGCTGGACCAAAGTCAACAAAGCTGGAGATGGGACGCTGTCACCGAACATCCTCCATGACTTCTTCACAGTGGTCAGCGGCTGGCGAGACTCAGGCATGACGTCCAATGTTACATTCGGGACCACCCGGATGTCACGTATGAGGCAGCATGGGAGGAGGCCGAGAGATGGATGCGGGAGGACAGCAGTGCTAATGATCACGCCCTGGCATAGTGACCTCCCTTCCAACCCAGCTGCTGTCCCACACAGCTGTTGTCGCCAGTTTAAGGCAGGAGCTGCGACAGCCTTCACCCAGAACCAATTCCCCGTTCAGCAAGGACGTCACTGCCCACCTCTCACTGTGCAGCAGACTGGCAGCAGCCTGACACCAGACACCCTCTGCCCCCAGAGTCCTGTGTCATGCTGAGTCATGCCCAGATTCGCTACAACCAACGGCGACTCCGGCGGACCTGGCACCAGGACGTAGCACTCCGGAAGGCAGTGTCTGGGGCCGTTTTATAAATCAACCATCACGGGTGGGACCACAGTTCACCGACGCAGTGGAGTTTAATGGCCACAGTCACTTTACTAAAACGGGGTTCAAAAGACAACAGTGAGTGGACAGACGGCCCTACCCCCAATCCTCCACCCTGTGGTCGTACAATTCTGGGATATCGTCCCAATGCGTGATATAATGTGTGTGTGTGTGCAGGCGTTATTTCAGCTAGTCAGTGGTAGTCACGGTCATTGAACGTCCAGTTGATCAACTGTCTGCCATTAAACTGGCCCTTGGTGACGTTGGCACACTGAACACTGCACTGTCTTCTCCAACACTGTAAGATAGGCATCACCGCTGTAGACACAAGGGGGCTGCCTACCCACCACCAAGTCTGTTCCCAGCAGGCACCATGCCGGCCTGTGGGGTGGGGGGAGGGGGGGGGGGGGCATTACCAAGACCTGGCAAACCCTGGCTTTTACCTTTCTCTCTTCATCACACTCCTTCACTCTTATCTTTGAATATAAATTTTAAAATTCACTTTTTCAAGTGGTTTTTGTTGGTGTTTTTTTTTGTTTTGTTTTTTGCCAGATACCATCCACCCTCGAACTGCCTTTCCCCGATTTCTTTTCGTTCGTGTTTGTGTGACGATGAGGTGTTTATGTGTAGCGAAGGGGAAGGAAAAGTAGAGTATGGGGAGACAGCTGCGAATGGATTGGTTGTCTCTGTCAGTTTGTGTGAATGTGTGCGTTTATGGGGGTGGAGCGGGAGGGGGGGGGGGCAGGGGAGAGGGTTTAAGGAGTATGAAGGGTAGGGAAAGAGGGGAGAAGGACTGCGAAGAGAAGGAACGATGTGAGAGGTGGAAGCGTGTGAAGAGAGTGTTAGCAGATCTGGAGTCGTGCTGGTCGCTGTGTTTGTCTCTGAGTGTAGCTGCTGCACACTTTGTGCACGTTGTTGCTGTGCAGTGATTGGAATAGGTCAGAGGGCGTTGTATCATCACTGCATGCTTCTGATGGATGTTTGTGCTTGTGCTGTACATGGCCTCATTCACTGACGGGACGCCGTCAGGAGGCGGAGGGGGATATCGGGGACGTGGAGGAAGGCTTTGACCGTCTGACCACGCTGTCCAAACGGCTGGCCAGTCATTACTGTGAGAACGAGAACACTTTTCATCTGGACGAGTTCATGGAGTCCTTCGCGAGTTCTGTGAGAAAGTCAAGGCCTGTGAACAGGTAGGTGTGTGTGTGTGTGTGTGTGTGTGTGTGTGTGTGTGTGTGTGTGTGTGTGGTTGTAAGTGTGTTGTGTGTGTGTGTGTGTGTGTGTGTGTGTGTGTGTGTGTGTGTTGTGTGTGTGTGTGTGTACGTGTGTGCATGCGTGTGTGTGTTGTGTGGTGTGTGTGTGTGTGTGTGTGTGTGTGTGTGTGTGTGTGTGTGTGTGTGTGTACGTGTGTGCATGCGTGTGTGTGTGTGTGTGTGTGTGTGTGTGGTGTGTGTGTGTGTGTGTGTGTGTGTGTGTGTGTGTGGTACTGGGGGCTGTGTGTGTGTGTGTTTGTGTGTGCACGCGCGTGTGAGTGTATTATATATGGGGTGGGTGGGTGCGCGCGCGTGTGTGTGTGTGTGTGAATGTCCAAGTATGTGTGTTTCTTATTTGTTTATCTATGTTTGTTCATTCTTTCGTGTTCCAGGAAATGGAGAGCCGGAGACAGCAAGCGCAGAAAAGCGGAAATGAGGAAGAAAACTCACGAAGAAATGATGCAGAAACGGAGAAGTATGCATTTTCTGTCTGTCTGTCTGTCTGTTTGTCTGTCTGTTCTGTCTCTTCTCTCTCATTCTGTGCACGCGTGCTCCCGTGCGCACGCGAGTGCATGCGTGCAGTTCATATATATATATATTAATATATATTATATATATATATAATATATATATATATAATATTATATATTTTATATATATATCTAATCTAATATATAAAGGGCAAATTCTGTCTGCGTGCGTGTGTGTGTCTGTGTACGCTATAGACTCAAAAACGGCTCAACGATTGTAATGAAATTTGGCAGGTACGTCTGTTGTGACACGAGGATGGTTTTGGGCTAATCTCTAAAAAAATAAAACCGTTTAAAAACGTTAAAAAACTGTTATAACGGTTTCAAAGACATCTTTTTCCTTGCTTTTCATCAATGGCCGTTGTGACATTGCACAGGTACAGGACTACTTCTCTAAAATTAGAACCGTTATTTGGCAGTTAAAAACCGTTATTTATAACAGTTTAAACCGTTAAAAACACCAAACCTATAAAAGAAACTGTTTAGAACCCGATCTTCTGGAAATTTAGCAGGTACGTCTGTTGTGACCCAAGATGGTTTTGGACTAATCTCTAAAAAAAAGAAAACCGTTAAAAACCGTTACAAAACTGTTATAACGGTTTCAAAGACATCTTTTTCCTCTGCTTTTCATCAAATGGCCGTTGTGACATTGAAGGTACATCGAACCTAGAGGACATCTCCCGGTAAATAGGGTCATTGGACAGTTTTACGACAGTATTATGACCGTTAAAAACCGTTAACAACCGTACCCCTAAACA
>CM031602.1:55729680-55777180 GCA_018398815.1 Conus ventricosus
TGTTTAGAGAGTAGTATAAATACATGTATATATTATATATTATATATTTATATGGGTGGTTTGTTCTCTTAAAGCTGGTGTTCATGGAAAACTGTTCAGATGTATAGTTAGCATGTATTCCTGTGTGAAAGCTAAGGTTCAGTGTGGAGGTAACATACTGACTTATATATTCGTGTAAAACCAAGGGGATGTGTGCAGTCCTGTTTTACTTTCTCTTTTCATTGATAAGTTAATACCAGAGGTTGTTACAAATGGAAAACATGGTGCACAATTTACTTGCGATGCTCTTGAGTTGTTTATTCTTCTCTTGGCAGGCGATGTTGTTCTGATGTCTGAAACAATTACTGGCTTACAAACTCAACTTAATAATTTATGACGATCTGCAACTGCTCTTCTGTTCACATGTCAAAAAGCTAGCGAACCGCCAGATACTTGTCCACTCCATTTTCTTCATCTGGTTTTCTTTTAATTTCACATACTATTTCCTCTACAAGGGTTTCTGCCCTTTTGCCTGTCCATATGTGTGTATGTGTTTGTAACTATGCGGAAACACACACACACACACACTCATATATATATATATATATATATATATATATATATATATATATATATATATATATATATATATATATATATATATATATATATATATATATATATATGTGTGTGTGTGTCTGTCTGTCTGTGTGTGTGTGCGTGTGTGTGTGTGTGTGTGTGTGTGTGTGTGTGTGTGTGTGTGTGTGTGTATACAATAAAGTAATAAATTCCAAGGAGAAGTAACCGAGCATCATTCCAGCAACTTACAGAGCGCTTGGTGTTGCAATTACTGCAAGAAATATTCAATTATAAAACAAAGTTTGCTCTAGCACTGCTTATCTACCACTGCAGATATGAATGCTTATCTCCCCCTATTTCTTCAATCTAAGACATAAGAGCAAGCTTTCTGTTCTTCCTGTCCTCCCCTCTCCCTCTTCCCTTGGTTTTTGTTGTTGTTGTTTTTATCCCCTTATTATTAGTATTAATACCTTTAATATCATATCTGTTATTGATATTGTTATTTTTTAAATTATTTTTTATTATTTTTATTCTATTATCATTATTATTTATCAAGTATTTATTTATTTATTATGTCTTTCAATTTATGTTTCATTTATTTATTTATTTATTTTATTATGATTATTATGAAAATGTATTTTCTAAATACATTTCTGTATGATGCTTTTATTATCATTTTCTTCGCAACAGTTGTTAGCAGTATCATCAGTAATACTATTGTTAGTATTGCTATTACTACCACTAGCATTAACATCACCATCGCCATCGCCACTTGGACTTTTGCCACGGCAACCATGCTGTTTAAGAATCCTCTAACACACTCTCCTTTCTCCCAAACTACAACTGCTATTGCCTTATTATCACCAAAAGTAGTAGTAATCCTGTCTTAATTTATTTTTTCAATATTTTGACCATTATTAGTATTCCTATTACTACCTTGATTCAAACATTATCTCCCTTCTAACAGCCTCGTTTTCCTTCAACGCCTACTTTGCGCTGAAGTGATCAAAGCTTAGTGATTGTTCGTTCATTTTTATTGTCCTATTGTTTGTGTCTTGCCTGAAGAAGACCTAAGAGGTCGAACCGCGTCGTGTTTTGTCTTGTGACTCGTTTGTCCACGTTTCTCTTGGCGGTTCGTTTACATTTATTTAAGATTTGTTTAAATTTCTGCCGCCAGTTGTCCGTTTTGCAACTAGATTTATAATGGAATGTTGATGTCTGTGGTCAACGTATATAAATATTTAGGAATATATTTTTCAACGAAATTAAGCTTCTTCTATGCATGCAAGGATCTTGCCAGTAGAGCTAAGCGTGCACTACTATGTATCATGCAACACTTACCAAAATGAGAAAACCAATCTTTAAAACTGTTTATAAAATTATTTGATTCTCAGGTACAGCCTATCGCTCAGTATGGAGCTGAAATCTGGGGTCTTTATGATTCTGCTGTTTATTGTGAAAATGTCCATTTATTTGCATTGAAAAAGTTTCTAGGCGTCACCATGCGAACACCTAACGATTTAGTCTACGGTGAAGTAAGCAGATATCCAATATATTTAAATTCTGCGACAACTTGCATACGTCAATGGTTGAAAATAACACAAATGGAAATTTCAAGATTGCCCAGGAGAGCATATAATCTGTTATATAATTTGGATGGTAGAGGGAAAAGAAACTGGGTTTCTAACGTGTGGACTAAATTATATAAACATGATTTTGGCTATGTTTGGCTACAACAGAGTGTTGGGGACGTAAATAGGTTTCTTCGTGCATTTCGGAATAGATTGTAGGTGGCAAGAATGGTCATGTCACGTTCATCAAAAGTGACCGATTTGCTTTTTATAGACAGTTCAGATCTATGCATTGTGTGCCGGTATGTTTATTGAAATGGACAGTCATTTAAAATATGTTATGACAAAGTTTAGATTAGGTATTTCTGATCTTTCTGTTCATTATTCCATCCTGATCCTGATCATCAGCAACATAGGCAGGAGCAGTGCCGTCTGGCGGTGAGATGGTTTCTCTTCTGGGCCATTGCAGACATGTCGGGGCATGATGGGCACCGTCCTTGTTGCAGGCGCCGTCAAATCAGACGGGTACGCGGGAGGTGCGGGGCAGCAGGACAAGAAGATCGTGGACAACCTGGTCAACGAGATCAAGCGGGGCAACGTGCTCCGCCGCCTGTCCATGAAACGCCGCCACCAGCAACCCGAGAGCTCTCACTTGTAGCACTCGCTGCGTCTGTCTTCTCCTTTGTTGCCTTTGTTTCTCTGTGACGTCATTGTGGTTTGCTGGCTTCAATACAATGGTGTCGCTGTGTTTGTTGCAGTGAGAGGTATGATTGGTGTGTCACGCATGTCAGGCATGGCATTTTTTTCGGTTTGGGGCGATTCGACTCTGTTCACTATACGACTGTGTAATTGTCAGGTTTTAGTTGTCCATGTATGTTTGTGTGCGTTTGTTTGTTCATGGTGACCTTGGTATACTTCAACATTTGCACGTCAGTTAAAGATGATGCCATATCCAGAGTTAGAAGAACAAACTTTGGCATGACATTTCTACAACTGTCTGCAGGAAGATTTCATTAAATCATAAATGCCACAAACGTACAATTATTTTTTGTGCAGTATGTTTTATATTACAAAGTGGCATTTTTCTTACAATTCCTACCAGGCACAATTTTGCTTATATACATCAATAGTTAAAAGATAAGGATCTGTTATAGGAATGTTGACACAAATGTACGTTATATTCTGCCATGATCAGCTGCTGTTCAGGGATGTGGATCAGACTGATGGACTTTTCGTTGTAAGACCCTGTTAGGCCACATGTGCATGTACCTGGCGCAGTCTACTTTAACCGGCTGTATGACTTAGAATATGTGGTGAATCAAACAGATGAAGTCGCATTCAAATACCAAATATTTCCTTTAAGAATAGTAGACTTTGACACAAACATCAGAATACATCACAAATATTAAGTTGTTATCAAAAGGATAGACTGTACTGCCAATCATGGGAAAACCAGAAACTGATGCATTAAATAAAACAGGATTTGGAAAAGTGTTTGCCAAAATAAAACGCCCTATGTAATCACTTCAATTGATGCATTAAACAAAACAGGATTTGGAAAAGTGTTTGTCAAAATAAAACGCCCTATGTAATCACATCAATATCATCTGATGATGCACGCTTGGCCAACGGACGTGACAGTCAGTCCAAGAGCTGAGGATTAAAACTAGACTTTGAAAATCACCGAACTGTGTGAGACAGGAGATAGCAGGGAAAGATCAAATCAGCAGCGGCCAGCATATGACCAAAAGCTCGGGGGGGGGGGGGGGGGGGGGGGGGGGGGGGGGGGGGGGTTCTAGCCGTGTACATGCTTAACAAATATATGTTATGTGTACGCGTGTTTTCGTTTACTTATTTTATTGATTTCTTTTTCATTTATTTATTTATTTTTGCTAAAAAAATTAAAAATTAAAAAAAAAGGCATTGGCACCGTGCTTCATGAAAGAATAAGAAGACTCAGCACTAACAGGATCACCATCTGGGTATTGGCAGATCTACATGACACAACTTAATGTTTTTGTACAATCCTAGGCCACGTTGTTTGGAGAAACGATGAGGTGCGTATGGCGATTCGCCACCTCCTCTGTGTGTGTGTTGTGTGTGTGTGTGTGTGTGTGTGTGTGTGTGGTGTGTGTGTGTGTGTGTGTGTGTGTGTGTGATAGAGAGTTATGATACACTGGTCGAGTTATTTACGAATGATGGAATGAAGTCAGATTTAAGTGTTAGATTGTGTGTGTTGGGGGGGGGGGGGGGGGTGTGCGTGCATGCGTGTGTGTGTGTGTGTGTGTGTGTGGTGTGTGTGTGTGTGTGTGTGTGTGTGTTTAAAGTCTCGGTTTAAGGTATCATCCGGACAACCTACTCAAATACTGTTCGAATACTTCGCTTAACATCAAGGGCTAAATGGACGTTCCTATTCCATTGTCTTCCATTGGTTGTCACGGTCAATCATGTTTTTTTTTTTTTTTACAGTCCTCGTTATCTTGTGTTGAATCATGTCAGCCTGTCTTCATGTGGATACATGCCGCCAACACAGCTTCTCTTTGCACTGTCGCTTTCCTTCCGATGATTTTCAAATTAACCAAGAGTTATTTCTAACCTGGTATTCGCTTCTTCGCTGCGTGCAGAATATCTGTTGGCAAGTGTGTGTGGTGTGTGTGTGTGTGTTGTGTGTGTGTGTGTGTGTGGTGGTGTGGTGTGTGGTGTGTGCATAATCTATTGTATGATCTGGCTATAATTGACTTCGGGAAAGTTGCAGTTCCGTTGTGATCTGAGCTCATTTGATATTGTGTATTGTTAGTTTTATTCGAAGATTTGCTTTAGCTGTATTGCTTTTGTCTATTTGTTTCTTTTCATTTCGATCAGTTTGTCTCATTTTTTTCTCTGTGTGTTTTTGTTTTTTTATTCGTGTGTTAATTTAAATTCAGCGTTGATGGCTCTTGATTTGTCCTGCGTTTATTTGTTTGTGTTTGTTTTACATTGACTTTATTTATTAATTTTTATTTTGATAGGCCCATAACAGATGTAGAGAAGTCGATAGCTACTGTGCGTATACAAATGAATTATGCTTTTAGTTTTGCTAAGCTATTTCAGGCTTAACTGTATACTTCCTATTTTCTCTGTCTGCTCACTTATCATCTTCTTGCTGACTGCTTACTTTGCATTCTCGTGGACTATATATATATCTTGTTCTTCAGATTGTATACTTCTCAAAGTCGTTGACTGTATATTTCTCATATTCTCGCTGACTGTATACGTCTCATTCTCGTCGATTGTATACTTGACTGTATTCTTCTCATTCTCGTCTCTGGAGACTGTATATCTTTTGATGCCGTAAGATGTAAAGCTCTTGGTGGTTTATACTGTATTTATACTGTTCTACTATGTACACTATTCTGGTGATTGTTGAAGAAAATTACACCAATGCCAATCATTTGCCTCTGGTGTGTGTGTGTGTGTGTGTGTGTGTGTGTGTGTGCGTGCGTGCGTGCGTGCGTGGTGCGTGCGTGCGTGCGTGCGTGCGTGCGTGCGTGCTGTGTGTGTGTGTGTGTGTGTGTGTGTGTGTGTGTGTGTGTGTGTGTGTGTGTGTGTGTGTGTGTGTGCGAAATGAGAACGTCATCTACACGGTTACGACAACAAGAATTCAAAAAGACAAAAGCAAATGAATAAAACAGTTAACGACTTCAGTTACCTGGGCCTCAAGAACAACGAGTACAACTCCACTGATGTTACTACTCAAATAATGTTCAGCCATTTTGAAATTGAGGTCGTTTCAGTTTCAGATCACAGGCATGGTGACTGGGGCATCCTTGATGCATCAATCAGTTTGTCAGGCCGTTACCGCTCACGTCAGATAGGCGCACCATTTCTGCAGCGTGTATGTAAATGCCATGTATCCGTCACCTTATATCTAGTGACCATGCAAAAGAATCGGCTTCACAGTTACATAGATAAGCCAAAACCGGTTATAAACACACACTCTTACACACACACGCGCGCGCGCGCACACCCCACACACACGCACGCACGCACGCACGCACGCACGCGCGCGCGCGCGCACACACAACACACACACACCAACTCACCACACACACACACACACACAACACACACAATCGCGCACACACACACACACACACACACACACACACACACACACACACACAACACACACAATCGCGCGCGCACACACACACACACACACATACACACAACACACACACACACACACACACACACACACACACACACACACACGCACGAGTATACACGCACAAATAGATACATGCGCGCGCGCGCGCGCGCGCACACACACACACAACACACACACACACATACACACACACTCTCTCTCTCTCTTCTCACACTCACACATGTTCATACGCGCGCGCGGCGCGCACACATACACACACACACACACACACACACACACACACACATACACACACACACACACGCACACACACACACACAACACACACACACACACAACACACACACACACACAACACACGACAGACACACACATACACAGGCACGCAGCACACACCCGGTACCCACACCATCCACACGCACACACACACACTCATATACACACACATACACATAACACACACACACACACACACACACACACACACACACCACACACACACACACACACACACACAACACACAAACACACGCACGCACACCCGCACGCACTCACACACACACACACACACACACACACACACACACACACACACACACACACACACACACACACACACGTTCGCGAGCGCACACACCCACACATTCTCTGTCACTCTCTCTCTCTGTCTCTCACTCTCTTTCTCTCTCTCTCTCTCTCTCTCTCTCTCTCTCTCTCTCTCTCTCTCTCTCTCTCTCTCTCCTGGAAACCTGTCCCACCTACCACTTTCCTATTTTCCCCTCTCGGCCTCTCCATCCGTCCGCTAGATGGCGTGTCAGCGGGACCTCCAGCAGGAAGGCCGTTTTCAATCTTCCCTTTTCACTGGCACCGCACCGCTTGAGTTCTTCCACAAGACGGGCGACATGAAAAATTCATCCTCACCCGTTTTCCCTGTACCTGCCTCTCTCCGGCATCCGGGTGTCTCCCAGGTACGGATGGATATCGGACGACTAATCGCAGGCGCCGCGTTAAGTACTGCCAGTGACCTGCACCAAGGACACGAACTGTCGGGGGTAAAACGCTGGAGTTGACGACAAGCTGGAAAGCAGGACTTCACAGAGAGGGACGTTGTGTCTTATGTGTAGTATGAATGTGTGAACTGCGAACGACCATTGATGAAGAAAGCTGTGCATTAGTCTTGCGTGAATATGTTCAGCATTGTCCCAAACCCTTACAATGAATTGCTTAGTAACATGTCCAGAATGAAATTATTCAACTTTCACAATATATGCGGGTGATGTTTTTGGGTTTGTTTTTTTTCCATCTAGGCGCTGATGCAAAGTCCATGTCTTTTTTTTGTGCTGTCCCATCTTCTGTGCCACCTCAGTGGCAGTGCACCCATGCCGCTCATTCCGACACCCTGTCCACAACCACAGCCCTGTCAGTCCCGCCGCAGCCCCGGCACCGGCAATCCACAGGGAGCAGTCAATATCAAGTTGTCAAGAGGCAGCCCACCGGAGGAGACACTGCACTACTGCCGAGTCACTTCGGTGGTGTTCAGTGGCGCTGTTATGACGACAATAATTGCTTAGTCGTGGAGCCGGCGTGAGTGAGATCTTCCTCCGGAGGGCGCCACCACGTCCCCATGGACTCACCGATACCGGTGACCCAAGGCCACAGACGTGGAGAGGACATCAAAACTGAGGTCACCATAAGAGCAGGGCATGAAAGGCCACGGAATTTGATACTTTTAATGCTGATCGATGACCAAGTCCATGTCCTAGTAATGACAAACTATAATAACGTGAGTGGAATATGAGGTAATAACAACGTTCTGTGACTTTCTGTAAACCAAATACACGTCATGTGCACACCAAGGATGAGATATAAAACAACATAACTACAAGAGGAGGTAAAGGTGAAAGTCATTAATGACACGTTGAAACCACGTACGTCTCATTAACGATGGGATATAAACAACAGAACTAGAACAGGATGTAATGGCGACAGTCATTAATGACACGTTGAAACCACGTCCATGTCTCATTAACGATGGGATATAAACAACAGAACTAGAACAGGATGTAATGGCGACAGTCATTAATGACACGTTGAGACATGTCTCGTTAACGATAGGATGTAAACAACGTAAGCAGAACAGGAGGTAAAAATGGTTGTCATTAATGACACTTTGTAAGCCAAGTATATGTCTCATTAATGAGGGGATGTTAACAACATGACAAGACTGGGAGGTAATCATACCAGTCATTAATGACACGTTATAAGCCGAGCACATGTCTCATTAATGATGGGAAAAAAATAGAATGACCAAACCAGGAGGTAAGACTGACTGTCATCTATGACACTGCTTGTGAACTAGGTACACGTCTCATAAGCAGCATGACTTCATAAGGAGGTAAGAATGACTGTAATCATTAACACTGTGTTCAACATGGCATGTCACACATCATGCCATCCTAATTCACATGTCACACTATACTGTGACCCTGTTCAACATGGCATGTCACACATTATGCCATTCGTATTCACATGTCACACTATACTGTGTTCCTGTTCAACATGGCATGTCACACATTATGCCATTCTTATTCACATGTCACACTATACTGTGTTCTTGTTCAACATGGCATGTCACGCATCATGCCATTCATATTCACATGTCACACTATACTGTGACCCTGTTCAACATGGCATGTCACACATTACGCCATTATAATTCACATGTCATACTATATGTCACACATTATGCCATTCTTATTCACAGTTCAATGTGGCACGTAAGAAATTAGTCCACATTGTTGGCACTGAGGGTTTTTGTTTTGTTTTTGTTTTTAATTTGTTTTCGTGTCTGTCTTCTATGCATGATAAATTCATTTTCTCGCCGGCGAGGAAATCATGGTGTTAATTGATTAGATATAACAATCACGGTGTTTATGGATTGTAAATAACAATCTTGGTGTGTATTGATTGTAAGTAACAATCACGGTGTTTATTGATTGCATATGACAATCACGGTGTTTATTGTTTATTTATAACACAGTTATAGTTTACTAATGCAGTTTTGTTTTGGAAAAAAAGGAGAAAGGAACGTGGAGAGCCAAATGTAGCGCATCTGATCCGACTCTCACTTTGGAACAGATTATCATTCACTTCACTTTCTTTAACATTCACCTTGATCAATAGTCTATCAATAACATTTACTATGTACAGTATCAACCTGCAGGCTTTTTCCCTTCTTTTTTTTTGTCGAATCTGCAAACATTACGGCAACGCTACGCTTGTTTTTTATCCAAGCAAGTGTTCAAACTTTTCAGGCCAGAATTGGCAAAAAGTAATACAGGACAACAAGTCAACTGAATGTAGACAGCAGAAAATATCGGAAAAACGATCCCATGCCCCGTACCCCTACAGAACAACAAACATCTTAATACTGGGCATTACTTTGATTGTCACAGAAAAAGCTCTCTATTATGATGAAAGGACGTGTTATAAGTCACAAAAGGACAATACAGTCGTTTCCTTTTGGCCAGCTAGAAATAGAGAACTGAAGTAGCAGCAACAGGCGATGGATGACACTGAACTAGGTGGTTCCAGCATGTCCACTGGAGATGGCAGCACGGGATGGCGCCGGCCAGGCCACGGTATCATGTGTCTGATGGGGTGCCGTTCCACGACCTGCCAAGCGCAACATGCGTGATGAGGCACATCTGGACAACGGACGGTGTGAGAGTGGCCGGCCAAGAAATGCTGCAGGAGACATGCAGTATGTTCACGTCTGCCAGTGAAAACAAAACGACATGGTGGACAACATACCGATGTGCTCGCTCTCTCTCTCTCTCTCTCTCTCTCTCTCTCTCTCTCTCTCTCTCTCTCTCTCTCTCTCTCTCTCTCTCTCTCTCTGTGAACATCGCTTCTTCTAACAAGATTGTAAGTGATTACCGATGCGTATCAAATCATGAAACAAAGTCAACATTCATCAACGTTCGTAACACGCGGTATCGTGTGTCTGTAGGCGTCAGTATACACGCGCACGTGTGGCCAACAGCGCTGTCCTGGTCCCAGCAACAAACGAACCAGATCAAGGCACGTGCTCCTGGTGACAGTCACTACAAAGCGCAGCAGCATGCCCCACGTGACTGATGACGCAGCCAGTGCTAGCGCCCACAATATGGTGACGCTATCAATTATTGAGAACGTCATTGGCACAAACAAATGACACCTTTGAGAAACTGCCTCGCAACGCTGGGTTTTATACCTGGGCACCAAGTTTTGCATGGTTACGTTAGCTGCCGGATGGGTTGGGATGTAAAACATACTGTCAGATGCGCGTGTGCGCACTTACGCACACACAGACACACAGACAGACACAGACACACACACACACACACACACACACACACACACACACACACACACACACACACACACACACACACACACACACACACACACACACACACACACATGAGGAAGTAAATCAATATTCGGCGTGCAAAAAGATTTCAAAAACATGTTTACCATCTTCTGGAAGCTAATATCAATATGTAGATATCTTGTTAGAAACTTTTCTGGTTCCATTATATTTCATAGTAATCCCTATGGCATATGTACCAAAACGAAACTAGATTACTAATGTTGTAAATAAGTACTAGCAGTTACATTAGTTTTCAAGTATTTGAATTCTCCCAACCTTGAGTCTTAATTTTTGTCTATAGCAATCTCGTGAGAAATCATTAAAAACAGTTAAATATTTGCCATGGGGAAAAGAACTGCGATGTTAGTGATGTTGCTCTGTTAATGAGATGCTTGTTTCTTACTTTCTCTCTTTAAGCCTTCATCTTTTCCTTTTGCCAAGTTCCGTCGAATGCCCATGTATCTTCTTGCTAATCTGCATAGTAAGTTAGAGCAAGCAAGCTTATCTACTTTTGATTGATCTTCTATTTTGATTGCAGGTCTTTTGAATTGATGATGAATATTTTGATGCAAAGCGTTGGAAAAGAGACTCTTCAAAGCAGGGAGCACCAAACCCACCGACATTTCGCAGAAGTGATGGACGAACAAATAGTGAATAAATGAATACATTAAGTACGTGAGATGAATAAATGAATACATTAAGTACGTGAGAGTGAGCACTGACTGGGTTTGTCAGCGTAGATCAGCGAGTTCTTCCCGCGTGATCCAATGAATAGATTGAAAAACGAAAACAAACAAACAAACAAAAACAAAGCCAAGGTAGAGACATATGTCTCCTTTCCAAAACAAAAGAGCATGATACCAACTCACACTGGAGTACCGGTTGCTGAAACTGTATTCAATAATAGTACCAATGATGATGATGATCATCATCATGATAACATTAATTATGATTATCATGATCATGATCATCTTGATCATATGATGATGACGATACAACAACCACAACATACAACAACACAACAGCAACAACAATAATAACAGCACAACACAACAGCAACAACAATAATAATAATGATAATAAAAAATAAAAGTAATGATAGTGATAAAATCAATAATAGTGATGATAATAATAGTAACAATAATAATAATAATAATACCAATAGCAATGATAGTATAATGATGATGATAATAATAATAGTAATTATTATTAATAATAATAATAATGATAATTATAATAATAATGATGATGATGATGATGATGATGATGATGATGATGATGATGATGATGATGATGATGATAATGATCATGATCATGATGATGACGATGACGACGACGACGACAATGATGATGATGATGATGATGATGATGATGATGATGATGATGACGACGATGATGATGATAATCACATCATAGTAACCGTAATATCAATCATAATAACAAAAATCATAATGATAATGACGATTGATGTTGTTGTTGTTGTTGTTGTTGTTGTTGTTGTTGTTGATGATGATGATGATGATGATGATGATGATGATGATGATGATGATGATGATGATGATGATGATGATGATGATGATACGAATACGAATACGAATACGAATACGAATACGAAGAAGAAGAAGAAGAAGAAGAAGAAGAAGAATGAAATTAACAGGCCTTTGTCTCTTGCAACTACTTTTTTTTTCCACGACAGTTTTTCCCGTGTGAAGTCATGCATGGGTCGTCCTGACCCCATGGCGCTGATTTTCCTCTCTTCATTCCTCTCACCATGTAGGCACGCGGTTTTTGTTGTTGTTGTTGTTGTTGTTGTTGTTGTTGTTGTTGTTGTTTTGTTTGTTTATTTGTTGTGTTGTGTGTTGCCACTTGTTTTGGGTTGTTTTTTTCATTACAATATAGACTTAAACAATGTTTTGCTGGGAACCATTCTATAGTTGCCGTGGGTTGTTTAACGGATGATGCGTGGTCGCAGCTGGACCAGACAGGGACACGAGGCGAAAGGAGGAGGCAGCGACTGAGCTGGGTCTTCAGTATCCGTTGCAGCCTTGTCTACCACAGCATGGAAAGAGCACGGGCACTGCCGACCACGCTGTAGCAAGCTGACCCTCCGAGACTGCCAGCACCCCACAAAGCTATTGGCTGTGACAATGACCTCACAAACAACAAAATAGCAAAGACGGAAGTGAGCTTGCATACACAAAAATAACCCCATCCAAGTGGAGAAGGACTGGGACGAATAAAAAGACGCATGGAATTCCCTGTTTTGTATTAACCCCCACCCCCACCCCCTGTTTGTGTTAACCCCCACCCCCACCCCCTGTTTTGTGTTAACCCCCACCCCCACCCCATAGAAAAGCAAGCAAGCAAACAAACAAAAAACAAACAAACCGGAAGGATACTGGGGAGAGCGAATAACTTCAAAAGATCACAGATCCACCCGTTGATCCAGATCGGCACCACAGATCACCGATGATCGCCCCAGATCACCAATGATCGCCCCAGATCACCAATGATCGCCACAGATCACCAATGATCACCACTGATCGCCATAGATCACCACAGATCACCATAGATTACCACTGATCACCAATGATCACCATAGATCACAACATAATTATCACCATAAGTTACCACTGATCATTAATGATCACCATAGATCACCACAGATCATCTCAGATTGACATCACAGATCATCCCATATGAGCATCACATATTGTGCTAGATGGACATCACGTTGATCACCTCTGATGGGCACCACATATCACTCTGATGGGCATCACAGATCACTATGATGGGCACCGATATCAGTCAGGATGGGCATCACAGATCACTCTGATGAGCATCACAGATCACTCCAGATGGGCACCACAGATCACCCCAGATGGGCACCACAGATCACTTCACATGGGCACCACAGATCACTCCAGATGGGCATCACAGATCACTCCAGATGGGCATCACAGATCACTCCAGATGGGCATCACAGATCACTCCAGATCGGCACCACAGATCACTTCACATGGGCACCACAGATCACTTCACATGGGCACAACAGATCACTCCAAATGGGCACCACAGATCACTCCAGATGGGCATCACAGATCACTCCAGATGGGCATCACAGATCACTCCAAATGGGCACCACAGATCACTCCAAATGGGCATCACAGATCACTCCAGATGGGCATCACAGATCACTCCAAATGGGCACCACAGATCACTCCAAATGGGCACCACAGATCACTCCAAATGTGCATCACAGATCACTCCAAATGGGCATCACAGATCACTCCAGATGGGCATCACAGATCACTCCAAATGGGCACCACAGATCACTCCAAATGGGCATCACAGATCACTCCAGATGGGCATCACAGATCACTCCAAATGGGCACCACAGATCACTCCAAATGGGCACCACAGATCACTCCAGATGGGCATCACAGATCACTCCAAATAGGAACTAGAATGGAATGAGTTGCCTTTGAGCCACCTTCCATGGGAGGATATCCAGCACGTGTTGTTCCAGTCGGTGTTGAGATCTTTGCCTACTCCTGTGAAATGGACCCTGGATCTGCCCTGGAACCGTCTGCGCACAAATGTAACGACTTCGGCCTCTGGCCATTTTCCAACCTCCAACCTTTTCCATTCAAATCTGTTCAACCTCCCACCTTTTCCATTCAAATCTGTTCAACCTCCCACCTTTTCCATTCAAATCTGTTCAACCTCCCACCTTTTCCATTCAAATCTGTTCAACCTCCAACCTTTTTCATTCAAATCTGTCCAACCTCCCACCTTTTCCATTCAAATCTGTCCAACCTCCCACCTTTCCCATTCAAATCTGTCCAACCTCCCACCTTTTCCATTCAAATCTGTTCAACCTCCCACCTTTTCCATTCAAATCTGTTCAACCTCCCACCTTTTCCATTCAAATCTGTCCAACCTCCCACCTTTTCCATTCAAATCTGTTCAACCTCCCACCTTTTCCATTCAAATCTGTTCAACCTCCCACCTTTTCCATTCAAATCTGTTCAACCTCCCACCTTTTCCATTCAAATCTGTCCAACCTCCCACCTTTCCCATTCAAATCTGTTGGGTACTTTTGTATGATCTGGTCAACAAAGAGACGTTATGTGGAGAGAAGCGGGTAACAGCATAACCTTGGAGGAGGACAGAGAGGAAGAAGACTTCTTTTTAACGGAACAAATGAACGAGAGACGTAGTGCGGACTTTCATGTTTTCGTGAATAAAAACAAAATCTACAAACAAGTACCAAAGCAAGTTTAAGTGGTGAGGCGTGGCGTGGGGGAGAGAATGAAGTATTGGGGAGGGGGGGGGGGGTTGCTGGGACTGGTCTTCATGCCGCACAGTGAAGGCCGAAGCCGGTGCCAGTCATCAATAAACCAAACAGTCCTGGCGACGGCATCAGTATGAAAATGGATCTGGTGAAAGAATGATGAAGACAGACCAAGAAACGGGCACGAGGGAGCAGGAAGGGAGAAGAGATGGCAGGTGGAGGATTTGGAAAATCACTTTCACAAGCATAGCAGGCGGATTGGTCGGTGGGGATGTGAGCTGAATTAAACTTACATATGTCTGTGAAATATTCAGGCTATTCAGGAACTATCATATATAAAAGTCTGCCACAGCTCAGGGCATGTCTGGATTGGTTCAGCCGTTGAAGTGTGATGGTGGAGACCACCTGTGTGTCGGTGTGCCTGCAGGCAGCACAGGAGCATGACGGGATACCTTCGCAGCAATGAGCCTTTCTTCTGGGACCTATGTTTTGAAAAAAAATGGGTTGTGGTTTTAATTGTAAGGATTGTACTTTTTCAAAACATGTATGTGCTAGTTAGTCCTCAGTCCATCTATCAATGATCTGTTGTTTTGCATTGCGTGAACAGCGGCAAAACAAAACGAACCAACTGGAGTGACAGGTTTCCACGGCATGGCATTTCACAGTAATGACGACAGAGAAATAAAGGATATTTTCCATATCAAATACAACAGAAATCTGTGAAATAAAACTAACCCAAAGAAAGGCGTAAGAACAACGATTTTATCATTACATCAGGCTTATAGAATGTACATCTCAGTGACATTGATACTGAACTTCAACAGTCTTAAAATGTTCATTCTCCGTTCACCAGAAACAATGTTGGAAACCTGTATAATATACATCTACAGCTCCATTTATCTAGGTGGACAGTGCAGGGAGGAACGAGCACAAAGAATCCAACCTGCACCCGATCTCCACACTGTCCAACACTCACTTTGTTTGTCCTGCCTATGTCCTGGCCCTGGGTGGCCGGGTGGTGTTACGGCACCACTCAGGACGTGGTGACAGTACTCCTCGGCTATGTCCTGGCCCTGGGTGGCCGGGTGGTGTGGCGGCACCACCCAGGACGTGGTGACAGTACTCCTCGGCTATGTCCTGGCCCTGGGTGGCCGGGTGGTGTGGCGGCACCACCCAGGACGTGGTGACAGTACTCCTCGGCTATGTCCTGGCCCTGGGTGGCCGGGTGGTGTGGCGGCACCACCCAGGACGTGGTGACAGTATTCCTCGGTATGTTGTCTTCCTCTCTGCCCTCTGGGGACTGGTGAAGACCAGGCCCTGATGTTGTCCACCAGCCTCTTCCTTTGTCTGCCTCCTGCCACTGACCCTGCAGGAGGCGTTTGGCCAGGTCAGCTGTCCGTGACCTGTGGCCATCCCACAGTGTGTGGCCAAGCAAGACCACAGGGTGCAACACAGCACGCAGCATGCTGTGCTTGGCCCGCACGTGTCATCTCACTTAGAACTCTAATATGAAACCATGTTTTGATTGTTGCTTTGAAGAAGGATTTGCATCATGACTGTCAGGAAAATTGATTTTGTTAAAACAAGACATTAAAATTGTTTTAATACTCTAAGAACGCAAAATGGCCAAAAGGATATTCACTTCCTCCTCCTCCTCCTCCTCCTCCTACTACTACTACTACTACTACTACTACTACTACTACTATACTACTACTACTACTACTACTACTACTACTACTACTACTACTACTACTACAATGCACTGGGAAGGGAAACGTGTGGTCTTCAATATTTTCATTTTTGCCTTGGCCATTGAGCCAGTTTGGTGTTGACACTATACTGGTCACTTCCGCTTGCAAAGCTGTCATGGACGGCGTGCTCAGTGACGTCATGGGAACACACACAGGTCACGAAGACCCAGGAGAGTGACATTATGCAGACAGGCACACAGGTCATGGAGGCCCCAGAGTGCGACTTCATGGATGGCAGGCGCACAAGTCATGCAGGCCGAGCATTATGTAGACAGGCACAGGACATCATGGAAGCCCATGAGAGTGACGTCATGAAAACAGGCGCACAGTTTATGAAGACACCAGAGAGTGACATCACGCGGACAGGCGCAGAGTTCATGGAGGCCTAAGAAAGTGACGTCATGGGGACCGATGCACAGGCCCAGGAGACCCAAGAGAGTGACGTCATGGGGGTAGGTGCACAGGCTCTGGAGGCCTAAGACAGTGAACATTGAGATCATGGTACCTCCCACTTGGAAGACTGGACTGTCTAAAGTGTTTGGAATAATGAAGGTTCATGGTTAGAAAAGATCTTCTTTCTTTCTTCTACCTCTCAAAGACAACATTTGTTTTAACTGCATACGTGGATTTTCAACAAGAAGAAACTGACTCACACCAGGTTATTAACTTATTTAGACTTTGTTTTGCATTTCCGTCTTTTTTGCTCATGAGAAATTCCAGTGGGTACACACACACACACACACACACACACACACACACACACACACACACACACACACACACACACACACACATATATATATATATATATATATATATATATATATTATATATATATATATATATATATATATATACAGAGAGAGAGAGAGAGAGAGAGAGAGAGAGAGAGAGAGAGAGAGAGAGAGAGAGGTGAGGGGGTGGACAGGAAGACGGTTGCATGTAAGTTTTATATATATATATATATATATATATATATATATATATATATATATATATATATATATATATATATATATAATATATATATATATATATATATATATATATATATATATATAATGAAACAATGAGTAAACAACAAATCTGCTGTTATCCAAAATATTTCGGCTACTTAGCCTTCCTCAGCAGGAGTTCTTCGTTTGTAAACAAACGCAACGTCATTATGTCTTTTCGATTAGTTTTACGTCAATTGATGACGTTATTGTGTTCCTTGTCGCATCAAAACATTGAGCCCACGTGGTGCCAGAGTTTTTAGCTTGAAGATCCAGAATCGTTCACGCTGTTTTCGTCTGTCTGTATTGTTTGTGTGAATCCTTTCTACGGGAATGCACCGGAGGTTCTGCAGTGTGTGGTTCGGTTTGTTAAAGTGTTGAGCGACTAGTGTGTGTGTCTTTTTGTTGATGTTTGATCTGTGTGGGTAAAACCTCATCTTCAGAGTGTTCTTAGTTTCCCCGACATACTGTGTGTTGTTGCATGTGTTGCAGAAGAGGATGTAGATGATGTTGGAGCTGTGCATGTGAGTCTGTGTCTTATGTGGAATGTCTCTTTTGTTTGCTGGTTTTGGAATGTGGTTGTCTCTACAAGGTGTTCCTGGCAGATAATGCATTGTGAAGTCAGGCACTTGAATGAGCCAGCATCAGGGTCTGTTGGCACTGGTAGACTGGATGGCATAAGAAGACTCCGCAGTGAATGGCATTTGCGTTCACCAAGTAGAGGTGGTTCTGGAATTGCCCTACTCATGTGTTCACTGTTCTGTGTCATCTCATTGTGGAGTTCTCTCAGCCAGTTCCGGAGGGGAGGGTTGCTGGATGGTGTGTCACTACAAAAGGGACTCGTTGGTTCTTCTTTTTAGGTTTGTATGCGAGGCAGACCGAGCGAGGCATCCTCGTGGCTTTAAGTCTGGCATTTCTGATGGTAGTGTCTTTGTGGCCTCTGTTTTTCAGTTGTTCTTCCAGTTCTTGGCAGCGTGCCTCAAAGGTTTCTGGCGTCGAGCAGAGCCGACGTAGTCGTAGAAACAGGCTGTACGGAAGGTTTTTGATAGTGTGAGCGGGATGGCAAGACCGACTATGGAGATAGACTAGCGGCGCTGGGAGCCATTGGAGTCCCCATTGCTGTTCCTAGTACTTGTTTGTAGCATCCGTCTTCGAAACTGAAGTAGTTGTTACTGAGAACATGGTTTGCAATTCTGAGAACATCTTCCTGGGGGGGATCGTTCGGAAGTTGCTCTTTTTCCAAGAAGAATTGTATAGCAGTCAGCATGTCATCGTGCGGGATGTTTGTGTAAAGGGACGTTACATCTATGGTCACCAGTTTGACGGTTTCTTCAAAAGGTCCCAGTTCCATTTTGCAATGATTTGAAGCATGTGGGTGCTGTCCTTTATATAGCTTGGGAGGAGAGTTGTGTGATCCTGCAACCAAGAGTCCACAAGTTTTGACAGCTTTTCTGTCGGTCCGTTGATGCCTGAAACAATAGGGCGTCCAGGGGGGTTGGTAAGTCCCTTGTGGATTTTCGGTAATGTGTAGAATCTGTGACAGCAGACTTTGTTTGGTTCCACCTGAGCCCATTGATAGGTGGTTTGGTTAATGATGTTTTGTTCATACAGTTTTTTTAGCTAGCTCGTTTGATACCTTTGCTATTTTTGCAGTGGGGTCTTCTGTTACTTTGATGTAGTGGGATTCATTGTTGAGCTGTCTCATTGCTTCTTTTATGTAATCATCAGTATTTTGGATGACGATGGCACCTCCTTTGTCTGCTGTACTGATACGTATAGTCCTATCATACACCATGTCTCGCAGTTGTTTCAATGCCGTTTGTTGTTCTTATTAAGATTGTCTTTAGGCCGTCTTACACACCTGTATGCAGTCGTGCGACTCTTGCGAGTCTGACAAAAAGCGTCAAGTGCGGTGTCTTTTCCAGAAGGAGGTTTATACCATGTTTTCTTATAGAACTTTGGAGGATCTAGAATCTCAATTTCTTTTGGTTCTCTGGATCAAAATACAGTTCTCTGAGACGTGCTAGTCTGCATCCTTCTTGAACATCTTCCTCTAATTGATTGTGATTAAGTGACTGGGGGGTTGGACAAAATTTTGGTCCAAGTGCTAAAACATTCTTTTGATGTTCTGTCAGGGAAACATCTGACAGATTGACTACTGTGTCACCAGCATGTTGAGGCGGCAATGCGGCATATGGTGTTTTACCGTTGGAGTTGCCTTTCCTGAAGAATCTTCTATTTCTTTTTGTTTTCATTAGAGAAATTTCCTTTTGGGGTTTGCTAGACTTTGCGTCATTATGAGTTTGTCGAGTTTCTTTTCTTCTTCTTGTTTAGCTGTCTGTTTTGTGTACGAGTTTACATATATATATATGTAAGTGTGTGTGTGTGTGTGTGTGTGTGTGTGTGTGTGTGTGTGTGTGTGTGTGTGTGTGTGTGTGTGTGTGCAGTCTCTGTCTTTCTCTCTCTCTCTCTGTCTCTCTCTCTCCAACACCACACACACCACACACACACACACACACACACACACACACACACACACACACACACACACACACACCACACACACACACACACACACACACATACGTAGGGACATACATACGTGTGTGTGTGTGTGTGTGTGTGTGTGTGTGTGTGTGTGTGTGTGTGTGTGTGGTGTGTGCGTGCGTGCGTGCGTGTGATCATAGCAATTTATTTGCAGGATTTTTCTCTCCCGACCGCGCCTACCCAGCGTTGAGCGTTGCTGAGGGCTCAGGTGGGTGGACTGAAACCAGCGAGTGGAGTGTCCTCCAGTCAATGTATGCGTCACTGAGAGTGCTGCTCCAGTGTCCTGACTACCTCGGCAGGTGTTTCACGGGCCTGGTTGACACTGGATGGAATAGCAACGTAAGCATTGAGCTGAGCCCTGTCATGTAGTCTTCGACTTGAATGGATCTCCATGCCATCACATCCGTCAGTCTTCTCCTCATGGATCCGCATGAAAACATGTGTCAACTATTGTAGACGTTCAAGCCTTGCTTTTATGGTCAGCTCAGTCTTGGTTTCCTGTCCCTATGTATGCCCCTGGTGAGTTCGTGTTGTGGCGCCGTGTTGGCAAGGTCATGGGTGACGTCACCGGATGGCGTTGTATCCTCTTGAGTGGGATGCTCAGTCATGCTGACTCTATGACTAAGCAGTTACTGACGTCATTTGGGGCTTAGTGGGTGTTAACCTGCGTATGTTGGATCAGAACATGCACAACCAATGTCTCTCGACTGCTGTGCACTGTCTCTTCTGGTGGGTTGCCTTACAGCAGCTTGACATTGGCTGCTCCCTGTGGACCGCCGGTGCTGGGCCGGGGTGGGAGAAGTGGAGGTGTGGCTGTGGACGGGGGCCGGAATGAGCGCCGTGTATATATCGATCTATCTCCGTCGATCCATTCACGCATCTGTCTATTTATATCTATCTGTCTGTCCATATATCCATCCATCTATCAATGCATACATCCATATACATAAATGGATAGACTGCAAAATTGCAAAAGGGATTGCCCTTTTGCAATTTTGCAGTCTATCCATTTATGTATATGTTCACCCTGTCACGAGCTGTCTATCTGGGTGAGTACCTGCGTGTTGGGCTAAGGCAGTCTGGTGAAAAAACTGAAAATTCACTGTGCACCGCTGGCTCAACACATGGCCAGACGCGGCACAAAGCTGACAGCACATACTCTGCATATAACATAACTGGTAAGCCTTTCACCCTATGCTATCACCCAGGCACAACAGGAGAAAGGGCTGGAGACAGTCCCCATCCAGGGGACTCGGAAGTCTCAATACCTTCGGCAAGGGGGAGGGGTGGGAGGGGGGGGGGGAGTCAAGAGGAAACGCTTTCGAAAAGCCTCACAACTGATGGAAGATCAGACAATGCGTAGGGCAGCTCTCAAAGTAGAACTCAATCATGGATCACCAAAGACTAAAAAAAAAAAACCCCAAAAAAACAAACTTCCAAAGCAAAAGAAAACTGTTTCTGATCCAAAGCTCCATAGTTTCCTTCCAGACCCCCCTCTCGAAAGGAACCATCAAAGACGAGCTAATGCAGGACATAAACTGCCGACATCTCTGACAGTCACAAAATAACTTCTGGGGCACACGTCAATCTTCAGCCTCCAAACAAACTTTACAACAGAAGGTAACCTCTCCCTCCAAGTTCAACCCTAAGAAGCCACAGTCCTGGCTGAAGAACACCACAGTCACACACCAAAAGTCTCTTGTCACTGCCCAGGTTGAAGAACACCACTGTTACACACCAGAAGTCTCTTGTCCCTGCCCAGGTTGAAGAACACCACTGTCACACACCAGAAGTCTCTTGTCACTGCCCAGGTTGAAGAACACCACTGTTACACACCAGAAGTCTCTTGTCCCTGCCCAGGTTGAAGAACACCACTGTCACACACCACAAGTCTCTTGTCACTGCCCAGGTTGAAGAACACCACTGTTACACACCAGAAGTGCGCCACCACGTCCGTCCACTGCCCAGGTTGAAGAACACCACTGTCACACACCAGAAGTCTCTTGTCACTTCCCAGTCTTGCGGGGGACTCCACAGGTTCTTTCCAAGGTTGAGGGTTACTCAACGTACACACACGCGCATGCACGCACTCGCGCACGCACACACACACACACACACACACACACACACACCTGCTGTTCCCCGTTCAGCGGGCATTCACCATGTCATAACATGGAAGTAATTCAGACAGTCATTTTTTTTTTCCGGCCAGCCAAAGTCAGCTGGCCGACCAGGAGAGGGGAGATGCTTGGAAATCCTTGTTTCCACCAACGGCACAAACATTAGAGGGTTGTTTTTTTCGTTGGTCGGGCGGAAAGATTAGTGGATTCAAATATTATAAAAGAGTCACTATTTCTCGTGATAAATCTCTTTTTTTTTCTGTCCCAACCTCTGCGCCACCTCAGAGGCAGTGCACCCACGCCGCTCATTCCGACACCCCGTCCACAGCCACAGCCCGGTCGGCCCCGCCACAGCCTCGGCACCGGCAATCCACAGGGAGCAGTCAATGTCAAGCCGTCAAGAGGCAACCCACCGGAGGAGACACTGCACTGCTGCCGAGCCACTTCGGTGGTGTTCAGTGGCGCCTGTTCTGATCTAACATACGTAGGACACAACCTACTAAGCCCCCTACTGACGACAATCATTGCTTAGTCGCGGAGCCGGCGTGAGTGAGCTCTCCCTCCGGAGTGCGCCACCACGTCCGTCCAACGACAGCCCCCATGGACTCGCCGATACCGGTGGCCCCGACGGAACCAAACCAAGGCCACAAACGTGGAGAGGACATCGAAATTGAGGTCACCATGAGAGCAGGGCATGACGGGCCACAGAATTTGAGACATTTTTTATGCTGATCGATGAGAATGAGGATGATTAAGATGATGCTACGGATTTCCATTTCGGTCTGAGACTACATGACAGGGCTGTACTCTACGCTTCCTTTCATAATATATCCTGGCGTCAACCAGGCCCGAGAGATACAGGCACCTGCAGTGTTGGTCAAGAAATTTGAGCAACACTCTCAGAGACGCATCCATTAAGTGGATGAAACTCGACTGTGTGGTCCCAGTCTTCCCAACTGAGTCCACAGCAACTCAACTCTGGGTAGGAGCGGGTCGGGGCAGAAAAACCCACATGACTTCTGATGGGATTCGAACCCACGACCTCCCAGCCGGGAGTCCGCGACGCTAACCACTTCGCCACGGCGGCTGGTGTGATAAATAATTTTGACAACTTGGAAAAGGCAAATGAAACAAACTTGGAAAAGATCAAAAGTTCAAAATAACGCGGATTTTTTTTTCTAAATACAACAGGCCATTCCCTGTGTACCAGCAACTCACTTTTGACACCCACCTGACCAGTTAAAGGTGTCGGTTTAGGAGAGCACGCACCTGGCCCTCGTGCAACTCACACAACTGTGCCAGAACTGAGAGTCGCCAGTCACAGCCCCATCGTCACCACTGACAGAAGAATCTCGTGCAAAATGAACGATATGTCAAAAAGAGTAGTTAACCCATAGGCACCACTGACAAGAATCTCGTGCAAAATGAACAATAAGCCCAAAAGAGTAGTTAACCCGTACCTGACACACCCATCCATCCATCCATCCATCCATCCATTGATCTATGATGAAAATAAATGAGATGGTCAGATAAATAGATAAATAAATAAACGAAACATTCGGTTCCTGAACAAACTGCTGCTTTGTGTGCACATCAAATCAGAGAGAGAGAGAGAGAGAGAGGGGAGTATATGTCATATCAATACGCACATCAAAAAAGCGTGTTGTGGGAGGAGAGGACTGGGAAAATAACAGTTCACATTATTCCCATCATGTAACGTTCTCATAGCTGTATCTTGGTGCAGTGTGACAACAGTGGACCCATTCTCCCAATCAGTGTGTACAGAAGCGCGTAGTGTTTCCCACAAAATCCGCCGGGTTAAAGTGACCGTCGTGCTGAGTACTACCATACGTCTAGGTCTCTTGTCTTCAGTAACTTTTGAAATATTCCCATTCCCTCCCCCCCCCCCCCCCCCGTCTCCCTCCCACGCATCACAGACACACACACACACACACACACACACACACACACACACACACACACACACACACACACACACACACACACACACACACACACACACACACACTCACACACCATGTACGCACGTACACACACACACACACACACACACACACACACACACACACACACACACACACACCACACACACACACCACACAACTACCTGCACTAGTCCATCTATCCTTGGCCTATATCGACAGTAATATACAACCTAGACTGTGCTTGGCCTGTTTTCAAGTGTGTAGACCACCTGCACATACTGATCTGTGCTAGCCTGTGCCAAAGTATATACACTACCTGCAAATATGGATCTGTGCTAGCTGTATATATATAATATATATATATATATATATATATATATATATATATATATATATATATATATATATATATATATATATACAATGGTAGTATAGTTTCAGACCTTATCTTTTAACAAATATATATATATATATATATATATATGTCACGAGTTTGTTACGAGGCCGATGACGATTAACCCATCTAGGGTGGTGGAATTATTCATTTATTTATTGTCATTGTTGTTGTTGTGTATCCGTCCCTTAATGTGGCTTGTGGTGCGTTTGCACCGTAATGTCGTTCAGCTCAGGTTAGGTTTACTTTCTCTCTCTCTCTCTCTAATTCCACTGCCCGTGCAATTCATCCTGCAGGATCACGGGTGGCTGGTACCTTTCGCTTGAACTCGCTGTCTCTATCGGCCTCTCACCTGTCTTTTAACCTGCCGCACGTGTAACATTCCTCTTAAAATTGAGGTATGCTCACTGTGACGTAGCGTGGCATGTTGGTGCTGCCAAATCAATGAGGGAGGTTTTCTCTTCACTCGAAGAGTAAGATGTCTCTGAGACGCCTGCTCTGTTTTGGTTCTCTACAAACCACTTCGTCGAAGGTACGGTCGTACCTTCATCCCTACAGTCGGCCTGTAGGGGAGGACATCACATCACGACATCTTTTTTCCGCATCTACTCTGCTGTCCTCTCAACTGAAGTAAGGCAGAGAGAGTCGCTTGACCCGCCACATTGGGTCACGCCACTGTACTGGTAAGCATCAGTTTCGCGTGGTTTATTTGTTGTTTGTTTTTTGTTGTTATCCCGCTAATCTTCTCTTTTTTGCGCATTTCCTTTTGGTTTCAAAAATTATACCAAAGAAATATTGTTGTGAGAACCAACATATATCTGGTAATTCAATATTTTTTAATCTTTAACCTGGACAATCAAAATTATATCCAAAAAGTCTGTTCTCCGTTATATGCATCTGGTGATACGTAGTCGGTGGGATGGGGAGAACCTTGATTCAGTTTGGATACTTGCTTTGGTCTCGCTCTCCGCCCTGTCACAAATTGCCGGTCTCGCATTCTTCTGCCACCGATCTGTTGTGCGAGCAAGGGAACGAGAGTTTATTTTGCTGATGCGTGCAAACGCATGATTCGTCGTTTGGATCGTGGATTGGAGAATTGTGGTCATTTTGAAATGTTGTTAAAAATGTGTGGATAATTGTTCCATTGAGTGTATTATTATTTGCAAATGTGGTGGCAGTAATAATCACGGTTGCTGTATATGATTCATTCCTAAGAAAGGAAAAAATGTAGAACTGAGTGAATTGAAGGATTAAGATATAGATGATAGTTTGTTTGTTTAGCTGTCAAGTAATCTCTTACCTGCTTCGTGTGATGATAGCCTCTTAGCGAACTATTCCTCGTTTGGTTTGTTGACCTGGTTATGCTCAGGTCTGTGTAAGCTGATGTGAACAATTTATATCACAAACACCTCCCTCGCCCAACATGCTAGTGGCAGTTTAGGATTAAGCAGCAAAAATCAGACCGCGTACTGACTGCGGGTTCCATACCCTTCTTTCTCCTTCCCCTTCCAGTTTCCAATCCATCTCTCCTCCCTGGGCTCCGACCACCCATGCTTGCGCTGTTGGAGGCTACGCCACACTGGTTGAGGAGCACGAGAACTTGGCTAGGATGGACCTGCCCTCCGGGACCTTTCCCACGACAACGCCCTTTCCGCACGGATGCCATTCACCACCGTCCACGGACCTCCTGCATGCACGTGACCGGATTGTGGGTAACTCTGTGTCGTGCCCATTTTGGTGGAGCGTGTGTAACATCAGGGTGGTTCGGCCATGAAACACTATTCAGGAACAGAACCCCGTATTGGGGGGAGCCTAATCGGACCCTGTTCATATTCGGAGGACTTTGGAGAGACTAGAGGTGTGGGCGAACCACGAAGCAAGAGAAAGGGAAGACTGTTGGAAGATGATTATTTATGATTATGTGTTATGTTGTGCGGTGGAAATGATTATATGAATTAGGGCATGTTGTGTGTGTTGTAATGCATGTATTGTGACTATGTGCAGTTGTGTGTGTTGAAATGCTTAATTGTGATTGTCGTGTTGTGTGATGTTAGAAAGCTTATTTGTGTCCGATGTAGAATCTGGTGTGAATAAATGGTGGTATTGTATCGTAATCTTTCTTGTTGATCTCTTGCGAGGCCGTTTGAGGTATTCACTTCCCTTCACTCCATCTAGATGCGATCCTGTCAGTGCATACCTTCAGGGTCGGTCGTGACATTTGTGTGGCTACCGTCCGGGATGTGGAAAGGGCACATGACTGTCTCTCTCTTTTCGCGGAGACCAGTCCAGTTCCCCTGTCAGTCTGTATGTGTGTAGTCAGTTTCGTGTTTTGTTTGTGGTGGTTGGCTGGGTGACACAAGTGTTAGGGAGCATTTCTTGGTGGCCTGAAGGCACAATCCGTGTTGACTGGGGAGTCGAGGACAGAGACGAAGTGGAATCGACCGACGTCCAGACCCTATTTGCCCCCGGGTAGCCTCACGCAGATACTGACCGGCCGTAAAGAACTTTCCTTCTGTTGCCCACTCAGTCTGCCATTCCTGTTTTGGTATTTAACCAGTTTATTTTTACCGGTTTATGGAGTACAGTATGTGTATCAAGACGTTGGTGTCACATTTTTTTTTATTCTTCTTCCGATTCCTTCAGCCAATTTAGTTTTTTTGTCGGTGAGTAGCCCCACCGCACTTGATGCTCGTGCCGTGGATCGCGAGTGTGATGCCAGAGTGGGAGGCAGCCTGGACATTTTTTTTATTTGTGTTTTTTTCCGGAGAGCCCCACCGCACTGTTGCTCGTGTTGTAGAGCGCGGTGTTGCCAAGTTGGGAGCTGCCGGATATTGCACTTGACATATTTTATTTTGTTTGCAATTTCCAGTTAGTCACCAAGAGACTTACATAACCGTGCAGTATCTCGTTTTTCAAGTAGAAATATGTTTTTTCTCCTGTATTTGAATCACTAGGATCTAGTTGTCATGGCAACGTCCGGTGGCTGGGTGGTAAATAGCGAACGCGTGCGTCGAAGAAGGTCTATCAAAAATATAGTCCCCCCCTACTATTAGTACCAGTACTTCGACTACAGTACATCCACTTATTCCCGTGCTGTAGCCGATATAGCCAGCGAGTACTTTCAACTACCATCTACGCTTGGGGATCTTCCTGTTTGAGACCCCCGACTCAGGCACATCCGCTCGAAGCGTCAGAGTAATAGCGAAGCAACTGTGGGCTTCTGTTTGATAGTCGCAGAAACCAAACCCTCTCTTCTCCATGCTTCCCTCGTAAGGAGTATGCCAGGAGACTTTCCTCAATGGAAAGACGAGACCCCATGGACGGGCCAACCGGGTCATTCCTCCCCCGTGTCTGAGTGGTGAAACTGCCCAGACATCGCCTCATCCGTCCTTATGTTTCTGAGCGGCAACGTAGGAATAGCAGCTAGGCAGGAAGCTCATCGTCGGGAAGAGCAACGCAAACGTAGGGAAGACTAGATAGGATGGAGGCACCTGCGCAGAGTGGTAGACGACAGACAGGAAAAAACATGCCGAAGGAAATGCTAATCAGCGCAGAGATAAGCAGCCAGACAGTAGGCCCATCGAAAGGAGGAGCAGCCTGGGGTGTTGGTGGGGTGAGGCAGGAAGCCCTCCGGCGGAAGAGCAAGGTAGGATGGAGTCTCTGCGCAGAGAGGAGACGACTACAGGAATCTCTGTGCGTAGGGAAGAGATGGAACAACTTCTTTCGCGGAACTCCCGCAACTGTAAAACATGGGGGTTAATCACAATTTACGTGATAGAGTTAAGGACCAAAATTAAAGCATCCAGATTTCCAGACCTATGAGGACATTGATATGTCTAGAGCAATTTTTGACAAGTAGCAAATTCATAACCAATTGTCTGAGGAACAAAAGGCCATGCACCTTTTTTTCTGGTTTGTCGGGATACAGCAAGGAGTGTGTGCTCCTCTAAATGAAGGCGCTTACTTATGCAGACATGAGTTGGCTCCTGCTTAAGCGATTCCACCTTACCCAGATGACGTACAGGATGAAGTCAGTCCATGAAAAAATAATAAACGACGAACCATCGTGCAGTTTAGGGCGATAGGCTGCGCCAAAACTCTCGGGTACTTGGCTTCAGTTGGGCTAACTGGAGCTGGAGAACTGATTCACATCGAACCGCTTACCAACACCGTGTCCCCAGAGGTTATTTGAGGATCCGTATAGAGCGAGACAGCACCTTCAGGATTACGGCGGCAGCGAATTCAAAACGCTGAGGTGTTTTTTGCTGGAAGACCCAAGGCTTATGGTGCACCGCCCCGAATAACGGACATGAAGACCCCCACAGGATTTGTGTCAATAAGCGCCGACGACTGCTAGCCCGGGATCGAACAAGGCAGGCAGATCATCGAGGACCTCAGCACCCCGACGAGTTTTCATTGAGTCGTCCTGGCCACATTAGGAAATATTGTCCTAAAGCCAGCTAGACATGGGGCTAGTCCTTTCCATCGACCTCGTTCCTCGCTAAAGTTGGTTTTCCCATCCCATCACATGTGGTACGGAGTGCCCATGTTTCTCTCTCTGTTGTTTGGTTCTTCCTTGGTCGAACACCAACAGGGATACGGGAGCATCAACGATCTTAGTGTGGATAAGGATTTGGGTTTGTCCCTGAGGCACGCGAGGCGCCAGTTACGATGATGCGGGTAGGGATGCTGGTTTCAACCTCCACCCCGTCCTTCTGTACTCTTCCGATCTCTCATCCCACTACTTCTGTGGCGAAGTGTGGGCCATCGAGTGGAGTCGACCTTGTAATCCCTTCTCATAGGAATACTACACCCTTTTGCGGACGGACTCAGTCAGTCCGTGTCTACGGAATCTTGCCCGTATCAGGCTTGTGTGGGAGTTACCACACTCGCCAAAGCAAAGAAGCAGGAGCAGGAATTGAGTCCCGTTCTTCAGCCGTTCTCTGACGAGGTTCTGGCAAAGGCCGATCCTGCTACCATGAGTCCGTCTTCATGCTAGGGACTTGGAGATGTCCAACGCCTGCGACAACTGGTAGATCGTCCCGCTCATCTGCCCTACACGCCAAGGTGAGTCTTCAAGCACCACAAGGGGATCCTCTTTTAGGTTTCACTCAGGCAGATCGTGTGGCCAAGCAAGCTAGTCTTCCACCAAAGCATGAGAGAACATGTTCTCCGGCTGGCCCAAGATACCACGCCCATGGCAGGCATATGGCATGCAATCAAAGAGCGGACTCTCGAGCGAGTGAGAATACAAGAATTTCTTATCTTCTGGCCGGGGATAAATTCTCCAGGTAGGCCGTACTGCCGCAGTTGCGATGTTCTTGCCAACGTGACAACGCCTAAGGTCGCTTGAAGCGTGTTCCCCTAGGGTCAGTGCCGACTGGTTGGGGAGCCATTCAGCAAGGTCGGAGTCGACCTTGTGGGACCCATTAAAGCCCTCCAACCGATCGCGGATCAACCGCTACATCTTGGTAGTGGTGGACTACGCGACTCGTACACAGAGGCTGTCCCGCTTATGAAAATCGATGCCCCTACTGTAGCTGAGGCTCCGCTGCAGATTTGTGACGAGCGCACATGTCTTAACCCAGGAAGAAGTATGGCCGTAGTTTGTACTGGAGAGCGATCATCTAACCTCTCCCATTGCCTTGACAAGATCCGGCCATCAGGACGTCGACTCAAGAGTTCGGCAGTGGAAACTGCACAAGACATTTCCGCCATACAATGGTTACTAGCAATAACGATGCTGACTATACTTCACCGAGCCACGTAGTCAGCACACCCATTGGGGAAATTCGTCAGAGTGACAATTCCCCTCACCATGGACATGGGTCCCTTTTGTTCTGTGTAGTTGCAAGTTGACGGTAGGAGAATCAACACCTGTCTCATATTGTCTACTTACATTTTCTGAAAGGTTCGCATAGTTGATTGATAGATGTAGTAGTAATGATATCTCCCCGATAATTCGCTATCGAGATTGTTTTTATTGGATTTAGTCTATGTACACTGTCGATCACAGAGGGTTGGGTTATTCAGGTCCCACATTGTTGTGAATTTGCACATGCGTCACGGGGGAGTTCAAAGAGCACTGTATCTCAGAGAAACAGATCATTTTTAGAAGGGGGGATTGTCACAGTTTGTTACGAGGGCCGATGACGATTAACCCATCTAGGGTAGGTGGAAATTATTCATTTATTTATTGTCATTGTTTGTTGTTGTGTATCCTCCCTTAATGTGGCTTGTGGTGCGTTTGCACCGTAAAGTCGTTCAGCTCAGGTTAGGTTTCTCTTCACTCTCCCTTCTCACCTATTCCACTGACCGTGCAAATTCATCCTGCGAGGAATCACGTGGCTGGTACCTATCGTCTTGAACTCGCTGTCATCTAACGGCCACACACCTGTCTTTTAACCACCGCACGTGTAAACATTCCTCTAGAGCTTTGAGGTAATGCCACTGTGCGCAGCCGTGGCAAGTTGGGCTGGCCATCATTGAGGGAGGTTTTCTTCTGCTGTCACTCGAGCGAATGTCCCTGAGAGCGCCCTGCTCTGTTATGGTTCTACACCACTTTCGACGAAGGTACGGTCGTACCTCATCCCTACAGTACGGCCTGTAGGGGAGGGAAACCAACATCATCACGTCACCATTTTCCGCAACTCAGCTCATGCGTGTCCTCTTCAACTGGACCAGAGGGCAGAGAGAGCCGCTTGACCCCGCCACTTTGGGTCAACCCACGGGTAGCTGGTAAGCATCATTTCGAGGTTTTTAATTGTTGCTTGTTTTTTTTGTTGTTATCTCGCAAAATCTTCTCTTTTGCTGCAATTTCTTTTGGTTTTCAAAATTATAAAAGAAATATTGTTTGAGACCACATTTTCTGGTTAATTCATTCTTTAAAACCTGGCCAGTCAAAACTAAATCCAAAAGGTCTTTTCTCCTTTTTATGCATCGTGATGCGGTAGTCGGTGGGATGGGGAGAAACCTGGAGATTCAGGTTGGTAATTGCTATTGTCTCGCTCGTCGCCACCTGTCACAATTGCCGGTCTCGCATACTTACGCCACCGTCTGTTTGAGCCTTGCAGGGGAACGAGAGATTTATGTATGCGAGCGTGCGTACGCATGGATTCGTCCGTTTGGAAGCGTGGTTGGAGAATTGTGTGCAATTGAAAATGTTGGTTATAAAATGTGTGGATAATTGTGCCATTGAGTTATTATTATTTGCAAATGTGGTGGCAGTTATAGAGCAGCGGTTGCTGTATTTGTTCAGTTCCTAAGAAAGGAAAATGTTGAACGTGAGTGAAGGAAGGATGAAGATATAGAGTGATATTTGTTTGTTTAGCCTGTCAATGTAATCTCTTACCTCTTCGTGTGAGGAGACCTTTTAGCGACATTCCTCGTTTGGTTTGTTGACTGTGTTATGCTCAGGTCTGTGTTAAGCTGATGTGAACAATTTACTCAGCAAACACCTCCCCTCGCCCATCATGCGAGTGGCTGTTAGGATTAAGCAGCAAATATCAGACCGTACTGACTGCGGGTTCCAGTACCCTAGAGAACAGAGAAAGGGGCATTCTGGCCACTTCCGCCCTCACCCAGTTCGGGCGAAAGTAACCCAAATGCCCCTTTCTCTGTTCTCTGACAAGTAAGACTTCAATAACTAAAAAATAACGATTATCTACAAACAAACATACTGTGTAGGGTTATCCGTTTTCAATACTAATTTACTAAACTTTTTAGATTTTAATTTTTGCTTAATCCTGTGTTTTTCCTGGTCATTTTTCAATAACATCATTTTCGCGCAAACATTCTTCAAATGAGTCTCTGTCTTTCATGTGAAATAAAACTACAGTCTTTAACTGTTCTCTAAAGTCTTTAAAAACCGAGTTATATTTTTGGCATAAAATCCACACACTTATCCCAGCATGCCTTCCACTGAAAGCTAGTTTTGACAAAGTGTTTTCTCTTTTTAACTATGTCTCTTTCTGCTGAACAGTCATCTATAATAAATAGTGTCTGCGTTCCTTCAAACAATATAAAAAAGCGTTCTAGACCACTCACTCAGTTTATTGCTAGGATTAACTAAAAATATGTTTATCATCAGTCCATATAAACCTTCTATCATGATATGCTTTGTTCCATTTAAGTTTGGGCAGAAAATCACATATGATCAAAATTATAACGATAAACTGTTTGTAACAGGTCGAGGATAAATATTGTTTTTTCCACAACCAGTTTGTCCACAAATTAATGAACAATGAGGGTTTTTTATCATAAAGTTAACTGCTCCATAGTTTTTATACTAGAATTTAATCTAATCCAGTTATTGTTTTTATCATGCCCTCTGTCAAAACTTGTTCAGTATAATAAAATCCTATAAGCCTAAATGTGTAAGATTAATCCAAATCATTGCTGTAAGATTGTTTCTATTTATACTAATATTGATTTTGTTGCTTGTTGTTTAAGACCTTAATATCCGCAACCAATGTGTAAGAAAGACAACAGTATACTATAAGACTGTCAACGTCTAAGTTTTGCCAGCTATTAGAATTCTTTAAAAAAGGACGTCACTAACGCCCCCACAACCCCATCCCTCACCTTAATCTTTTAGACAGAAATTTCATATATTATGTGAACGCGTCCCTCCTAATATCATTTGAGGCAAGAACTGTTAAGTTTGTAGAACATCTTTTAGAAAACCGCGTCTCTTCTGGAGATGTTACTGTTTTTTCCCATAGCGGCTTTATTTCAATCTCTTTCCGACTATTTGCATCCTGCATCAAGAACTTACATAAAAGGGCCAGAGTTGAATGCTTTTCTGAAACATTTTTTTGACGGCTAAAATATGTAAATGGGCTTATGAATTCAAATTTTTAAGTCCCCATTTAAATATTGGTTTCTAAGTGCCCATTTGAGGTCATGTTTTCGAACTATTTTATATACATACTGACCAACATTATTTGCTTCTAGATTGCGCATCTGTTCTAGTTAGGAACTTTTTAGTTGTCGCCAACCTCTTTGAGTTTATAATCGAACCAGTCTTTATTGTACTCAAAACCATAAAAAAGCGCCTATCTCACCGATTTTTGTTTTCATAGAGTCCGCAACAACTGCAAGGTCTTTTAATTCTAAGGTTATACACCTTACAGGCGCATAATGTAACTCCTGGTTCTTCATGGCCGCCCTTGACATTAATTTTTTAGTAACGTATAATTTTATTTCCAAAACAAAGGTTCAGGTTTAACACATTTTACAACTTTCCCCGCTTTGTCTTTGATTTATATTAAAAAATGATCCGACCCTGCCCACAAACAAATCTATTTAAACTTTAAATTAGGGAATTGTATAATTTACAAAATCGCAAATAAGCAGCTTTCGCCTTTACGGAAGAGCTCTTAAAACAGTTGAGGGCCTTCAATCATATAAGTTTTCTCAGTGCTCAGCTCATCCAAATGAACAGTATAGTAATGAATGTAATGCAAGATCGAGCGGATTTCGCCCTCATAAGTATTTGGTCCTGGCTCAGCAATAAAACTATGAGTGGGTAAATTCCAGTGTGAAAAGCCTAACATTTTATCTAGCTCTCAAATCAAAAAAGTAATCAGATGTTTCTTTCATCTATTCAAGCTTAAAAATGTAACATTGTTTTAGAATTGCATGTTAAGTTTGAGAGTAATGTCAAAGTTACTCATTGCTTCTTTTAGTGAGAAAAAAACCCGTAAATAACCATCAGGTATTGTTAACTGGCTCATTTTGGTTCCTGATTTGTTAACTTTAGAACCTTTTTATTCTTTTGGCTTTGCTTATTTTAAAACCATACGACTTTTGTAAATATTTCAGGGAGCGCAACCATTTTGGCCCCGCATTCGTTATCAATAGAAATGTTCTAAAAACGAAGGGCGGTCTTGGGTTGTTATTGTTAACAAACATTTTTTAAAAAAATTAAAAATGAGTGCATTCAAATATGCTGATGCAAAATATTCGTTGGGCCGCACTAAAAACTTAAAAATATAGCAACTGATACTCTTGACATTGCTGTGACCCAGATTTGCCTCTTTTCATAAAAAGGTAGTACTTCCATTAAGCAGATATCTTAACCCCCCCTATTGAAAACGACCACACCAAGAAAGCGTGGTTTAGTCATCCGATGCAGTTTTAACAGAACCATTAAACTTTGCTGGTTTGCGCATCAACTGGGTGTGGAGTGGCGTATGCTGATCATTTTAAATCAAACCCTGATCCTTTGGTGAGGTCAGTGTACAGATTTCATTTTATTAACCCTTCAGACGTATTTTGATAACTGCGAGCCACCATTACCAAATGACAAACCATTTAACCACTTAGCAACATAATAGACATGAAGGCTTTTGAAAGGATCTGTAACGAATTCAATATTAACATCAGACAGGCTTTAGACAAAAGTTAGATCATAATCATGGCCTAGGCGACTTTATTTTCGGGGCACGCACAGAAAGTATACTATGACTGGCATCCTCCTTTCAAAACTTCTTTTCAGGCAAAAACTGTTCAGCCTGGGTCCTACAGCAAGAGCATAAAACAGCAAGGCACAACATATTTACTCTTGACACTTCTAACGGGCTAACTAGAGCGGGAATAAAAACGAATACAACGACTCTATTCGCCACTAACGTTGGTGTTTGCTAGGGGCGCAAGCACAGGCAAGATCAAGCATAAAACTGGATCCTTCTACTGGCTTTGACGCGCAAAAACAATCCTTAGTAAATTTAGAGGACGCCATTAATTCTACAGTTGCTGTTAACTTCAAGTATTAAAATGTACCAAAATGTTTTACATACGAGATCGAATGGTAGACTTTGCGGTGGCATGGGTTTATACATGTGCCTTCTGACCTCGACTCCAGGTAGGATACGAGACCAGATAATATAACTATAATAATGAAATTCTTATAGCAGGCAAATGACCAGCAGGTTGGGTGAAAAACGACCATAATTCTGAGCCAGTAATATTACAAACAATAAAAGACGCCCAGATTAAGTTCATCTAATTCCTGAAGTCAAACCCCAAAGTCCCTTGGAAGAACCTCAGCAAAGCTCGCGGACTCTCGTTCGCAGATGACCATGAATATGAAAAGACAGCGGCTTGTTCTTGGATTAACTGGCCTAGGATTACTTGGTCTTAATTCTTACTAAATATTAACCCAACTATAAGAGAGGAGAGCTAATGTCCATAAGTGCTCGGCCATAAAGCAACTACTTTGCTAGCAGTAGACAAAACCAGCTGACGATACTCCCCAATATTTCCTGCGTAACAGCGATCCACGGCTATACCAGCTAAATTTTTTTTAATAAATTCGCAAGATGATCAAGTTGTTTTTTTACCCATGATTTATCAGCGCGGAGGCCGATGGCGGAGGACGGTACTGAACTTTGGCCACCGCCCGCTGTAATAGCCAAACACCAATGTACTTATTGCAAATCCTAAGGCGTTATAACGCTTGCTAATGTGACTCCTTGCTCTCTAAACAGTGTTCGTATTCGTTCTGTAGTGTTGTGTCTTCATATAAAATTTTTTCGATAGTTTCTCTTATTCTGTTCACTTGAGTTCCGTAATTGGTACCGGTTAGACGTCGTCACCTTCTAGTCTTGCTGATCTTTCTTGTTCAAGATCTTTTAGTCTTTGTCAATTCTTTCTTTACTATAGGCCCTAAGTTGGCGTCCATCAGCCTCAACCGATTTTGTCTTTTTCTCTTTTTATACTGCTCATCTGTTCACCTAGGTTTTGCTAAAATGTTTGTTTAATTCGCCTCTAATGGTTCTTAAAGCACGATCAGGGCGCTCGCTATTATCTTTTAGCATGGGTAGCGGGGAGTCGTGTATAGTCTTTAATGCTGATTCTTCTGAAAAACACTGGTTTCTTGCTTCTATTGTATTTATTAATTCGCCCGCTGATTGGTTTATTCTTTAAGTTCCATGTGTTTGCATTGGTTATCTGTTGGGGAGTTCTAGTAGTGTGGTTTTGAGTTTAGAAACAGCCTCCCCATCTAATTTGGTGTGTAGCACTGCCAAGGCGATTTTGATTTTCACTGGAGTCTTTGTAATAATTGTACTCTTGGCTAAAAACTTTGAAGGGCTGGTTTAGTTGTACGCCGAACAGAAATCTCCTTGATCGCTCTTTACAAACAAATGACCATCTTCTAATTCCAAAATCATTTGGGTAATAAATTCGGGAGGATCTTGACCTAACTTTTGTAAAATGACTCCGGACCGTATTTCTATTAATTCATGCCGCATTGAGAGCGCCGAGCCGAAGCGATCTGCCGTGTCAGAGGATCATTTCACTCATGTGTCTCCAGGATCAAATACATATAATCTCTTCGCCTTCAATTCCAGCCATGTCTTTTAACTAATTAACTTTTGTTATTTTGTTTATAAAAAAGTCACAAGCATATGGCTCGATTTCTTAACCCGTTATAGAAAGCTGAAAAGAACCCCTTGGCGTGCAGGGAAATAACCGAAATTATTACTGTCCAAATAATCCATCCTACTAGGGATGCAGATTCAAATTCTTACTGTTAGATTTCCAGCCCTAGGAGCGGAATGATTGATCGTGCCAGCTCTGCCAAGGCTTACTTTTAAAATAGAACTCGCTTAACAACCGACCAAACCAGAACAGTTGTCCAGAATTTGGGACGGGCAACCGTCAAGAAAATTTCTGTAAAACTGCGGGGCAAGAAGTATTTTCTTTAAACAATGCAGACCTATTTTTAACCTATTGATCTATGGGCTAACCTCGAATGAAAGGGAAGATCTTGCGTTTCAAGGAATCGGCAAAGAAGAAGCACTAAAACTTAGCATAGGAGCCGAACTCGCCTCAGGTGCTAAAAAGCAGCAAAAAGGCTTTAGCTGTAAGTTATGCGTATGGTAATCGCTTTCCATTTCCCCTAGATTTTGAGTTGTTTAAAAGGCAAGCCCCATAACTTTCAAGGAGCATTAAAAGACAGATTTGTCATATGAACTAACTTTTAATGACTACAAAGTGTTATCAAATCAACGACACGAAGCAAAGTACCCGCATTTCTGACAGCCGTTAGCGGTTTGACGTTGTTAGCAACCCTGAATTAGCAAAGCTGATTGGGAAATCAATCTAAGTCCCAATAGCAAATTATACGCAAAACGTGCGTCATCATACAAAATGTCCTAGAAAAGCAGGGCAGACACTATATGGCATTTTAGTTTTTAGTGTTGCAGCAAGATCGCTCTTAAAGGAATTTATTGCTGTGTGAAGATGAAGAACCATTCCAAAAAGAGGAAGGGAAAAAGTTTTTTAATCCAAAAAATAACGCAAGTAGACAATGTTCGCTTGAGGGCCAGCCCAAACCAAAATCTAATGCTAGCGGCCTTAAAACCTTATCAGCTTTTGATGAAATAAGAAACTGTTTGGAGTGGGAGGTGTGGAAATCGACACAGTTGACCGGCGGCTAAAGATCTACCCTTCACAGAGTACGACTGATGCTTATTTAACAACAAATACGGTTTATGGATTGACCTAAGGATCAAGGGGCTAATCCAGTTCATGGAGCGGGGAGAACTGTTGAGAGACGTAATAAACATTCAAATTGATAAAGAAGAAGAAAGCCGATAAACACGCTTAATGTACATTTGTTTTTAAATATGATTGCACGGCGGATTATTGAACGGTAGCGATTAAAGAGGTACTATACTAAATTATTTTTTCATTTTATAAAAAGCCATGTCTGTTAGGTTTATCCCAATGATGCCTACAGCGCCGCCAAAAGAAGAGATAGCAGGCAATTTGCGCAGCTGAAGTAAAAAAACTTAGATTAACAAAATTACACAATGCAACAAAAAAACAAGAGCAGGACCTTCCAAAATTACAGCAAAACCCAAACGAAGGTATTCTGCTGCCTTTATGCTGTTTACAATATGTCAATCCTGGAGCATCGGATTTTAGTGCTGCATCAGCTGGCACGAGTGTAGGTTCTTAGGCAAAGGCTGTTGGTGCACCGCCGCTTTACCTCTAGGCGGTTTGTCTTTAGCTCTTGGCCAGTTTCATTCGCTTGTAGGTGCTGCTAGCAAAAACATAAAAACTAAACTCAAACGCACACAGCCTATGGTTCAACTAATAACGGCTAAACTTAGCTCGTTCAAACTGACAATAACTAAAGCGCTCTAGCTGGACTCAAACATCGCGGATGAAGAATTAAATCGTTTACAGGCCGATTTTGCAAGACTACAAAAGACAAAGTTTGATCTTCATAAGAAAGGCAAGGACAAGTTTTTCTCAACAGCCAGACGCGAGCAGATAAAAAAAGGGACTGCTTAAACAAGTAAACGAAACAATAAACTCTGTTCTAAACGCTCACATTAACAATGCCAAAGGGCGTTTATACTTTAGTTATGAGTCCAAGCGCAAAAAGACCGTTGATATTGGTTCTGATTAATGTATTTTTTTTTTTATTTAAATAAAAATATTTTGGCTTAGGACAGAAAGACCGCATGGCTAAGGATATATGAAGGACAAGACGAATGTTTGCAAGGAATGCTCGAGGAGAGCGTTTTCTCAAGAGCACTGAATGATATTCCGATTAGAAGATATTGACCCAAACAAAGTATCAGGCAAGCGTTTGTACATGCAATTACTCAAGTTCCAGGCAAACTAACATAGACCCGCCAGTTAAAGTACTGTTAGCTGTTTTAATCGACTATGTAACAATAAATCGAAAGAAAATCTAGGACGTCTGGGTGCTCAACTAAACAGCAGACTATTCTTTCTCATATGACTTGACACGGGTTGGCAGACGAACTGCTTACACCGTTGCCGGACTTGTGCCGCTGCGAAGCTTCAATTGAGAGGCTTGGAAGGTCAGAGGGCGAAGTTCTTAGAGCTTAGATTAAAACAGGCTAAGTATGCACCGAATGTAGGCACGGCTTACATTCGCTTACCTCGGGGAGTTGGTTTTAAAGAGAGGCAGTTTTAAACAATAAAAAATTCAGACACAAAAGTTTTCATGTGGTGGTTCTTGCAAGGCAGGCAGCATCGTCCGCGACCCGCAGAGAGAGATGTCTAACTATCGGCCAATACACAAAGATCTTAACTTCAATTGACAATCCTTTATGATCGTGTAGACCAAAATTGATCAGTATGAAGAACAAAACAAACACTAACTGTTAATGTATACACATGGGATGAGGAAACAAAATTTGCGCGCAATTAAGGTGACCAAGAAACAGCTCCAACAATTGCGAACCAGACAAAAATTCATGTTGACTTACTACTAATGTTTTCAACCCGCGGGGCTACCAATTACACATGATAGCACAATGAGTAGAATTATAGAGTTATATCACACCAACATCGACAAAACACAGCGTTCTGCCGAAATGTTTACCAAGGGCAATTCCAATCTGTGCACCGCTGCGAGTGCATTAAAACATTGTAAAAGTTCTGTAGACTGTAATACAGAACTAATTACGCCCCACCCGGATCTAAAGTTAGTTTTAGACCTGGAAAAACTGCAAACCATTCTCCATATGTAGTTTAGAGGACTTTGGAATCACTCATTGTTCCTTAGAAGGGCCCGCGCCCCCAACTTCGAAAAAAACAGTCTTACTGAGTAATCATCAGATTAGTTCATTTGCCTTCATTATTGTTAGGTCGGATGGCGTTTATTTCAGAGCCAGCATTCTCCAGCCGGACCAGATGCGGCTAGAAGATTTTTACGCGGCATTGCAGCAAGTGCGTATTGATTGTACTAATAATCTGGCATTATCTAAGACGATACCATCATGATGACGTCTGAAGACAACACAACAGTAAGCCTCAGCCACTCACTGTTGGATTGTGGTGTAGGCCTCTCATCAGACGTCCGCGCATCCAACAGACAGAGACCATGTCACATTCGTGGAAAGTTCAGAGGAGCTGCGCATAACAAATGGCAATCTTCAACTAAAGTTTGAACCCACGACATGGAAGTGCCCATCTCTTTCATAACTTGGAGGGGGTTACGACTCTCTCTTATATTGCAAGCAGTAACCCAACGCCTTCCGGGCTAGCCTGCCTTGCACAGTCATCAGAAAAAAGTACATGTGCTTTAATCTGATAACATGTCTTTTTAGACGCCTATGCAGCACCTGATGGGTTCATTCGGTCACTTGGCTATGTCCTTACAGTCCTGCCCAATAACGGAAGAATCTTTTGACTCAACTCTTGTTAGAAAGGGCCGTTTACCCTTATGGTACCATGAACAGTTGGGACAGGTTTGACGACCGATACACTTCCGCCTAAAGGCGCCGTTCTCATATCTAGTCTTAGAGGAAAAGGGACATCAGCGACTCCGATCCCAGCTGCTCAAGATGCGTGGCAGAAGTTAGAGTGTAAAACAAGGGCGCCTATTCATGTTCATACTTGATGGAGATGTTGTATAGTGGCGGACGTCTTTGACATTCCACGAAAGCTCTGCATTGAACCATTATAAGGCCTAGATCCTGCGCATTAATTTCTGCCGCTGGGCTGAGTTGGGATGCTTTCTTAAAGTTTACTGGAGTACAGATTGATTTGTTGTCAGATTTCCCAATGATTCAGATGATTGCAAACGGGTTGCGTGGGGGGAAATTAGTTATGGCGTCGCATCATACTGATAACGCAAACACCAAATACTTGGATCATTATGATCGAGACACAGGCTAAACTATTCTTCATGTATTTAGATGCAAACAACAGTACTGGTTGGGCAATGGCGCAATCACTTCCGTTACGCTACTTTAAATTGCCACACGCGGTCGATCCGAAAAAACAACCTTCAAAAGGCAAATTAAAAGTGTGGGCCGTCTTAACGCTGCTCACACAGCGTGGTATCATTCTGAAGTGACTTCGAAATCCTCATGAAAAACTCCATGACCTGCATAATGACTTCCATTAAGCAGCAGAAAGTCTAAAGATGGATCCCGCACGCAGACCTGCCCTTAACTGGTGCCTAATCTCGGGCAAAAAAAAATTATGGTCTGTCATTAAGACTTTCCCAATTTTATTTAAGACATGGTTAGATGTTGACAGCTGTTCATCGGCATAATTGCTTTTGATCAAGAAAAACGTACATGGAAACCAAACTTCATGAGAACACTGATCACCGAACTAACTCCACAGATGCTTCAGAAAGAGTTTTCAAGTTAATGAACAACGCCTGTTTTGGAAAGATATGGAGAATACGCACAAGGCGACACAGATGTCCGTTGGTCACCCAACGAGAACGAAGCAATTAAGCTACCTTCAAAAACCACAATTATCAGGACATTCAGAAGATTTCATGATCAGCTTTTTTGCATAATGATGAAAAAAGCAAAGTCACATTAGACCTAAACCTGTAATTATTGGGTTTACTGTTTTAAGAATTATCAAAGCCTTTGATGTTAGAGTTGCTTTATGACTACTTTAAGCCCTGTATCCGGAGTCCAGAGTTACTTTCACAGATACAGACAGTTATTGTATATAGATATTCCAACTGAAGACATCTAGTAAAACATGGAAACCGAAGTGGCTCAAGGGACATGCGGGAGGGTATGATACATCCGATTATCTAAAGATTCGCCTGTACATTCACTTACTAACACGAAGGTTTTAGGAAAGATAAGATGAGGGATGACTTATCTGGAAAGGTGATACGGAGAATGTGGGGGTAAGGATCGCACAATGTTACAGTATTTCGAGCCAGGAGAAAATCATTACGAACGCAAAGGGATATTCTCGCAGTGTTGATGCAGATCAAACATATCACAAGACAACTACAAAGAAGCATTGTTTGGCAATAAGACTTTTCATCATGACAACGTAAAACTCGCGATCTATCTCATGAGATCAACACAACAGTTGCTAACAAAGAAGTGCATTGATAAGAACACACACAATACGGGTGTTTGTAAATCGGAGTTTTATATGCAATCGGGCACTGGAGGACGCATAAACGGGGGTTTTATAATTTTTCATCAACTTTTATTATAAGATCATCATGCTTCTCCAAATCATTTAAATCTTTTCTCAAGTTTGCTTGAGAGAATTCGAATTTTTTTCTATTACTTTTCCAGATATTCTTTTTCCAATTGGGGGTTTGAGTTGTAGGTGATCTGGATGATGTAGCCGCATTGATTAATCCCCGAAAATGTTTCTTAATAGCATTACACGCCCTGAAATATTCCCGTATTCATTTTCAGGTCTCTTCCTTTACCAATCTTGTTCGTTCGGCGCTTCCTTCTGGCCTTCCATTTTTAAACCAAAATATGTCGTTTACGGTAATTAATTACCGCGGAACTGTGTTGGCGGGAATTATCTGCAGTTCTTCTTTCACACAAAGAATCTTTGAGGAGCTGGTTGTGTTTGGTTGTGTCAGTTTCTCGTAAAAATACACGGGCGGATTCATTTTTACAATTCTTTTTATTTCATTAGGATCAACACTCCAACGGTAGTCGGTTGCCCTGATGCGAGTGTCCCCTTCTGCTTCCCCCGGAAATTAAAGGTCCTTACTTTTAAACCAAATGGTAAAGTTTGCCGGATGAAGGGCTCTCCTTTCAGCAACATTTATGTTTTTCTTTTGATTGCTTGTACAGGTTTTAAGCCCTTTAAATTCTTCCATTCTTCATTGCCGCACACTGAGGGCAGTCTTCCTAACCCATTCTGTGTTGCGAGAATTGTCAATAAGCTTCTTGTGCTCACTGGTAGGAGGAAAAGTCTTTCAGCTAACTGTTTGTTAAGTTTTACCCCCCCCATATCAAGCCTAGTGATAGTGAACTCCCGGAAGCCTCTTTTACTGGGTAACTCTATGTTTAAACAATAATGATTCATTGGCCTTTAAATTCTTTTCCATCATCGACTTGATTCATTCGAGGGATAAGTTTAAAGGGCCTCGTTGATATCTCCGTTGTATGGCAAAGCAACGCAGAGGCACTCTCTTTTGAGTTATGGTTCCGCATCTTTGTTATCTTGAAGCTATGTAAAGACTGTGCGGAGCGTCCTTAAATCTTTTTTCGTCTACTCCTATCAGAGGGTTAAATATAGAAGATCCATTTGATGGGTGTCGTTTGGAGTTGTGATCACAAAGTGGCTGGTTCTCTGTATTCGTTTGGGCGCAGGTAAATAAAATTTGCCAAATCGCTTGTTTAGATAACCATTCCTATTGATGTTTGTTCACTGAACTCCCGCTGCTTCGCTTAGCTTTTGTATTGCTGTGATGACCTTCCAATATCCTTTGGGCGAATATAGATTTTTGTTCATTTTTTATACACCAATAATATGCGCAACAAATTACACCAGCGGTCATTACCACAGCCAATAACGCGCATTTCTTGATCTTTTGATTTTTCTGATGGTTGATAAACAGTCACTGAATTTTGTGGGAGGCAATGTCTGAACCGGGTTTTTTGCTGTTACTCGATAATATTCTTTTATTGCTTGATCAACATTTTTTAAATGTGTAAGCTGCATGCCCCTGTTCTTTCACTGTTGTCATTAATCAATCTTAACTTGCTCAAGTCTCTGCCTTGCCTAGCGTCTTGTGCAGCTGCTAGTTGCTCCATAGCTTGTTATGTCTTTTTCTTCTCGCTGTCATCCCGCAGTTTACTAACATGCACAATTACTGCCGTAAAAAGCAAGCGCATATCACCACGCGCCGCCTTCATTATTGCGGAGTGACAGGCATTTTTTATAAAAGTATTTTTTTTTTTACTATTTTATATTAGTCTGGAATTATTCCTGTAGCTTAACGAGAAAATCTTTTCGTGGCAACGAAAGCTGCAATGATAGCAATCAGCTTTGCTGAATACTCAAGTCTAGTTTCCAAGATCTGTGGATTTACTTTTCACAGCTTTTACCAAGCTTGAGTATCCTACACTTAGGCCTCCAATAAACAGCAGAATGGTACCAAGGGTAGCAAACAGTTTTTTCGGATGCCTCATTTTTAGAAATAAAATAATTATAATTAATAAACAACTGAACAGTGATGATCTCCTACAGAAACTACAAGGCAGCCTAAACCTTCCTGACCTTATGAATGCCCAAGATGATGGCCCAAGCAGTTATGCCCAAAAGGAGAGGTTGTATTCTTTGGCAGCGTTGTGGAAAAACAAACCGTTCCTCGGAACTGGAATTAGCATTTTGAACCGAATCAACAGATAGTCGCCACAGCCATTTTAACGTATCACAAAGGTATGAAGCGCAGCTGGGTCGAGAATGGTGGAAAAGTGTGGGTGCAAACGGTTCATAGTTGTAACTAAATAGTCAGTGATTTGCTCCCATTGATTCTGAAACAAGATCTTACGTATGATTTAAGCACGATCAGTTTTAACAACGTCCCATTAGAGTCTCAAGGGAGTGATCTTTACTACAGGATTTGGAACATTGTTACGCCATTATCATGGGATTAATAACTTTTAATCATATAGATTTTAATTCCCTTCAACAAGAACCGATTGAACACAGCAGAACCAGAATCAGGTGGAGAAACGTAACCACGCCAGAAAATCAGCAGAACCAACTGAACCCGGTGGGGGACCAGTGAAAGAATCCTCATCTGGGCGTGTTTTTTTAAAGCAGGAAAAAAATTAGCAGAGTGGAACAGACAAAACCAAAATAAGTACAGGCATCCCTCATCATTGAAACCATAACGCCGCCAGCGCCCCGAACAAGTAGTTCAATGCGGCTATAAAAAACTCATGCGATTACAAGACCTACAGCACCAAAGTCTTCATGGACTATAGAACTTAAAACTGTTGCATTTTTGGCGCATTTGCCTGCTGTTGGGGGCAGTTATTGCGGCTATAAATCTATAACGATGGCAACAGAAACAACGCAATCACAAAACTTGAGGCCACTAAATGCAGAAAAGACAACAGCATGCCAAAAACGCCACTACAACGCTTATTTTGATCCATTTGAAAAATGTAAACATATTTTAAGAACTTAATTTAAATATTTTAAATAATAATCGCTCAGGGTATCTTATAAAATGATAAAGTCAATATACTAAAGCCATGGAGTCTATAAAACGCACCTTTCCATAGACCAGAACTTGTAATCAAATGCGGTTGCTTCGGCTGTAAGGCTTCCTTAAGATCTATGCAGAGAACGCTGAGCACGACATCCTCAGATTGACGGCGGTTTTTGAGGCAGTGTGTGTACTATATTCCTGGCATTTACTATTCAGATAAAAAACATAGATTGTAATTTTTGATAATTATAAGAACTTGAATACAGACCTTGGGTTGGTACTTAGAGGATGACTTGAGGAGGACTTGAGGATTGACTTGAGGACGACTGAGGATGCGCGCGCGCTGGACTTGCAGTAAGAACTTAGAAGTGACATCAGTAGGAAACTTCGAAGTGGCTTGGGCGGTGACTTAAGGAGACTTGAGGCTGACTTGAGGCAACTTGAGGATGACTTAAGTAAGCACCTTAGAAGAGACTGAGGCTGACTTGTGAACAAATTGAGTAAGAATTAGACGTGACTTGATTAAAAACTTACTAAGAACTTGAGGTTGCTTAAGGTTGACTTAAAAAAAAAAATCTTTAAAACAAAAATTTTTTTTTTTTTTTTTATTTTTAAATTTTTTTTTTTTTTTAATTTTATTATTTTTTTTACATTTTTTTTTTTTTTTTAAATTTTTTTTTTTCATTTTTTTATTTTTATACTATTATTTTTTTATTTTTTATTTTACTTTTTTTTAATTTTTTTAATTTCTTTTATTTTTAAAATTTTTTGATATAAGTAATATATCTCCCTTAAAGTATGCAAAAAAATATAATTCCTCCCTGAGCACTTATCAATTTATCGCACAGTGAGACGGAAAATTGATTTCTTAAAAGTGTGTTTTTGTGATTAATTTGCTACGTTTTTTAATATAAATATTGTTACAAAGCTACTAAAAAGTACTTTTAAAGCACGTAGTATGTATAACCATACAACTATTCTGCATGAATAAAAAAACAATTTTAATAGCACCCCCAATTATGCATTAAACACCATACAAACTTATAAAGCTTTCGTTTGTAACAGTATCTTTATTAATCCAAAAATGTAAAGTTGGGAATAATGCCTGCGGTGGTTTTTGTGCTTGTTTGTGTGGGTATGGAAGTCTTAATTTGGCCCTTTCTCTGCCTATAGTGGACCCTTCCCATTTTCGTGTTTGTCTAGGTCATGGCGCGGCAATTAAACGCCCCCCTGCAAACCACAATGTGATGTCAGGGTCACTGGCGTGGCTATACACGCCCGCAAACCACAATGTGTCGTTGTCCTCGGAAGGGCACTGAAAATGGGGGTGCGAGAAATTGCCCCAAATTAGACAACAACTGAAAGTAGTAAGCAACCAAGTGTGGGAAATACCACTATTAGAGGCATATCCCAAAAAACTCTTGCATCTAGCCACATTATCTGTGATCTCTGGCTCTGGCTTGGGCCCTAGGGCGCCATAGGGTCTCCAGTTAAGACCCATGGGTGCTCAGTAATTGTGGCTAAGATGCGAAAGGTTTTTGCATTTTTTTAACATTAAAAAGTATAGTCAAATAGTCTAAAAACGGACAACCCTACACTGTATGTTTTGTTTGTCGATAATCGTAATTTTTGGTTTATGAAGTTTAATGTCCGAGAAACAGGGAAAGGGGCATCTGGGGTTACTTTGCGCCGAACTGAGGTGAAGGGCGGAAGTGGCCCAGATGCCCTTTCCTGTTCTCTACCCTTCTTTCTCCTTCCCTTCAGTTCCTTCCTTCTCTCCTCCCGGGGGCTCACCCGA
>CM031602.1:55782180-55784680 GCA_018398815.1 Conus ventricosus
CAATGTCTACAGGCAAGATAAACACCATTCAGGACAATGTCTACAGGCAAGATAAACACCATTCAGGACAATGTCTACAGCAAGATAAACACCATTCAGGACAATGTCTCAGGCAGATAAACACCATTCAGGACAATGAAGACGAAGAACGAGCATTTTCGCAAACTGGACGCAAAATAGACGTCATGTTTTGTCTGGTAATTTGTTTGTCCTTTTTTCTGCGGCGGAATGATATAATATTATTTTCTTTTCAGTTTGTTGCAAATTCCGCCTGTAGTCACCTTATTTTCTCACTAATAATAAATCTAATTGTAATGAAAACACTAATAACGATAATGATGTTTTATAATGATTATTATAATCATAATCATCATCATTATTATTATCATTATTACTATTATTATTATTATTATTATTAACATTGATGATGATGACGATGAATGCAAATGGCACATCCACACCGACCGAAGAATCGCCATACCATGGCCAGTGGTGTGTCTTTTGTCTGTTGCTTCAACATCGTCTTCGGCGCTTATTTACTTCATCAGTTCGCTAGAATTCACCCACTGTCTTCCAATAATGACAGCATCCCTAAAAATATGTCCCGGATCGTTTCTCTGGCATGCGCTCACCCCCCCCCCCCCTCTGTGTGTGTGTGTGTGTGTGTGTGTGTGTGTGTGTGTGTGTGTGTGTGTGTGTGCGTGCGTGCGTGCGTGTGTGTGTGTGTGTGTGTGTGTGTGTGTGTGTTGTGTGTATGTGTGTGTGTGTGTGTGTGTTTGAATGCCCGGCTCGCCAAAGCTAGTGCCGCTTTTGGCAGACTTCACAAGAACGTATGGAACAGGAGAGGCATCACCCTAGAGACCAAGATCAAGGTGTATAGGGCCATAGTCCTCACCACACTGCTCTATGGCTGTGAAACATGGACAGTTTACTAGCGTCACGCAAGGAAACTGAACCATTTCCACACCACCTGCCTCGGAAGACTCCTGGGCATCAAGCGGCAAGACAAGATTCCGGACACTGAAGTCCTCACTTGTGCTGGCCTGCCTAGCATCTTCACCATCCTGATGCAGTCACAGCTTCGCTGGGCAGGTCACGTAGTTCGCGTGCCAGACCATCGGCTGCCAAAGAAATTGTTTGGCGAACTACAACAAGGCAAACGCTATCATGGAGACCAGAAGAAGCGTTTTAAAGACAGCCTCAAATCTTCCCTGAAGGCCTTCAACATCAGCCACACAACATGGGAGCAGACTGCCCAGGACAGAGACGGGTGGCGATCAGTTGTCCGCAAAGGTGCAGAGACCTGTGAAAGCAACAGAATTGCTGCAGCTGAGCAGCGCAGGATGATCAGGAAGACCAGTGTCAACAGATCTCCAGCTGCTGCCACCATCCCCTGTCCATACTGTGATAGATCTTTCCGGGTGCAGATCGGCCTGACCAGCCATCTACGCACTCACCCCCGATCCCAGGATGACTAGATGGTCTTCGTCGTCTCGACGGACAACAACAGTGTGTGTGTGTGTGTGTGTGTGTGTGTGTGTGTGTGTGTGTGTGTGTGTGTGTGTGTGTGTGTGTGTGTGGTGTGTTTCTTCAAGGAAGAGATAGCATGTGTGTTTCTTCAAGGAAGAGATAGCACCGGCGTTCCTTGTATCAGAAAGGCTTCAAGGTGATTATCGAGATCTATCGATATGAAGATCAGTCGATGTGGTGATCTGTCGATGTGGAAATTTATTGACGTGGAGATCTATCGATGTGGAGATCAGTCTATGTGGAAATTTATTGATGTGGAGATCTGTCGATGTAGAGATCAGTCTATGTGGACATTTATTGACGTGGAGATCTGTCGATATGGGGATCAGTCGATGTGGTAACTATTTGATGTAGGGATCTATCGATATGGGATCACTCGATGTGGTAACTATTTGATGTGGAGATCTATCGATGTGGGGATCTGTCGATATGGGGATCTGTCGATGTGGGGATCTGTCGACGTGGGGATCTGTCGAGAAGAAACCCACCACGTTCCGAGGGGATAATCTGCCTCCCTTGACTACCAACCACCTAAAGTTTGAACTCAGGAATTTTAAACGTACCAGCCAGTTTTTGTCATTTGTCAACAATGATTAGAAAGATGTGACCTCCTTGTCATTGTATGAGGGGCTGAACAGCATTAGCATGTGGGTCTGGATGCATTCTCTACCAATCAATCTCTCACACTTTAAATCGGTACGGTGTAAAGCCCTTATGCCGTTTATCATAGTTTTGGTTTCCTACACCATCATCATCATCATCATCATCATCATCATCATCATCATCATCATCATCATCATCATCATCATCATCATCATCAATCACTATCACCATCACCATCATCATCATCATCATCATCATTATCATCATCAATCACTATCACCATCACCATCATTATCATCATCATCATCATCATCATCATCAATCACTATCACCATCATCATCATCATCATCATCATCATCATCATCA
>CM031602.1:55792180-55819680 GCA_018398815.1 Conus ventricosus
TAGGTATGTTCATTGTGGGCCACGGATGATGCCCGATGTGTCATTTTTAACTGTTGTAGCAGTTACTAACGGCTATAACAGCCCATAACGGTTTTTCTTCTTTACGGAATATCTCAGATGTGTTATTTTAACTATTAAAACCGTTACTAACGGTTTTTCATTTTTTAGGAATATCTCAGAAAGTACGTGGTCGATCTTTCTGAAAATTTGTAGGCATGTTCATTATGGTTCATGATGATGCCCGATGTTTCATGTTGCCGTTATAGCCTTTATTAACGGCTATAACAGCCCATACCAGTTTTCTTCTTTATGGATAATCTCAGAATGTATCTTTCTGAAAATTTGAAGGTGTGTTCATCATGGGTCACAGATGATGGCCCATGTTTACCAGAATAGCCGCTACTAACGGCTACAACGGTCCGAAACGGTTTTTCCTCTTTATGGAATATCTCACGCATATTCAAGATAAACTGGGAGTACGTTTATATGCTTTGTATCTTCTTTTTTTTTCTAGAGTGTGTACAGACCTGCTCGCCCATGTTCGCTTGTGTGGGCGTATACTTGTGAGCGAGTGTGAACGTGTACTTGTGAGCGAGTATGAACGTGTATGTATGCATTCGCGAGCACGCACGCGCATGCATGTGTGTTTGTGTGCGTGCGTGCTTGTGTGAGTGCGCGCAAGCGTACGTGTGCGTGTGTCGTCTTTACTTTGTTGGCCAACGGGCCCTAGATAGACTGCAGAGCGGCAAGGTTTCCAGATCAGAGGAAAATGGGAAATAGAATGGAAATAAAACAAATCGTTGCTGAAATGTGCGTTAATAACTACAGACGTGGTAATCATTGCGCGTCAAGATAGTTTTCGAAAAATAATTGTTACAAGTAATTGTGAACTGAATTGCATCATTATCAACGCCTGATAACTACAGGCAATTTTGACCTTGAATTATTTGCCGCACAATGTACTTCATTTAGCATTTCAGCATAGGTGCAATGTGTTAGATAGTGACAGAACGCATCACACACTAAAGCAACAAAAATCAAGACAGCTGTAAACATTTGTCCCCCGTGAGATTATAGGAAGGAACTGTCCAAACGTAGAAAAAGCAAAGACATACAGTCGAAGAATTCTATTTGGATATGATTTGATTTTTTTGGTTAAAAAAATGAAAGTCAAATACAAAACTGGAGGGAGATGACCTAATCTTAAGAATAACAGTGACCTTAGAGGCAGGAAAAAGTGCTCCTCACCAAGTTTCATATGCATCGCCTGTCCTAGCCTTAAAAAGTCACTGCACATGTTAACGCATGAGATACCTTTCCGAATGATTTTTTCTTGCAGTTTGATAGCACCATCCTTCGTGTCATTGTTTTGAGAGAGAGAGAGATGAGAGAGAGAAGAGAGAGAGAGAGAGAGAGAGAGAGAGAGAGAGAGAGAGAGGAGAGAGACAGACAGACAGACAGACAGACAGCAGACAGAGAGATTAAAAAATCAAAGAAATTTGTAATGTGCGTAATTAACTTCTCTCTCTCTCTTTCTCTCTCTCTCTCTCTCTCTCTCCCCTCTCTCTCTCTCTCTCTCTCTCTCTCTCTCTCCTCTCACTCTCTCTCTCTCTCTCTCTACCTGGAGAGAGAGAGAGAGAGAGAGAGAGAGAGAGAGAGAGGAGAGAGAGAGACTGAAAATCAAGAATTTGTAATGTCGTAATTAACCCTCTCTCTCCTCTCTCTCTCTCTCTCTCTCTCTCTCTCTCCTCTCTCTCTCTCATCTCTCTCCTCCTCTCTCTCCTCTCTCTCTCTCTCTGGGTAAATCTGTCGTAGGCCTAGCCACGTCTCCAATATCTGTATTGAGAGCCGCTTTTCATCATTTCCTCCCGTATTCGCAGTGATTGCCAGACAAGAGGCGTGTGTGTGACTTTTCTTCAGGGCGTGGGGACCTGTTTGGCTGTGTTTTGACATTGCTGCAGAAATGGGCTGCTTTGTTCCAGAGGCCAGGAGGGGGTAAACCCGCAGTGAGTGGCTGGCACCAGCCTGCTACCGGCCTGCTGAACGGGTCGGCATGTTGACCAAGCCTCTCTGCTGAAGACAAGAGACGGACCCCGGAGGGCAATGACAGTAAACTTGACATCGCTCGTGCACTGGTGTCTTGCACGTGCACACAAGACAAACAACCGCTGTTTAGTTGTTCCCCCTTTTCACCTTTCATGTTTGGAAGGTTTTTAATACAAACTCTGCCCTCCTCGCCCCCCCCACCTTCCACCCACCCATAGACCTCCCCCCACCTCCTACCCAACCACTGCCCCCTTGCGTGTTCCCCTGGGTTCTCGTCATCCCGCACCAAACCACAACTCAATTTGAAATGTAATCATTTTAAATGTGGCTGGTGAAAAAAAACTCTGTGTATTATGAAATGTAACGTGCCCACAATGTACCGTCAAGTATTGAGTGAAACAATCTTGTTAACAATGGAGCATTGTGCAAGGCTCTGCAATGTACCTCAACGCTACGCATTTTGTATCGGGTTAAGTGCGCGGACGGTTGGTTGGCAGGATAGTCAGGTAGCCAATTGGCAGATTTGTTACTTGGCTAGTGAGCTGGTTAGCTGTCTGGATCGCTGGTTATCTGATAGGCTAATCGCTTGGTTCGTCTGTTACTTCACTGTTTAGTTTGTTGGTTGGCTAGTTGTTTAAATGGCTGGTTATCCGGATGGCTGACTGGCTAGCTGGCTTGCAGGTTGTTTGTTTAGTTAGTTGGTTGGTTAGCTGAATTGTTGATTGATTTGGTTGGTTGGTTGTTTGGTTGGGTGGTTGGTTAGTTACCTTTTTTGTTGTTTAGCCGGTTAGTTGTTAGGTTGGCTGGTTGGATACCTATTTTTTGTTTGTTTGTTTTGTTCGGTTGTTTGGCGGGTTAGTTCCTAGGCTGGTTGGTTAGATGGCTGTTTTTTGTTGTTGTTGTTGGTTGATTAGTTAGATTGCTGGCTGGTTGGTTGGTTGGTTGGTTAGTTAGATGGCTGGTAGGTTGTTGGTTGTTTGGGTAGTTAGATGGCTGGTTGGTTGGTTGGTTGATTAGTTAGGTGGCTGGTTGGTTGGTTGGCTAGATGGCTGGTTCTGTGTTTGCTTGGCTGCATAACTAGTTGGTTATTTATTTGATTATTTGTTCAGCTGTTTAGTTGGCTAGTTGGTTGGTTGGTTTGCTGGCTGATCGTTTGATCGGATGTTTAACTGATTGTGTGTTTGGTTGTTGTTGCTGTTGTTTTTTTTAGCTCGCTGGTTGTTTCTTTGGTTGGCTGACCGGTTGGTCGCATAGCTGGTTGGATGGTTGATTAGCTGGTTGGCTGGTTTGTTTGCTGGCTGGATGATGTTTGATTACTTAATTGTTTGGCTGGTCGAATAGATGGTTGAATGGCTGGTTGAATGGCTGGTTGGTTGATTGGTTGGATGGCTGGTTGGTTGATTGGTTGGATGGCTGGTTGGTTGATTGGTTGGATGGCTGGTTGGTTGATTGGTTGGATGGCTGGTTGGTTGATTGGTTGGATGGCTGGTTGGTTGACTGATTGGATGGCTGGTTGGTTGATTGATAGGATAGATGGCTGGTTGATTGGTTGAATGGATAGTTGGTTGATTGATTGGATGGATGGATGGATGGTTGCTTGGTTGAATGGATAGTTGGTTGATTGGTTGAATGGATAGTTGGTTCGTTGGTTGAATGGATGGTTGGTTGATTGGTTGGGTAGCTGGTTGGTTGATTGGTTGGGTAGCTAGTTGGTTGGTTGGTTGGGTACCTGGTTGGTTGATTAATTGGGTGCCTAGTTGATTGATTGGTTGGATAGCTGGTTGGTTGATTGGTTGGATAGCTGGTTGGTTGATTGGTTGGATAGGTGGTTGGTTGATTTGTCAGCTGGTTATTTGGTTGATTGGTTGGATGGCTGATTGGATGATTGGTTGGATGGCTGGTTGGTTGATTGGCTGGATAGCTGGATGGTTGATTTGTCGGCTGGTTATTTGGTTGTTTGGTTGGATGGCTGGTTGGTTGATTAGTTGGATGGCTGGTTGGTTGATTGATTGGTTGGATGGCTGGATGGTTGATTGGTTGGATGATTGGTTGGTTGATTAATTGGTTGGATGGCTGGTTGTTTGATTGATTGGTTGGATGGCTGGTTGATTGATTGGTTGGATGGGTGGTTGGGTGATTAATTGGTTGGATGGGTGGTTGATTGGTTGGATGATTGGTTGGTTGAAAGGTTGGATGATTGGTTGGTTGATTAGTTGCATGGGTGGTTGGTTGATTGATTGGATGGGTGGCTGGTCAGCTGGCCAGCTGTTGGTTAGCTGAGGTAAATGAGAATGAGGACAGGGGAGGAGGGAGGGTGAGGTGAAACTTCTGCAATATGGAAGGTCGGTTTGCATGCCAATGATTCCAATTTGCGTGTGACTCAGCGCTTTTCTGACAGCTGTCGCTGTGAATGACAAGAGTCCATGAGATCACCTTGCACGGAAGGCTCCGGACAGCCGCCAGACACCTTTGCCTTGTGGTCGGTACGTCACTGCTGCTCCTCTGAGTACGGACCACTCACTCTCCCTGCCGTTCAACACGACGGTTTAAGCCTTCGCCGGCGACTGGTTACAACTTCAGTGATGACAGTAACTATCAGCTTGAACTCTTTCAGCGATGACAGTAACTATCAGTTTGAACTCCTTCAGTGATGACAGTAACTGTCAGCTTGAACTCCTTCAGTGATGACAGTAACTATCAGCTTGAACTCCTTCAGTAATGACAGTAACTGTCAGTTTGAACTCCTTCAGTAATGACAGTAACTATCAGTTTGAACTCCTACAGTAATGACAGTAACTATCAGTTTGAACTCCTTCAGTAATGACAGTAACTATCAGTTTGAACTCCTTCAGCGATGACAGTAACTATCAGTTTGAACTCCTTCAGCGATGACAGTAACTATCAGCTTGAACTCTTTCAGTGATGACAGTGACTAACAGTTTGAACTCTTTCAGTGATGACAGTGATTATCAGTTTGAACTCCTTCAGTAATGACAGTAACTATCAGTTTGAACTCCTTCAGTAATGACAGTAACTATCAGCTTGAACTCCTTCAGTAATGACAGTAACTATCAGTTTGAACTCCTTCAGTAATGACAGTAACTATCAGTTTGAACTCCTTCAGCGATGACAGTAACTATCAGTTTGAACTCCTTCAGTAATGACAGTAACTATCAGCTTGAACTCCTTCAGTAATGACAGTAACTATCAGCTTGAACTCTTTCAGTGATGACAGTGACTATCAGTTTTGAACTCTTTCAGTGATGACAGTGACTATCAGTTTGAAGTCTTTCAGTGATGACAGTGACTATCAGCTTGAACTCTTTCAGTGATGACAGTGACTATCAGCTTGAACTCTTTCAGTGATGACAATGACTATCAGTTTGAACTCTTTCAGTGATGACAGTGACTATCAGCTTGAACTCTTTCAGTAATGACAGTAACTATCAGTTTGAACTCTTTCAGTGATGACAGTGACTATCAGCTTGAACTCTTTCAGTGATGACAGTAACTATCAGCTTGAACTCTTTCAGTGATGACAGTGACTATTAGCTTGAACTCTTTCAGTAATGACAGTAACTATCAGCTTGAACTCTTTCAGTGATGACAGTAACTATCAGTTTGAACTCCTTCAGTAATGACAGTAACTATCAGTTTGAACTCCTTCAGTAATGACAGTAACTATCAGCTTGAACTCCTTCAGCGATGACAGTAACTATCAGTTTGAACTCCTTCAGCGATGACAGTAACTATCAGTTTGAACTCCTTCAGCAATGACAGTAACTATCAGTTTGAACTCCTTCAGTAATGACAGTAACTATCAGTTTGAACTCCTTCAGTAATGACAGTAACTATCAGTTTGAACTCCTTCAGTAATGACAGTAACTATCAGCTTGAACTCCTTCAGCGATGACAGTAACTATCAGTTTGAACTCCTTCAGCGATGACAGTAACTATCAGTTTGAACTCCTTCAGTAATGACAGTAACTATCAGCTTGAACTCCTTCAGCGATGACAGTAACTATCAGTTTGAACTCTTTCAGTAATGACAGTAACTATCAGTTTGAACTCCTTCAGCGATGACAGTAACTATCAGTTTGAACTCCTACAGTAATGACAGTAACTATCAGTTTGAACTCCTTCAGCGATGACAGTAACTATCAGTTTGAACTCCTTCAGCGATGACAGTAACCAACAGTTTGAACTCCTTCAGCGATGACAGTAGCTATCAGTTTGAACTCCTTCAGCGATGACAGTAACTATCAGTTTGAACTCCTTCAGTAATGACAGTGACTATCAGCTTGAACTCCTTCAGCGATGACAGTAACTATCAGTTTGAACTCCTTCAGTAATGACAGTGACTATCAGCTCGAACTCCTTCAGCGATGACAGTAACTATCAGTTTGAACTCCTACAGTAATGACAGTAACTATCAGTTTGAACTCCTTCAGCGATGACAGTAACTATCAGTTTGAACTCCTTCAGTGATGACAGTAACTATCAGTTTGAACTCCTTCAGTAATGACAGTAACTATCAGCTTGAACTCCTTCAGCGATGACAGTAACTATCAGTTTGAACTCCTTCAGTGATGACAGTAACTATCAGCTTGAACTCCTTTCATCTCACACAAAGACACGTCGTGCGTTGGGCGATCCTGACCAACTGTCCGCTAGGTGCCCCCCCTCCCCTCCCCTCCCCCCCCCCCCCCTTCCCGTGGTCTCATTCGCCCCTTTCCCCGCTCCTCAGAATGCGCTGAACTGGAGATCTTGGCTTAATCTGACAGCAGGCAATGCCGAACACTGCACTGTACTTCATCCCGTCACGTGGTCATTGGGGTCAGGGACTGCTGCCCGGTGTGCTGACTGCTGGACTGCTGGACACCATTGAACGGTGAATGAAATAGCCTTTGTTGGGCTTGTCTTTTTTATTTTTCTGATCTATGATGATGATGATGATGATGATGATGATGATGCTATGGATTTCCATGTACTGGTCTGAAGCTGCACGACATGGCTACACTCAACGCTTCATTTCATCACATACTGCGGCGTCAGAGAGATACAGACACCTGCAGTAGTAGACGATCACTTTGAGCAGCACTTTCAGAGAGGCATCCTTTAAGTGGATAGAACTCGACTGTGTGGTTCCAATCTTTCCAGCTGAGCGCAGATTCAGCTCTGGACAGGAGCTGACTGGGGCAGAAAAAAACACAAGTGAATGACTCACATGGGAATCAAACTAACAACCTCCCAACCGGAAGTCCCCACGCAAACCACTTAGCCATGGCGGCTGGTTGTTTGTTTGTTTGCTTTTTCTTGAGACAATGATAGTTCTCTAGACTGTAATTTATATCCAAGTGTCAAGCACCTCATTTTACGTCTCTTCAGACATGTAGACATCGAATGGATACTGTCTTTTCCCTCCAACAATCTCCCAACCCCTTCCCCCATTCCATTCCGGCCAGCTATCATGTCTTCCGCATACACAGTTCCTTCCTCCCCTCTCCCGTCTGTCCCTCCCTTCCCCTCTCATCCTATTTCATGGTGTCTTTTCGGCCTTTTCTGTGAGATGTTTTCATGGAGAGAGCAACATTGAGGGAACGGATAAGGTGCGACATATTGCGTTCCATTAGAACCCCATTTTCTAACTTAAGTCTTGAAAGGTTGCGTACATTGTGTCCAATAAATGTTGATGGAGTCACAGCATCCTTTCGTTACTACCCCCTCCTCACTCCCATCCTCACCCCTTTATTTTTTACGATGTCAATATCTATCTGCTCTTTTCTGCAAGGATGGATATTGGCTGTGAACAAAATATCAGTATAACATACAGGACATTGCCGGTTTTAAATTTTCCTTACTTTTTGAAACTTATGAAGGCTTTAGAGAGAGAGAGAGAGAGAGAGAGAGAGAGAGAGAGAGAGAGAGAGAGAGAGAGAGAGAGAGAGAGAGAGATTACTTCGACATAAACATTAGAAAAAAAACCGCTATGGGCCAGTGGCAAACATTAAGCAAAATGGATATGTCAGTCAAGTGAATCGTTGCCGTATGCATGAACTCTTTGTTCAGTTATCAGCAACAAAGTAGCAGTAATTGTGAAAGCATCCTCAAAAAAACACTTTTATATCCGCATGCCCTCACACACACACACACACACACACACACACACACACACACACACACACACACACACACACACACACACACACACACTCACACACACTGTTTTCTCAACCATTTTTCTAATCGAGGGGAAGATGGCTGATACTGTAGAAAAATATTTCTCCCTTTGTAGTCTGCGCTTTCCTTTGCTCTCTCACTCTCTGTCTCTCGTTGCTTCTCTCTCCTTCTCTGTACACCTTTCTGTCTTTTCTCTCTCTCTCTCTTCTCCAACCGCCCCTTCTCTCCCCCCCCCCCCCCACTCTCCCCTCCCCATGTCTAAGGTAATGACTTGCATCAGGTTTCACGTCCTTCTGTATTTTCATTCAAACCTAAACATATGATAGGGTTTGATATCGGCCACTGCCTCTTCTACTGTAGAGCACTACTGCCAGTGAAATGTGTCGGTATACTTTCACCTCCGGTCCATAACCACCAACCCCCCCTCCCATCTCTCTCTCAGAACGAGTGTCTGCCTCTGTGTGTGTGTGTGTGTGTGTGTGTGTGTGTGTGTGTGTGTGTGTGTGTGTGTGTGTGTGTGTGTGTGCGTGCGCGTGGTGTGTGTGTGAGCGCACGCGCACGCGCGCGCGCGTGTATATGTGTGTGGGCATACTTGAAAGAATATGTCGCGCGCATGCGTGCGTACTTGCGCGTGTGCGTACGTGCGTGCGTACGTGTGTGCGTGCACGCACGCGCGCGCGCGTGTGTGTATGTAACCGTGTTCGAACGAATGTGCGTGTATGGACATTGTTTTTATCTTACCTGCAATGATCCGTTTCTACATATGTGCTTGCAAGTCTGCACTGGGGGACGGGGGAAGGGGGTGTGATGGTCGAGTGAACATACTGACTCTATCTTGTGGCCTGCCATTGACCTGTGACAGGGAAATGAAATACTGAAAGACACTACAGTTTTCTCCAGCTTCTCCGGCATCTGGCGTGCTACGCTGCCTCACAGATTTGTGCAATGTCCAAGAAGCAGGTGACTATGAGTTTTATCTAACAGAATCACAGAGAAATGTAACGCGACGTAACTAAACATGGTGATCCATTCTTCAGCAAAACGTAAACTGCTTGATCACTTGTACACCGTCCTGTGTTCCCCGGCAGGGAGACAAAGGGTCACAGCGCCGCAACACTTCCTGCTGCCTGATCGCAGCGTGGACATGGCTACACTCTGGCAGGGAGTGTGGGGTACTCCGGCGATGGGCTGTCAGAACACTACTTTGGAGCGAACGCATTAACGAATCATTTATTAACAAACGTCTATTCACACCTGGGAACACACACTGGCCAGCACCTCATTGTTTCCCACTCTCGCGTTAATAGCCTTCAAACTTTTTGTCCAGTTCTTGTAAAACGTCGCACATTTCTAGTATTTTACTGTCTTTATGTGTGTGTGGAGTTGACCTTCGCATTAATGTTCGGCACCACTACTAGTTTGAACGATGAACCTTTGCCTTTATGGAAGAAATGACTTTTTTTCTTTATTGAGGCGGAGAGCTTGTGCTATAGGTATCGTGGGCCATCAGTAAATACGTATTACAAGTCCAATAATTCAAAGTTCGACTCCTAGTGGTTCATCAGATCCGACGAAACCCCTAATATCCCAGAAATGCTATCATTTTAACCCGAATTATCACCTAAGCTTCGTCATGGTTGATTTTTTACGAAAACACAACATCTCAAGAATAATACATGTCATTGCCCAAACCTCGGCCTCTTTCTCAAATCCTTAATGTTTTGCACGACGCTAAAGGTTGAGATGCTCCCTTCAGAACTGGCGGACACATAAGCACTGATACACAACATGGAAACATGCAGCAGCACATGGAAAGTATGGGTTCATGCGAGTGTCTAGAAATGTTGCAGAACAGTCTGCGCACAAACTGTGTGTTTCCGTTTAAAGAATGCATGTGTACATGTAGAGGTAGCGTGCAAACGAACTGTTTTATTTTGCATTTCAAGGAAAACATGTAATGCCATGTAGCCGCACGGTGTAACTTGTCAGCGCACTCTCTCACCACATGGAACAACCAGCAGCCCGCACGGAAAGTTCACGCTGGAGATTTTCTACTGTGATAGATCGCCGTCGTTCCCAATGAACGTTAACAGCTTCACTATCAACGGGAGTGACTTGAGCCTGTTTATGATGTTGTTCCTATGGAAACGATGGAACGACATAGAAAAAAACACAGACACGTGGCAATGCGTGTGTAGTTAACATAAAGAAGTTGATGTATGAGTAGTAAGCATTTAGAAAATGCAGAAAGCGATGCACAAGTGTTAATTTAGATATTACCAAACAAGGTGATAAGTTAGGGGTAAAGAAAAAGGCGGTGTGTGATTGACAGAGATAAAAAAGACAAAGCGATGTTTAAGTGTTCACACACAAAAGAACTACAGTGATGTACGAGTGTCCACATTTAAAAAAAAGCTAAAAAGTGATTATGAGTGTCCACATTAAAAAGCTAACAGCAGAGTGTAACATGCACTTGGGAAACACTCGTCAGACTCCGCTCCACTGAGATAGACCTGAGTACACCAGTTCAAAGCGGCTGATCATCACCAGAGTCCGGAGTGTCTTGAGGCTGGGCAGAGTGACGGCTGATCATCACCAGAGTCCGGAGTGTCTTGAGGCTGGGCAGAGTGACGTCAAGACCAGGGGCAGGGCAGAGTGACGTCAAGACCAGGGGCTGGGACAGTGACGTCAAGACCAGGGGCTGGGCAGAGTGACGTCAAGACCAGGGGCTGGGGACAGTGACGTCAAGACCAGGGGCTGGGGACAGTGACGTCAAGACCAAGGGCTGGGGACAGTGACGTGACGACCAGGGGCTGGGACAGTGACGTGACGACCAGGGGCTGGGGACAGTGACGTCAAGACCAGGGGCTGGGCAGAGTGACGTCAAGACCAGGGGCTGGGGACAGTGACGTCAAGACCAGGGGCTGGGGACAGTGACGTCAAGACCAGGGGCTGGGCAGAGTGACGTCAAGACCAGGGGCTGGGGACAGTGACGTCAAGACCAGGGGCTGGGGACAGTGACGTCAAGACGAGGGGCTGGGGACAGTGACGTCAAGACCAGGGGCTGGGCAGAGTGACGTCAAGACCAGGGGCTGGGGACAGTGACGTCAAGACCAGAAACTGGGGACAGTGACGTCAAGACCAGGGGCTGGGGGCAGTGACGTGAAGACCAGGGGCTAGGGACAGTGACGTCAAGACCAGGGGCTGGGGACAGTGACGTCAAGACCAGGGGCTGGGCAGAGTGACGTCAAGACCAGGGGCTGGGGACAGTGACGTCAAGACCAGGGGCTGGGCAGAGTGACGTCAAGACCAGGGGCTGGGGACAGTGACGTCAAGACCAGTGGCTGGGGACAGTGACGTCAAGACCAGGGGCTGGGGACAGTGACGTCAAGACTAGGGGCTGGGCAGAGTGACGTCAAGACCAGGGGCTGGGGACAGTGACGTCAAGATCAGGGGCTGGGGACAGTGACGTCAAGACCAGGGGCTGGGGACAGTGACGTCAAGACCAGGGGCTGGGCAGAGTGACGTCAAGACCAGGGGCTGGGGACAGTGACGTCAAGACCAGGGGCTGAGGACAGTGACGTCAAGACCAGGGGCTGGGGACAATGACGTCAAGACCAGGGGCTGGGGACAGTGACGTCAAGACCAGGGGCTGGCGACAGTGACGTCAGGACCAGGGGCTGGGCAGAGTGACGTCAAGACCAGGGGCTGGGGACAGTGACGTCAAGACCAGGGGCTAGGCAGAGTGACGTCAAGACCTGGGGTTGGGCAGAGTAACGTCAAGACCAGGGGCTGGACAAATTGACGTCAAGACCAGGGGCTGGGCAGAGTGACGTCAAGAGCAGGGGCTGGACAAAGTGACGTCAAGACCAGGGGCTGGGGACAGTGACGTGAAGACCAGGGGCTGGGGACAGTGACGTCACGACCAGGGGCTGGGGACAATGACATCAAGATCAGGGGCTGGGGACAGTGACGTCAAGACCAGGGGCTGGGGACAGTGACGTCAAGACCAGGGGCTGGGCAGAGTGACGTCAAGACCAGGGGCTGGGGACAGTGACGTCAAGACCAGGGGCTGGGCAGAGTGACGTCAAGACCAGGGGTTGGGCAGAGTGACGTCAAGACCAGGGGCTGGACAAATTGACGTCAAGACCAGGGGCTGGGCAGAGTGACGTTAAGACCAGGGGCTGGACAAAGTGACGTCAAGACCAGGGGCTGGGGACAGTGACGTCAAGACCAGGGGCTGGGGACAGTGACGTCACGACCAGGGGCTGGGCAGAGTGACGTCAAGACCAGGGGCTGGGGACATCAGGGGGACCAGTATTGTGCAGGTTGAGGGGATGGGCACTACAGAACAAATCAGAACGAGGGAAGGGAGGGAACTAGAGAATAAATCAACGGGCAGCTTAACAGCACAAACTAAGCTCATACACCGGGGAAGTTGGAAGATCAAAAGGGGAGCAGTGTGTGTGTGTGTGTGTGTGTGTGTGTGTGTGTGTGTGTGTGTGTGTGTGTGTGTGTGTGTGTTGTGGGGGAGGGGGGAGGAGCAGGGGAGGGAGGAGGCTGGGGAAGGGATTGTGCGATGGAGATTAACCCGGCACACTAGGAGTGAGTAAAGTACCTGACTAACGATTCACAGCACGCCCATTCCCATCAACGTGTCGAGCATAATTCGTTCTCACTTTGTTAGGCGACTTCGTCAAACATTTCCTCTCTCTCTCTCTCCTCTCTCTCTCTCTCTCTCTCTCTCTCTCTCTCTCTCTCTCTCTCGCCCAACACACACACACACACACACACACACACACACACACACACACACACACACACACATCCTCCTCTCTCCCTTCGTCTCTCTCCCTGCGGCCCATGGATGCTATCATCTGTGGATTTTAATTTCAGTTAAACCAGTTCACAAGGAAGAGTGTCAAACATTTCCCATCTCTCTCTCTCTATCTGTGCGCGTGCGTGCGTGTGTGTGTGTGTGTGTGTGTGTGTGTGTGTGTGCGTGCGTGCGTGCGTGCGTGCGTGCGTGCGTGCGCGCGCGTGTGTGTGTGTGTGTGTGTGTGTGTGTGTGTGTGTTGTGCGCGCGCGCGCGCGTGCGTCAGGAAACCGCCATTAGTCGCGACTTTTATCATTTTTTTTAAACCAGAGAGCAGTAGTATCAGCAGAATCTATCGAACCAGACCTCGTGGTAAAGCGGGCCATTGTTGGCTGTGCCGGGTGCTGTCTGGCAGCAGCCAGCTCCATTCCTGCCCAGTGTAGCAGGGTTCGGCATCACCGCCAGGCTCTGAGGATCCTGTATAATGGAAGGCGTGAAAAATTGATAACTGTCCGCCAGGTAGCGCGCGGGAGCTACAGCGACCAGGGCCCGCCACTCTGGGGCCGAGGAGACAAGTGGAATGGTAGAGGGGCGAACAATAGGCAGATGTTTTATTCATCCTCCAGGCAGCGCGGCTGGCTGTGTGTGTGCTCTGATGGATGGGCCCCACGGCACGCATGGCCGGCCGTTTAGACACCCGTTTGGACACAGACCAAACACACACACAACACTGATTGTTGGGTCTTTTTGCACTGTTACAGGGCTTTGCGCGTAACTAGGTCTTGAGAGAGAGAGAGAGAGAGAGAGAGAGAGAGAGAGAGAGAGAGAGAGAGAATTAGTACTTGTTTATTCATTGAAGGCAGTGACCCCTTGTGAGAGGTGTTTGCTCCTTGAACAAAAATCTTCATCATGGTAGACATAGTGAACACAGAGTTGAAAAATAATGTAGCCTGCCATCTTACCTGGAAGGCCCTGTATAGAAACATTAGAATGTACAGAAACATTACAATGTACAGAAACATTACAATGTACCGAAACATTACAATGTATAGACACATTACAATGTATAGACACATTACAATGTATAGACACATTACAATGTATAGACACATTACAATATATAGACACATTACAATGTATAGAAACATTAGAATGTACAGAAACATTACAATGTATAGAAACATTACAATGTACAGAAACATTACAGTGTATAGAAACATTACAGTGTATAGAAACTTTACAGTGTATAGAAACATTACAGTGTATAGAAACAGTACAATGTATAAAAACACTACAATGTATAGAAACATTACAATGTAAAGAAATCGAAAAGCTCAATTTGAAAACTTTAGTAAAGTTTTTGTCGAATATTGCTGCTGTCAGTTATTTCCCTTGATTAAACAAGACAAGGCAACATAACATACAAAAATACATAATGTAGTGTACCTTCTTTCTCTTTACGAGTGGACATAGTAAGTGTGCGCGTGACGGTAATCATACGCTGCCAAATCTGACACGCTAGCATGAAATACTTATTATAAATTTTAAGTGTATATCCATATTGATCAATAAATAATGTTGCACACAATGTAAATTATTATCAATGAACAACAGGTACTAAATCTGTCACTATGCTGTATAAAATATGGTCATTCCATTCCCGCCGTCTGCAGTCTGCGAGTCTTTGCTGGTAAATTCTCAGAGTCCCTAGTTCTTCCACACTTTGATTTAACCAAACAAATCCAAACCCACATTCAGAGAGATACAGACGGATATTCCATACCCCTGTCTTCTATCCCGTCTCATCCAAATGGCGTAATATTACTAGCCAGGATAAGCTGTATGTTCCCATGTGTTTCTTTTGTTTTTCATCAAACGAAAACATCTCACAACAGCATTACTGTGCGCAGGGTGTCTGTTCCCATCTTAAACACAAGGTCATGTGGGTCCGCGTATCTACACCTTGACGTGTCTTTAGAATCGAACCAACAGAAGCATTTCTCCGCAGAATATGACTGTTTTATCCAGACCTCATGTTTTGGAACCTATAAAGCCTTGGTGTCTGTCTGGGAATCAAACAATTTACAGAATAACTGTGCAAGCATGGTAAAGTCTGGCATCAGAGCCTGTACATATTGCTCGTCTTACCAACTCCTGGTTGACTCCTGGCCTCGGTGTTCCCACATGTGATCTGCTGTATGTGTTGATTCTGGTAGCTGCTGATTCTACTGCAGTGCTAATAGGGTGTAAGCCAGTGGAGATTCGGGATCAGAGGTTGTATTTGCCACGGAGGCTGCACAATCTATTATTTACAGGATATTGTAGGGTATGTATGTATGTATGTATGTATGTATGTATGTATGTATGTATGTATGTATGTATGTATGTATGTATGTCTACCTATCTACCTATGTGTGTGTGTGTGTGTGTGTGTGTGTGTGTGTGTGTGTGTGTGTGTGTGTGTGTGTGTGTGTGTGTGTGTGTGTGTGTGTGTCCGTTTGTTGTGTGTGTGTGTGTGTGTGTGTGTGTGTGTGTGTGTGTGTGTGTGTGTGTTGTGTGTGTGTGTGTGTGTGTGTGTGTGAATAAGAGAGAGAGTATGTGTGTGCGTGCGTGCGTGCGTGCGTGCGTGCGTGCGTGTGTGTGTGTGTGTGTGTGTGTGTGTGTGTGTGTGTGTGTGTGTGTGTGTGTGTGTGTGTGTGTGTGTGTGTGTGTGTGTGTGTGTGTGTGTGAATCAGATCGTGGCTGGGCTGTTGCTGAAGCCATATTTTCTCTGCTTCTCCTCCACAGTGAAGCTGGTCTTGTCCCTTCCACAGTGATGGTCTTTCCTCTTCCACAGTGATACTAGTCTTTCCTTTTCCACAGTGATACTAGTCTTTCCTTTTCCACAGTGATGGTCTTTTCTCTTCCACAGTGAAGCTGGTCTTTCCTCTTCCACAGTGATGCTGGTGTTTCCTCTTCCACAGTATTGCTGGTCTTTCCTCTTCCACAGTGATGCTGGTGTTTCCTCTTCCACAGTCATGCTGGTCCTTCCTCTTCCACAGTGATACTAGTCTTTCGTTTTCCACAATGGTGGTCTTTCTCTTCCACAGTATTGCTGGTCTTTCCTCTTCCACAGTGATGCTGGTCTTTCCTCTTTCACAGTGATGCTGGTCTTTCCTCTTCCACAGTGATACTGGTCTTTCCTCTGGCGGAAACTCGCTCTCTATCTTGCCAGCCTGGTCTACTTGTATCTTCGGACGTTGCAATGCGAAGATATCCCTGAAAGACAGAGTGCTGAGTGGATTGTTGTTGATGAAACAGGACAGCCGCAATGTGTGCACCACATGTTCGACGCTCTCTGGATTCGGCAGTGTACACGATCGCCATTAAGCCACATGCTGACATCGGAGATTCCAAAAATAAATCAGATATCACAAGCTACTGTGCAGTGAAAATGAGACCAACTTTAGATAAAAATCCATCTATTGAATTCTAGCCATAAACTTCGTATTAAATATTAGCTGACGTAATGACGAAGATTTCGTGAAGACATCTCTGAAACACTGCAGAAATATATCATTCAAAAAGATCTAAAAAGCCTCGGGGAAATTTGTGCATAACTTGGCTAAAATACCCTATATTCATATCATTTCAAGATCACAACCCGTTTCATGCCGGCTTTGAAAGCATAAGAATTCATGATGTCTCAGTTGACTACTAATGCCAGATCAGGGCTTTTCAAAACATAGGTACGTTTGTCAATCTACACCTTACGTGTTCACATCTGACAACATCTGACCTGTTACAACTGACAACACTTGACCTGTTACAACTGACAACACTTGACCTGTTACAAATGACAACACTTGACTTGTTACAACTGCCAACACCTGGCCTGTTGAAAGTGACAACACCTGACCTGCTACAGCTGACAACACCTGACTTGTTACAACTGATAAGACCTGGCCTGTTAATAGTTGACAACACCTGACCTGTTCATAACTGTCAACACCTGATCTGTTCATAACTGACAACACCTGACCTGTTCATAAGCGACAACACCTGATCTGTTCATAACTGACAACACCTGACCTGTTCATAACTGACAACACCTGACCTGTTCATAAGCGACAACACCTGACCTGTTCATAACTGACAACACCTGACCTGTTCATAACTGACAACACCTGACCTGTTCATAAGCGACAACACCTGACCTGTTCATAAGTGACAACACCTGGCCTGTTCTTAACTGACAATACCTGACCTGTTCATAACTGACAACACCTGACCTGTTCATAAGCGACAACACCTGACCTGTTCATAACGGACAATATCTGACCTGTTTATAACTGACAACACCTGACCTTTTCATAACTGACAACACCTGACCTGTTCATAGTTGACATGACCTGACCTGTTCATAAGTGACAACACCTGACCTGTTACAACTGACAACACCTGACCTGTTCATAACTGACAACACCTGACCTGTTCATAGCTGACATCTGACCTCTTCATAACTGACAATTCTGACTTATTACAACTGACAACACCTGACCTGTCCACAGCTGACAACACCTGACCTGTTCACAGCTGACAACACCTGACCTGTTCACAGTTGACAACACCTGACCTGTTCACAACTGACAACACCTGACTTGTGTCCAGGACAACTGACAACACCTGACCTGTTCACAGTTGACAACACCTGACCTGTTCACAACTGACAACACCTGACTTGTGTCCAGGACAACTGACAACACCTGACCTGTTCACAGTTGACAACACCTGACCTGTTCACAGCTGACAACACCTGACTTGTGTCCAGGACAACTGACAACATGTGATCGCAAAGAACTACCTATCTTATCAGAAACAGCTGCCAACACGTCAGTTGTTCACAGCTGCCATTGCCTGATCTGTTGATCACTGACAACCGTGACCAATTGACCACTGTCAACCCCGACAGGCTGCAAACGACAAAGCTGACCTGTGGACAGTGAACACTATCTGACCCGTCCACCACCACAGCCAAGCCCTGACCGGTTAACGACCAGCAACTGGCCTCTTGATAGCACAATAATTGACAACCACCCCTAAACTGTTGACAACAACTTGACATTCATGTCCTGTTGACAACGGCTGACAACCCTGATTTGTTTAAAAACAAATGACAAGCCCTGATATATGTAACACAATGGACAATCCCAGATCTATTTAAAACACCCAACAATCCCTGATTGATTTTAAACAACTGAAAACCCCTGATCTACTTAAAACAACTGAAAACCACTGATCTATTTAAAGCAACTTACAATCCCTGACCTATTTATAACAACTGACAATCCCTGACCTATTCAAAACAACTGAAAACATCTGATCTATTTGAAACAACTAACAATTCCTAACCGTTTGACAACTGACAACCTAGTACCTTTGACCTGGCGATAAATGGCAATCCCTGCTGTCTTGACAACTGACAACTCCAGATATGTCGTCAAAAACTTATAACCCTTGACAATTTGACAATAGCCTTTGACAATAACTGATCTAGTGGAAACTGACAATCAGTGATCAAAAGACAGTTTCAGGTTCAGTTTCAGTTTCAACAAAGAAGCATTACGGCGTGCGAACTAGTCCATATACGCTACACCATATCCGCTAAGTTTTGAGACCTCACTGTGCATGATCTAAAGCTGCTGGATAAATGAATAAATAACTAAGATGAGAGAATTTAAGAAGAAGGTCTCCTGTCTAGGACTTAGCAGATGTCTGACCTACGCATTAGCCCAACGCGCTGGTCAGACATTGAGTACCTACCTAACACTGGTTGATGAAATCACAACTGACAATAACTGATCAAAAGACAACTGGCGAGCATAGAACTGTCGACAACCAGCATTACTGGACTACCAGCAACAACAGACAACACCTGACCTATCAAGAACACCTTACCTACCGATAACAATAGACAATACCTGACCTATCAACAACACCTTACCTACCGATAACAACAGACAATACCTGACCTATCAACAACACCTTACCTACCGATAACAACAGACAATACCTGACCTATCAACAACACCTTACCTACCGATAACAACAGACAATACCTGACCTATCAACAACACCTTACCTATCGATAACAACTGACAACACCTGACCTATCAACAACACCTTACCTACCGATAACAACAGACAACACCTGACCTATCAACAACACCTTACCTACCGATAACAACTGACAGCACCTGACGTATCAACAACACCTTACCTATCGATAACAACTAACAACACCTGACCTATCAACAGCACCTTACCTACCGATAACAACAGACAACACCTGACCTATCAACAGCACCTTACCTACCGATAACAACAGACAACACCTGACCTATCAACAACACCCTACCTATCGACATCAACTGACAACACCTGACCTATCAACAACACCTTACCTATCGACAACAACTGACAACACCTTACCTATCGACAACAAATTGACAACAACTGACAACAACTTACGTATCGACAACAACTAACAACACCTTACCTATCGACAACAGCGGACAACACCTGGCCTATGGACAACAACAACAAATATAAACTGATCTATTGATAACAACAGACAACACCTTACCTATGGACAACAACAGACAAACCTGACCCATGGACGACAACAGACAACACCTGACCTATCGACAACAACTGACAACACCTCACTTATCGACAGCAATGACAACACCTGACTTATCCAAACAATTGACACCTGACTAATGTATAACTGACAACACCCGACCTATCGACAACTGACAACACCTAACCTGTCGACAACTGACAACACATGACTTATGGACAACTGACAACACCCGACCTATCGTCAACTGACAACATCTGACCTGTCGACAACTGACAACACCTGACTTATGGACAACTGACAACGCTCGACCTATCTACAACGATTGACAACACCTGGCCTGTTGACAACAATTTACTGCACCTGGCCTACCCACAAAAATTGACAACACGTTGACAATAATTGACAACACGTGGACTGTTGACAACAATTGACAACACCTGGCCTGTTGACAACACTTGACAACGCCATGGCCTGCCCATAACATTTGACAACACCAGGGCCTTCCTACAACAATTAACAACACCATGACCTGTCTACAACAACTGACAACACCTTGTCTGCCCACAACAATTGACAACACCTAGCCTGCCCACAACAATCAACAAGACCTGGCCTGTCCACAACAGTTGACAACACCTGGCCTGTTGACAACAACTGACAACACCTGGCCTGTCCACAACAGTTGACAACACCTGGCCTGTTGACAACAATTGACAACACCTGGCCTGTTGACAACAACTGACAACACCTGGCCTGTCCACAACAAATGCCAACACCTGGCTTGTTGACAACAATTGACAACACCTGGTCCATGGGAAAAAAATCACAATGCCTGAATGCCCACAGCATTTGACAACGCCTGTCCTGTCGACAATAATTGACAACACCTGGCCTGTCAACAGTTGACAATACCTGGCCTCTCTACAATTATTGACAACACTTGGTCTGTCGAAAACAATTAGTTATACCTAGTCTGTCTACAATAATTGACAACACCTGGCCTGTCTACAATAATTGACAACACGTAGCCTGTCTACAATAATTGACAACACAGCATGTCAAGAATAATTGACAACACTTAGCCAGTCAACAATAATTGTCAACACTCAGCTGTCTACAATAATTGACGACAACACCTGGCCTGTCAACAATAATTGAAAACACTTTGCCTGTCTACAATAATTGACAACACCTGGCCTGTCTAAAACGATTGACAACACCTGGCCTGTCTACAATGATTGACAACACCTGGCCTGTCTAAAACGATTGACAACACCTGGCCTGTCTACAATGATTGACAACACCTGGCTTGTCTACAATAACTGACAACACCTGGCCTGTCTACAATAATTGACAACACCTGGCCTGTCTACAATAACTGACAACACTTAGCCTGTCAACAATAATTGACAACACTTAGCCTGTCAACAATAATTGACAACACTCAGCTGTCTACAATAATTGATAACACTTAACCTGTCTACAATAATTGATAACACGTAGCCTGTCTACAATAATTGACAACCCCTAGCCTTCTGACAACAATGACAACGTCTGACCTATCTACAACAACAGACAACAACTGACCTGTCGACAACTGACAACACCTGACTTATCGACAACGAAAGATGACACGTGACCCACCGTCAACAACTGGCAACACCTGACCCATTCACAACAACTGGCAACACCTGACCCATTCACAACACCTGACCCATTCACAACAACTGGCAACACCTGACCCATTCACAACAACTGGCAACACCTGACCCATTCACAACAACTGGCAACACCTGACCCATTCACAACAACTGGCAACACCTGACCCATTCACAACAGCTTATAGCATACTTTCTATCGACCAGAACAGACACCACCTGAACTATCAACATCAACTGACAACACCTGACCTGTCGACAACAACTGACAACACCTGACCTATCGAGATTTGACTACATCTGCCCTATCAAAAACAAGATTTTATCAACAACAACTGACAACACCTGACATATAAAAACCAACAGACAACACCTGACCTATCGACAGCAACAGACAACACCTGACCTATTGACAGCAACAGACAACACCTGACTTATCGACAGCAACTCACAATGTCAGAGCTGTCCACAGCAACCTAAAACACATGACGCGTTCACAGCAACCTACAATACCTGACATGTGGACAGCAACCTACAACACCTGACATGTGGACAGCAACCTACAACACCTGACATGTGAACAGCAACCTACAATGTCTGACATATGAACAGCAACCTACAATACCTGACATATGAACAGCAACCTACAATACCTGACATGTTGACAGCAACCTACAATACCTGACGTGTTCACAGCAACCTACAATACCTGACATGTTGACAGCAACCTACAATACCTGACATGTGAATAATAACCTACAATACCTGACATGTGAACAGCAACCTACAATACCTGACATGTTGACAGCAACCTACAATACCTGACATGTGAATAACAACCTACAATGCCTGACATGTGAACAGCAACCTACAATACCTGACATGTGAATGACAACCTACAATACCTGACATGTGAACAGCAACCTACAATACCTGACATGTGAATAACAACCTACAATACCTGACATGTGAGCAGCAACCTACAATACCTGACATGTGAATAACAACCTACAATACCTGACATGTGGACAGCAACCTACAATGCCTGACATGTGAACAGCAACCTACAATACCTGACATGTGAATAGCAACCTACAATACCTGACATGTGAATAGCAACCTACAATGCCTGACATGTAAATAACAACAGCAACCTACAATACCTGACATGTGAATAACAACCTACAATACCTGACATGTGGACAGCAACCTACAATGCCTGACATGTGAACAGCAACCTACAATACCTGACATGTGAATAACAACCTACAATACCTGACATGTGGACAGCAACCTACAATACCTGACATGTGGACAGCAACCTACAATGCCTGACATGTGAACAGCAACCTACAATACCTGACATGTGAATAGCAACCTACAATACCTGACATGTGGACAGCAACCTACAATGCCTGACATGTGAATAGCAACCTACAATACTTGACATGTGAATAGCAACCTACAATGCCTGACATGTGAATAGCAACCTACAATGCCTGACATGTGAACAGCAACCTACAATGCCTGACATGTGAACAGCAACCTACAATACTTGACATGTGAATAACAACCTACAATACCTGACATGTGAACAGCAACCTACAATACTTGACATGTGAATAGCAACCTACAATACCTGACATGTGAACAGCAACCTACAATACTTGACATGTGAATAGCAACCTACAATACCTGACATGTGAACAGCAACCTACAAGATCCGTCACACCTGATTTTCACACCAGCTGTCCACAGCTGACTTGATGACCAGTGACTACAGTTGAGCTGCCGACTAAGCCTAACACCACGTGGCCCCTGGACAGCTGATGACCTGAATTCTCCCTGAACCCCATTGCTTAGCGGTAATCAGGTCTTCCAACTGAACAACTGCAAACCAACAATCAAAGTAATGACAATAACAAAACAACAACAATAACAACACATTAACAACTACAACAACGACGACAACAACAACGGTAACAGCAGAAACAACAACGGTAACAGCAGCAACAACAAATAAAAACAATAACGAAAATACGACGACTACAACAACTGGAGGGACAACGACAAACAAAACACAATGAAACCAAAGACAATGACAGCGTCTTGCAACCGTCCCTGCACAGAGCGTGTGGCCAGTCCCCAGACCTATCAGCCACCCTCCTCCCCTCCCCCCTCCCGCCCATCTGTCCCACCTGCATACCCCAGTCTCGTGACTCTCATTAGATCTCTCCTGTGAATAATTGAATGGACAGCTCAAGGTGTACGCAGCTACCGCATTGATCGTGACGGTTAGATTACCTGCTCCGGCCCAAGGAGGCTGCTCGGGCAGAGTGAAGATGCTGCTAATGAGGCCAGAGACTGGCACCGGTGCCTCCTTCACCTGTCCCCGGGGTCTGACGGCACGCCATCACTGGCCATGGTCCTTCGCCGAGGCTCCGTCACTTGTTCAGCGTTGGTCACTTCCCCGGACAAGTTTCAAGAACAGCAGGTTTTGGCCGATGTGTAGAAAGTTAGATCTGAACTGTGCCTCTGTCAGGCTGTATCATGGTGGTGGTGGTGGTGGTGGTGGTGGTGGTGTGTGTGTGTGTGTGTGTGCGTGCGTGCGTGCGTGCGTGCGTGCGTGCGTGCGTGCGTGTTTTCGCCCGCGCCCATGTGTGAGTGCCCTGGTATTTAATCCAAGAACATGATCTGCATAAGACACTCACCCCTTTACGTGTGCCCTTTGGAAACCATATAAAGATATACACCAAAAACATTAACAACATTAACAATATAAAGATATACACCAAAAACATTAACAGCATTAACAATATAAAGATATACACCAAAAACATTAACAACATTAACAGTATAAAGATATACACCAAAAACATTAACAACATTAACAGTATAAAGATATACACCTAAAACATTAACAACATTAACTGTATAAAGATATACACCAAAAACATTAGCAACATTAACAGTATAAAGATATACACCAAAAACATTAACAACATTAATAATATAAAGATATACACCAAAAACACTACCAACATTAACAATATAAAGATATACACCAAAAACACTATCAATATTAACAATAAAAAGATATACAACAAAAACATTAACAACATTAACAATATAAAGATATACGCCAAAAACATTAACAACATTAACAATATAAAGATATACACCAAAAACATTAACAACATAAAGATACACACCAAAAACATTCAAGCATGCAGAACACACTCTGCGGAACAATCCAATTTCGCCCCATCCCGACCCCTTCACCCTATCGTCTCCCTCTCCCACCTTTTCCCTTTAAAAGCAGATCTACCCTTTAAACAATACACACTTACCATGACGTCTGCGTTACCCCTTCTGTGGAGACAGGAATCTGAGGGTCAAGTGTTCTCTCATCGTTTCTAACAGTGCATCAATCTGTCAGCCTTTCAAGTTTGCTGAGAACAATGTATTAAAGTAGGGATTTTTAACAGTTTTCATCCAGTCTCCCCTTTTCGCTCGGTTATTGCTCTTCTTTGCTTCTTGCGAAAAGAAATAAAAATTCATGCGTGCAGGAGGATCCAGCCGTTTCCGGGAGCTTCTGTTGATGTGGAAACGTGTTTCATGACCAGGTGACCAGAATCCACTAGCAATCCTGATCAGCTCCAAATAATTGGAAACAGCTGTGGCCTGCTGGTCCTGCTCATCTCCACTGTGGGGAACTTTGTTGAAGCAAACAGCTGTGGCCTGCTGGTCCTGCTCATCTCCAATGTGAGGGAACCTTGTTGAAGCAAACAGCTGTGGCCTGCTCATCTCCACTGTGGGGGAACCTTGTTGAAGCAAACACATCACTCGCTGGAGAACATTTTCTTGACGCGCACTCATCCCCTCCCCCTCCTCTCTTTTCCCGGCCTTCTCCTTCATTTTTTCTTTAAATGTGGGTGTATCTTTTAAAGGTGGCCTTTGACGTCTCTGTCTGTCTGTCTGTCTGTCTGTCTGTCTGTCTCTCTCTCTCTCTCTCTCTCTCTCTCTCTTCTCTCTCTCTCTCTCTCTCTCTCTCTCTCTCTCTCTCCTCTCTCTCTCTCTCTCTGTGGGGGTTGGGGGGTGGGAGTTGAATGTATGATGAAACCCTGGCTAAATGCATTTGATTTCGCTCGTCCACAAAATACTCACAATGTCAATTTTTTTTTTTACAATGCGAATTATGATTTTATGTAATCGCCCACTTGTGTGTATTTTGTGTGTGTGTGTGTGTGTGTGTGTGTGTGTGTGTGTGTGTGTGTGTGTGTGTGTGTGTGTGTGTTTGTGTGTGTGTGTGTGTGTGTGTGTGTGTGTGTGTGTGTGTGTGTGTGTGTGCGCACGTGCGTGCATGCGTGCATGCGTGCGTGCGTGCGTGTGTGCATGTGTATGTGTGCGTGCGTGCGTGGGTGCGTGCATGTGTGCTGCGTGCGTGCGTGTGTGTGTGTATTCTTTCCTTCTTTTATAAGTGCTAGCAGATTCAAAGCTGCAGACTGATAAATCCTGGTAAGACTTAGTCAGCATGCTTTGCTGGAAGATGTCATCGAATGGCAAAGGGCGTTTATCTACTTTTTACGTTTTCATTGAAATTCTAAGTATGATGAAAATGCCTTTTTTTTTTCAAACATTGGGATCATTCAGAATTTTTGCTTGTTGTATTGATAAACATATCTCTAAGGATATTTGATGCCAATATTGCCACAAATCTATTGTTGGATTTATAGATCGGACCCTTTGACGCCACATCTATCCAGCAGAGGAGCGGATATCAATGCACATGTCACCACTGTACGGCACCGACCGGCCGCATGATACAGACAGGTCCTGCCGATCAGTCGTGGGAATCAGGCACGTCAGGCCACAGGAACAGCCCATCAAACAGCATATCTTGTTGTAACAGTTGTCAAGCAATACCACAACGTCATGTATTTGACTTCAGTCAATTTGCCTTTGGTCAATAATCAAACCAAACTTTGATTTGGCTGGTAGATGTGTACACAATCCAAAATGGGAACTTCAAATCAAACCTCTGCCCTATAGATTGCGTAGCTAGAAGATGACATGGAACACTTTAGAACAAGTTCCTGCAAATACATGTCCATAACAAAAGGGTGGACAGCCACGCTTTGAACAACAGGCTGCCATCTATACTTACCTAGCCTTGACCCAGTATGAGACCTGGCTGTCCTGATGAGTATTTTCCGAAACTTATGGTATCGGGCTGAGCATCAAGTTGTACTCGGAGCTCTGTCCACAACTGTCCATTTCTTATTTGTCAGAATACAATAGGCGCGTGTGTCTTAAACACATTGAAGTGCGCTATGAACTTGCGATTTGTAGCACGTGAAATGCGCTATGAACACGACAGATGAACAATGACAAACCGTGGCGCTGTGAAAACAAAACGGCAAAACGCCAACACGCACCTGCCAACACCCCCCACCCCCACACACCGCCCGCCACCCCCCCCCCCCCCACACACACACACACACACCGCCCGCCACCCCCCCCCCCCCACCTCCCCCTCTCTCCCCTCCCACAGCCATGGGCTCACAGATGGCCAAAGTCAAGTCATTTAAGTTAGCGTTCAACACAGGCGACGAAATAACTTTGTGCCTGATGGAAGCTGCACAAACCGGGAGCACTTCATTCTGCGTTTCGACCTGTGTGAAGTTATTTGAGTGCATTTGTAATGGGAATTTTTTGCTTATTACGGTTTTAAATAGGGTGGTCTTGAAAACGTTCATGGTGTTACTTCAACTAGATCTACGTCGATTTTTCAGAGAGAGGTGAGGGGGTGGGGAAGGGAGTGGGTGGTAGCTAGAGACATGTTTCTAGGAGACGTGACGAAAGCACGGTTAAGCCTCTCACTTGACGGCCTTCATTTGAATAACCGTCTTTGGGAAAACCAGTTTGTCTTTCTTTCTTCCGCTCTTTCTTTCTTTTCTGTCTGTTTGCATTGCTTTGCTTTGTTTTCTTTTTGTTTTGTAAAACAGTGGACATCTGTGATGCACTAATCCAGAGAGCTTTCGCTCCACACCGCCCCCCCCCCCCCCCCCCCCCCCTTCTCTCTCCTTTTCCATCTGCCTGTCAGCAGCCCCACCATCACTTTCATTGAACGTGTGAACAAAGACGGTTATTCCAATGAAGGCCGTCAAGTGAT
>CM031602.1:55822180-55864680 GCA_018398815.1 Conus ventricosus
GCATTAGAAGGAAAAACCTCACCACACGCAATTATATTCAGTTCCTTATATATATATATATATATATATATATATATATATATATATATATATATATATATATATATATATATATATATATATATATATATGAAAACACCTTATCCCATCTACTACCCACTAGAAAGCAACAGAAGACAATTGTAACAAGGACTACTGTACAAAAGCGGTGTGGGACTATTTAAAATCAACTTACTTTACTTTTCAGAGAGAGAGAGAGAGAGAGAGAGAGAGAGAGAGAGAGAGAGAGAGAGAGACTCTGAAAGGGCTGCAGATGGAAAGATTCTACTGGGACTATTAATGCTTGGCACCCATGAATTCACTCTGCAGTCGTTTAACTTCTTGCACGGGCATCGTCATCGCTTCACTCTACAGTTATCTTACCACTGGAAAGGAATTCCCCAAGTTCTGGCAAGCAGAAATACCTGTAGAAAATGACTAGATTGTAAACCTGTGCATCCAGTTTGCTTTTGCAGAAATATTAACTTCTAGTTAACCACGCTGCCAGCTTATTTAAGAAAAAATAAAATTCCCGTTGATATCCGCTGTCTCTGGAAGAAGAAACTGCTGGAGAAAAAAAAAACTTCTGTGTAACAATTGATTCACTCTATGATTATCTTATATCGTTTTATCTTATATGATTATCTTATATGATCATCTTATATATATATCTATATATACATATATCTATATCTATATCTATCTATCTATCTATCTATCTATCTATATATATATATATATATATATATATATATATATATATATATATATATATATATATATATATATATATATATATATATATATATATAACAGAATAAGCTCCCTTGATTCACACTATAGAAAACGCAAGATACACCAGTGAATCAGTCTCTATCGAGCTTTGCCACTAGCACTAGAGTGTTGACCACTAATAATAAAAGCATGATACAGAAATGTCATTTGAGAAAAAGAAAGAAAGAAAAACAAAAAAGGGGGAAAAATGATTAACAATGATATTGAAAATAGTAATGATGATAATAGTACTAATACTTATACTAAGGGAAGGGAGGAAAAAAGGAGGAGGGGGATGGGAAGACAGGAAGAGCAGAGAGGAGAAGGAAGGTATCAATTATGGGATGGATGGAATCTAATAATGTATATAATATGTATATTAATAGTTCTAATAATAATCATGATTGTAACCGTATAGTAATGATAGTGATGCTATAGGAGGCTGGAAATGTGGTAAGCTGGAATGTCATCAATATATCTGTGCTTCCCTCCCTCTCCTCTTTCCCTCCCTTCCCTTGGTATTAGTATTAGTACTATTATCGTCATTACTATTATCAATATTATTGTTATTAAAAAATCTCTTTTTCCCCCTTTCCTAAAAATTATATTTTTGTACCATGCTTTTATTATTAGTACTATTATTACCATTACCGTTGCTATAGTTGTTAGCAATATCATCATTATCGGCAATATGATTGTTATTATTATTATTATCATCTCTGTTCACTGTTCCCTGTGTCCTTTAAAATTTCCTTGTAAGTCAATCAACAAGAGGGAAACTTGCTTGATCTGTTTGACAAAGTGAAGATAAGTAGTCTATAGTGTCTTATAGGAAGTTTAATTTGTGTTTGCTCATTTCTTCCTTTGTTAGTGCTGTGTGTAAGCGTCCAGCACGGAGATCTGGGCAAGCTTGCAACATCATTCTAGGGGCATGTCTCTGTCTTTATTCTGTGTGCCTTGTGAATGCATGTGCTAGGCGATTGGTGCAGTAGCTAGCCTTTGTTCGGAGTTATGGAGCATATGATTACCCCATCACAGGAGCATGGGTTACCTTCTTGTTTATTTATGTGAACTGTTCGCCGTCAAGATTTCTTTCCATTTCAGTCAAATCGAAGTGTCCGTGTTTGTTTCTGTTCTAAATGTGTTCTATTCGACAATGTTCAAGATCGAGAACCTATCCTATTGCAGTCTTGAATGAATGTTTATTTGTGTTTGCTCATTTCGTCACTTGCTGCGGTGTGCTCATATCGGCATGCGGTATGCAGGCAAGCTTTGGTGGTGGTGGTGGTGGAGGGGGGGATGTCTCCTTACTAGTGCGCTGTGCTTGGTGTGGCCATTTGTGCCAAGTGACGTGGCGTCGTCAACAGCATGTGTTGGGAATTAATGAGCCCGTGAACACCTCATCACGAGAGGTACCTTCTAATTCATATTTATATTTACTCTCCCTGGTCTCATTCAAAATTTCATTTCATATATGTCAAATCGAGATCACATGCATTTCATTATGTTTTAAAGTGTGTGCTGTTTGCCCCTGATCAAGATCAAATCAAAGGGCTTTATAAGTCTTCACTAAATGTTAATTCGTGTTAGCTCATCTGTTCAGTTAGTACTTACTTGTGCTGTGCTGGCATGGGCATTGTGGGCAGTTTGGGAACATCTTTTTCCGAGAATGTCTCATTTATTCTGTGTGCTCTGTGTCTGCTTTTCTGTTGGAAGAATCGGTGCCGTGTGAAGCATTCGTTTGGAGTTATGGTATGTAATTGTCTATTCACGGGACCAGGAGTGTCTCCTCTTGTTATAGTTGTATGTTTAACATTCCCAACATCATTTAAATTTCCTTTCATATTAATTGCATCGAGGCTATAGGTTTTTGTTTGTTTATGTGTTTTTGTGTGTGCGTTTTTTTATTTACACATCTATTTTCTTCTCAAGTTTGTGTACACATAATTACAACAAATTACAAATGAAAAAATAAGAAAAATGTGGCTAAACTCGAGACAAAAGAAAGGAAGATTCGTTAAAAGAAATCAAATTAAATCGAGAACACTTATGCACACACAAAAAAGACTATGAATAGCTGCCTTCCATTACTGAAATTTTTTTTTACAAATCATTGCATATTGATGGTATCTTAGAGTATCAAGAAGTAATCTTTCATGAATACGCAAACGTTATGATTACTAGTCTTAAATGGCTTGGAGGTTTTTATTGTTGATATTTTTCAATGGAGTATATATCTCCGTTTCTACATTCCATTATCTTCAATTAATTCTTCATATTTATGCCAGTCATAAAGTTTTACGACTAAACTAATCTGAACAATATTAACTAAACTATACAAACTGAACTTGCCAAAATTTAACTAAACTCTCTCTCTCTCTCTCTCTCTCTCTCTCTCTCTCTCTCTCTCTCTCTCTCTCTCTGTCTCTCTCTCTCAACAATCCAGAGTGCCTTTATCCGAGCATACCTGGAACTCTTTTGTTCCTGTCCTCTGAAGATAATTTAACTAAACTAAACTAAACTACTCTCTCTCTCTCTTTGTCTCCCTGTCTCTGTGTCTGTCTCTGTGTGTGTGAACAATCCAGAGTGCCTCTATCCGAGCATACCTGGACCTCTTTTGCTCCTGTCTTGTGAAGATCAAGAGCCAACTGTCAGTCAGCGGAGGACTGTGGGCCCAGATAACAGACTGTCGGTGCCAGGATTGTTCCCATCTGCGACTTTCAATGTTGGCCGTCATCACCAGCTCCTGTTATGTTTAAACAGTAATGATAGCAAAAGAGAGGAGGCGGAAAAACTGATTGGACGATGATCAACGACCGTGAAGGTTCTATCTTGTGTCAAGGTGTTCCTAATGATGCCATTTGGAACTAATACAAATCCAACAAAGGAGCGAAAAAAAAGCAAGCTGCACCTTCTTGCCTGGCATCTCACTGCTGGAATCAAAGGCCTTTTCAGACATGATCATGTTGAAGAGTTTATTGGCCGCCCGTGGAGGGCCTGTACAAACCCAGAGTTTGTCAACACCCGCTTTCAGCCCACAGCGTGTTAATGGAGCGCGTATGGCATGCCGCCTTACCTCCCCTGCCCCGGCCCCTACACTGCAGCCAAGCGAAGCGACAGCACAGAGAATGGGGAGGAACAAGGTCACACTTCACTGCTCCTCCTTTTTATCAAGTGGCCAGGCAAGCTGCACGTGCAACGAGCGAAAATGAGACTCCCTGCACCTGAGTGATGCCAGCGCTCTCTCTCTCTCTCTCTCTTTCTCTCTCTCGCCTGTTGTATGGCCGTTTTGTTGTGCGGCCATGGCCGAAAGACTTGCTCAAGTGCGGCGGGAGAGAGGAGAATTCATCAGATAAATGGCTCTAGACTATGGTTTTATGAGACATGTCATTTGTTCCCAGACTCTCTTCTGCTTCAGTGCCACTCCCGTCTCTTTGTTGCTTGTTCAGAGATTGGAGAGGACGGCCAGGGAGTGAGTGGCTGGATAGAGACACGAGCAACTACGACAACGCTGACGACAAAAGCCGACGAGGGGGCGCACAGAAAAAGGGAAAAAGCGATGAGCAGGGTACATAGAAAAGAGGAATAGAGCGATGAGCAGGGCACATGGAAAAGAGGAAAAGAGCGATGACCAGGGCACATAGTAAAAAGGCATAGAGCGATGAGCAGGGCACATGGAAATGAGGGAAAGAGCGATGAGCAGGGAACATGGAAAAAAAGGCATAGAGCGATGAGCAGGGCACAAAGAAAAGAGGAAAAGAGCGAAGAGCAGGGAACATAGAAAAAAGGCATAGAGCGATGAGCAGGGCACATGGAAAAAAGGGATGTAGCAATGAGCAGGGCACATAGAAAAGAGGAATAGAGCGATGAGCAGGGCACATGGAAAAGAGGAATAGAGCGATGAGCAGGGCACATGGAAAAGAGGGAAAGAGCGATGAGCAGGGCACATGGAAAAGAGGGAAAGAGCGATGAGCAGGGCACATGGAAAAAAGGGAAAGAGCGATGAGCAGGGAACATGAAAAAAAGGCATAGAGCGATGAGCAGGGCACATGGAAAAAAGGGATGTAGCAATGAGCAGGGCACATAGAAAAGAGGAATAGAGCGATGAGCAGGGCACATGGAAAAGAGGAATAGAGCGATGAGCAGGGCACATGGAAAAGAGGGAAAGAGCGATGAGCAGGGCACATAGAAAAAAGGCATAGAGCGATGAGCAGGGCACATGGAAAAGAGGGAAAGAGCGATGAGCAGGGCACATAGAAAAAAGGCATAGAGCGATGAGCAGGGCACATGGAAAAGAGGGAAAGAGCGATGAGCAGGGCACATAGAAAAAAGGCATAGAGCGATGAGCAGGGCACATGGAAAAGAGGGAAAGAGCGATGAGCAGGGCACATAGAAAAAAGGCATAGAGCGATGAGCAGGGCACATGGAAAAGAGGGAAAGAGCGATGAGCAGGGCTCATAGAAAAGAGGGAAAGAGCGATGAGCAGGGCACATGGAAAAGAGGGAAAGAGCGATGAGCAGGGCACATGGAAAAGAGGGAAAGAGCGATGAGCAGGGCACATGGAAAAAAGGGATGTAGCGAGAGCAGGGCACATAGAAGAGAGGGAAAGAGCGATGAGTAGGGCACATAGAAAAAAGGTATAGAGCGATGAGCAGGGCACATAGAAAAAGAGGAATAGAACGATAGAAAGGGGCATATAGACAAGAGTAAATAGAGCGATGAGTATGGCACATAGAACAGAGGGGTAGAGTAATGACGTGGGAACATAGAAAAGAGGGATAGCGCGATGAGTATGGCACATAGAGAAGAGGAGTAGAGTGATGAGTATGGCACATAGAGAAGGGGAGTAGAGTGATGAGTATGGCACATAGAGAAGAGGAGTAGAGTGATGAGTATGGCACATAGAGAAGGGGAGTAGAGCGGTGACTATGGCACATAGAGAAGGGGAGTAGAGCGATGACTATGGCACATAGAAAAGAGGAGTTGAGCGATGAGTATGGCACATAGAGAGGAGGAGTAGAGCGATGAGTATGGCACATAGAACAGAGGACTTGAGCGATGAGTATGGCACATAGAACAGAGGAGTTGAGCGATGAGTATGGCACATAGAGAGGAGGAGTAGAGCGATGACTATGGCACATAGAACAGAGGAGTTGAGCGATGAGTATGGCACATAGAGAGGAGTAGAGCGATGACTATGGCACATAGAACAGAGGAGTTGAGCGATGTGTATGGCACATAGAGAGGAAGAGTAGAGCGATGAGTATGGCACATAGAACAGAGGAGTTGAGCGATGAGTATGGCACATAGAGAGGAAGAGTAGAGCGATGAGTATGGCACATAGAGAAGAGGGGTAGAGCGATGAGTATGGCACAGAGAGAAGAGGGGTAGAGCGATGAGTATGGCACATAGGAAGAGGGATAGAGCGATGAGTATGGCACATAGAGAGGAGGGGTAGAGCGATGAGTATGGCACATAGGGAAGAGGGGTAGAGCGATGAGTATGGCACATAGGGAAGAGGGCTAGAGCGATGAGTATGGCACATAGCGAAGAGGGGTAGAGCGATGAGTATGGCACAGAGAGAAGAGGGGTAGGGCGATGAGTATGGCACAGAGAGAAGAGGGGTAGAGCGATGAGTATGGCACAGAGAGAAGAGGGATAGAGCGATGAGTATGGCACAGAGTGAAGAGGGGTAGAGCGATGAGTATGGCACAGAGACAAGAGGGGTAGAGCGATGAGTATGGCACATAGGGAAGAGGGGTAGAGCGATGAGTATGGCACAGAGAGAAGAGGGGTAGAGCGATGAGTATGGCACAGAGAGAAGAGGGGTAGAGCGATGAGTATGGCACAGAGAGAAGAGGGGTAGAGCGATGAGTATGGCACATAGGGAAGAGGGGTAGAGCGATGAGTATGGCACATAGGGAAGAGGGATAGAGCGATGAGTATGGCACATAGAGAAGAGGGGTAGAGCGATGAGTATGGCACAGAGAGAAGAGGGGTAGGGCGATGAGTATGGCACAGAGAGAAGAGGGGTAGGGCGATGAGTATGGCACAGAGAGAAGAAAGGTAGGGCGATGAGTATCGCATAGAGAGAAAAGGGGTAGGGCGATGAGTATGGCACAGAGAGAAGAGGGGTAGGGCGATGAGTATGGCACATAGGGAAGAGGGGTAGAGCGATGAGCATGGCACAGAGAGAAGAGGGGTAGAGCGATGAGTATGGCACATAGGGAAGAGGGGTAGAGCGATGAGTATGGCACAGAGAGAAGAGGGGTAGAGCGATGAGTATGGCACATAGGGAAGAGGGGTAGAGCGATGAGTATGGCACAGAGAGAAGAGGGGTAGGGCGATGAGTATGGCACAGAGAGAAGAGGGGTAGGGCGATGAGTATGGCACAGAGAGAAGAGGGGTAGGGCGATGAGTATGGCACATAGGGAAGAGGGGTAGAGCGATGAGTATGGCACAGAGAGACGAGGGGTAGAGCGATGAGTATGGCACATAGGGAAGAGGGGTAGAGCGATGAGTATGGCACAGAGAGAAGAGGGGTAGAGCGATGAGTATGGCAGATAGAGAAGAGGGGTAGGGCGATGAGTATGGCACAGAGAGAAGAGGGGTAGAGCGATGAGTATGGCACAGAGAGAAGAGGGGTAGAGCGATGAGTATGGCACAGAGAGAAGAGGGGTAGAGCGATGAGTATGGCACAGAGAGAAGAGGGGTAGGGCGATGAGTATGGCAGATAGAGAAGAGGGGTAGAGCGATGAGTACGGCACAGAGAGAAGAGGGGTTGGGCGATGAGTATGGCAGATAGAGAAGAGGGGTAGAGCGATGAGTATGGCACAGAGAGAAGAGGGGTAGGGCGATGAGTATGGCACAGAGAGAAGAGGGGTAGAGCGATGAGTATGGCACAGAGAGAAGAGGGGTAGAGCGATGAGTATGGCACATAGGGAAGAGGGGTTAGAGCGATGAGTATGGCACAGAGAGAAGAGGGGTAGGGCGATGAGTATGGCACATAGAGAAGAGGGGTAGAGCGATGAGTATGGCACAGAGAGAAGAGGGGTAGAGCGATGAGTATGGCACAGAGAGAAGAGGGATAGAGCGATGAGTATGGCACAGAGAGAAGAGGGGTAGAGCGATGAGTATGGCACAGAGAGAAGAGGGGTAGAGCGATGAGTATGGCACAGAGAGAAGAGGGGTAGAGCGATGAGTATGGCACAGAGAGAAGAGGGGTAGAGCGATGAGTATGGCACAGAGAGAAGAGGGGTAGAGCGATGGGTATGGCACAGAGAGAAGAGGGGTAGAGCGATGAGTATGGCACAGAGAGAAGAGGGGTAGAGCGATGAGTATGGCACATAGAGAAGAGGGGTAGGGCGATGAGTATGGCACAGAGAGAAGAGGGTAGAGCGATGAGTATGGCACATAGAGAAGAGGGGTTGGGCGATGAGTATGGCACAGAGAGAAGAGGGGTAGAGCGATGAGTATGGCACATAGAGAAGAGGGGTTGGGCGATGAGTATGGCACAGAGAGAAGAGGGATAGAGCGATGAGTATGGCATATTGGAAGGGGAATAAGGCAATGAGTAGGGACACATAAAAAGGGTAGACTGCGATTAGCAGAGGCACATAGAAAGGGAGCATAGGACGATAGAAGGGGCACACAGAAAGGGGATGTAATTCGATTGGTAGAGGCAAATAGCAAGGAAGGTATATGGCGATTGGTAGGGGCAAATAAGGAGGGTATAGGGCGATTGGTAGAGGCAAATAGAAAGGAGGGTATATGGCGATTGGTAGGGGCAAATAAGGAGGGTATAGGGCGATTGGTAGAGGCAAATAGAAAGGAGGGTATATGGCGATTGGTAGGGTAAATAAGGAGGGTATAGGGCGATTGGTAGAGGCAAATAGAAAGGAGGGTATATGGCGATTGGTAGGGGCAAATAAGGAGGGTATAGGGCGATTGGTAGAGGCAAAGAAGGTGGGTATGGGGCGATTGGTAGAGCAATGCGAAGCAGGATATTGGGTGATGAGTAGAATAATAGGAAGGAGGTTATAGGGTGATGAGTAGAACAGGAAGGTAATTGGGTGATGAGTAGAAAAGGAAGGTTATAGAGCGATGAGCAGAATAGGAAGGTCATTGGGTGATGAGTAGAAAAGGAAGGTTATATGGTGATGAGTAGAATAGGAAGGTCATTGGGTGATGAGTAGAAAAGGAAGGTTATATGGTGATGAGTAGAATAGGAAGGTCATTGGGTGATGAGTAGAAAAGGAAGGTTATAGAGTGATAAGTAGAACAGGAAGGTAATTGGGTGATGAGTAGAAAAGGAAGGTTTATAGGGTGATGAACAGAATAGGAAGGTCACTGGGTGATGAGTAGAAAAGGAAGGTTATAGGGTGATGAGTAGAATAGTAAGGTTATAGGGTGATCAGTAGAATAGTAAGGTAATAAGGTGGTGAGTAGAATAGGAATGTTATAGGGTGATGAGTAGAATAATCCGAAGGAGTGTAGAGAGATGAGTAGAGTAACAGGAAGGAGGGTGTAGGGCGATGAGTATAGTAGTAGAAAGAGGGTAGAGAGCGATGCGTAGAGCAATAGGAAGGAGGGTAGAGGGCGATGAGTATAGTAGTAGAAAGAGGGTTGAGGGCGATGAGTATAGTAGTAGGTAGAGGGTTGAGGGCGATGAGTATAATAGTAGGTAGAGGGTTGAGGGCGATGAGTATAGTAGTAGGTAGAGCGTTGAGGGCGATGAGTATAGTAGTAGGTAGAGTGTTGAGGGCGATGAGTATAGTAGTAGGTAGAGCGTTGAGGGCGATGAGTATAGTAGTAGGTAGAGCGTTGAGGGCGATGAGTATAGTAGTAGGTAGAGTGTTGAGGGCGATAAGTATAGTAGTAGGTAGAGGGTAGAGGGCGATGGGTATAGTAGTAGAAAGGGGGTAGAGGGCGATGTGTATAGTAGTAGAAAGGGGGTAGAGGGCTATGAGTATAGTAGTAGAAAGAGGGTAGAGGGCGATGGGTATATAGTTAGAAAGGGGGTAGAGGGCGATGAGTATAGTAGTAGAAAGGGGGTAGAGGGCTATGAGTATAGTAGTAGAAAGAGGGTAGAGGGCGATGGGTATAGTAGTAGAAAGGGGGTAGAGGGCGATGAGTATAGTAGTAGAAAGGGGGTAGAGGGCGATGAGTATAGTAGTAGAAAGAGGGTAGAGGACGATGAGTATAGTAGCAGAAAAAGGGTAGAGGGCGATGTGTATAGTAGCAGAAAAAGGGTAGAGTCACCCCCCGCTCTATTCTGCCTGCTGGAGGAAAACACCATTTGAACAACTCTATAAAGAGGGTAAAACATCATGTGAACAACGCCAGTCTTCCCTCAGAGAAAAACACTACAACGCCAGTCTTCCCTAAGAGGAAAACAACACAACGCCAGTCTTCCCTCAGAGGAAAACAACACAACGCCAGTCTTCCCTCAGAGGAAAACACCACAACGCCAGTCTTCCCTCAGAGGAAAACACCACAACGCCAGTCTTCCCTCAGAGGAAAACACCATTTGAACAACGCCAGTCTTCCCTGAGATCGCAGCTTGTACAGTTTGTCATCAACTGAATATGGCGTTTATTGATCATTCTAATACTTTCATGGTCGATATGTAAAACTCGTGTAAATTATCCCAATTTAGGAGACACAGGATGTGTGGCTGAAATTCTAAACAATTTACAGCAAACTCACCTTCACTGGCAGGCTAAATACGGTGAATAAAACCGACGGCAAGAACCAGCCCAGGACAAGATATGTTCACCTCCGCAAGAAACCCAGTCTGTCAAGGTAAAGCATCGGAGCCCGCATGATAACAACGTTCTTCAAACAAGAAATCGAAGAGCTAATATCTGAACTTATCATCCACACAATCCTCCGCCTCCACCCTGACAATAAGGAAACCATTACACGTCTGTAAGTCCAACCTCAAAACACGAAGGATATCCATACCACCCCCATCAACCGTCTTCCACCCCAGCATCCAGTGCGGCCCCACGCGTGTTTGACACTGCAGGCAGTTATCACAGGTCATGCCGACACCAGTGGAGCCCTCGCAGCCCGGCCTCCTGACCGGACAGTGAGGAGGTGTCTCACTCTCCTCCCAGCCATCCCTACACAGAACAGTAACTGTTACTACGCTTGGATCACTTTGCTACAACAGCATTCGTTCCCTCTTTACACAGCTTGGTGGCCTGTGAAGAACAGCGCCTGTATCTTGATGTCCATACTGCTGGAGTGTCGTCATCAGTTGGATGACGTCCGTTGTCCATCGCCTGTTTTCTTTCTTTCTTTGTGCCCCCATCCACCCCCACCCCCACCCCCCCACACACACACCTTTGCTCATCCCCTCCACTGTTTTCCCCCTTCACCTGTCCCTCCTTCCCCTCACTCTGTCACTAACTATCGACTTCAATGTCTCCATTTGAGGTATAAAATCCATGCCTATGAATGTGTCACCAGAAGACGATGGGCATGAGCCTTTATGAGACAGTCCGCGTATGTGTTTGTAAATGCTTGTGTGTGTGTGTGTGTGTGTGTGTGTGTGTGTGTGTGTGTGTGTGTGTGTGTGTGTGTGTGTGTGCGTGCGTGCGTGCGTGCGTGCGTGCGTGCGTGCGTGCGTGCGTGTGTGTGTGTCAGTGTGTGCGCGCGCACGCGCGCACCTGTGTGTATGTGTTTTCGCGCGTGTGTGAATGTGCATATGATGTGTAATTATAATAGTAATGGTAATAATAATAATGATAATAGTAAAAAAAATAATCGCAACATTAATGATGATGATGATGATAATGATAATAACAATAATAAGAAGAATGACGATACAAAAATGATAACGATAATAATGATGACAGGCAGAAGAAGAAGAAGAAGAATTATGATAATATAGGACATTAGAAAGATAGTAAAATGAATTCTAGCAAATCTATAAATAGTTAAAGAAGTACTGTTACTACTAATGATAATAACAATGATGATAATAATGAAATCAAAAATAATGATGACAATTATGATGATAGTGGAATGGGAAAGATAGTAATGTAAAATATAAGAAATACAAATGCAGAACAATTTAGAAAATGCAATTGGAATAAAGTTGTTCATAAAGTATGAATAATGATAATGATAATAATATAATAATGATAATAATGACGATGATGATGATGATGATGATGATGATGATAATGATAAAAATGATGATAATAATAATAATATATAATAATAATAATAATAATGATGGGGATGATGATGATGATGATTCCACAATTAGTTCGATTACTTCTACTTCTACTAACAATAACAACAAGAACAGCAACACCACCAACAACAACAACAACAACCATCATCATCATCATCATAGGGATAGGGATGAACTGCTAAGTGAAAAAAAGCTAATAGTAGTGTTGAAACAGAAAAACGTGGGGGAGGGGGGATAAAAAGCAATATGTGTGTAAAAGAAGACGTATTTGTAAAAGTAAATGTACGTAAGGGAAGAGGGTGAACCACTAAGTAAGTAAAGAATAGACTGATAATGAAAATAAGATAAGAAAGGAAATAGAGAAGAAAGAACAGGTGTTAAGATACACGTGAGATAAACAATGAGTAGTGTGCTCGTGTGTCTGTGGAGAATAGCGTAGTCCAGTGCTGTAGGGGTGGAAAGGTATTGCTATTTTGGATGTTGATGCCTATTAGGCAGAAGGTCCACAGTCTGTTGATAAAAAAGGACTCAATAGGGCTTTGACTACAGACTGTGACGCATCCTCAGCCGCCGTGTTTGATTTTTCCTCTTGCCATATCAGTGCTGTGGGAAAGTACGATGAGTGACCTTCACACAGCCTGCATGAAAGGTCTCAGCTGGCAGTTTTGTGGAATGTTTTCAACTGGACGAAGAATTGTTGACTGGAAAACAGCCCTGATGTGTCAGCTAGGTATTGATGTTGACTGGGGAACAGCCCTGATGTGTCAGCTAGGTATTGATGTTGACTGGGGAACAGCCCTGATGTGTCAGCTAGGTATTGATGTTGACTGGGGAACAGCCCTGATGTGTCAGCTAGGTATTGATGTTGACTGGGGAACAGCCCTGATGTGTCAGCTAGGTATTGATGTTGACTGGGAAACAGCCCTGATGTGTCAGCTAGGTATTGATGTTGACTGGGGAACAGCCCTGATGTGTCAGCTGGGTATTGATGTTGACTGGGAAACAGCCCTGATGTGTCAGCTGGGTATTGATGTTGACTGGGGAACAGCCCTGATGTGTCAGCTAGGTATTGATGTTGACTGGGGAACAGCCCTGATGTGTCAGCTAGGTATTGATGTTGACTGGGGAACAGCCCTGATGTGTCAGCTGGGTATTGATGTTGACTGGGGACCAGCCCTGATGTGTCAGCTGGGTATTGATGTTGATTTGGGGACTGATGTGTCAGCTAGGTATTGATGTTGACTGGGGGCATCCCTGATGTGACCTCTGTGTCATATGGGTATTGATGTTGACTGGGGAACTGTACTGATGTGACCTCTGTGTCATATGGGTATTGATGTTGACTGGGGGACAGCCCTGATGTGTCAGCTAGGTATTGATGTTGACTGGGGGACAGTCCTGATGTGACCTCTGTGTCATATGGGTATTGATGTTGACTGGGGGACAGTCCTGATGTGACCTCTGTGTCATATGGGTATTGATGTTGACTGGGGGACAGCCCTGATGTGTCAGCTAGGTATTGATGTTGACTAGGGGACAGTCCTGATGTGACCTCTGTGTCATATGGGTATTGATGTTGACTGGGGGACAGTCCTGATGTGACCTCTGTGTCATATGGGTATTGATGTTGACTGGGGGACAGTCCTGATGTGACCTCTGTCATATGGGTATTGATGTTGACTGGGGAACAGTCCTGATGTGACCTCTGTCATATGGGTATTGATGTTGACTGGGGGACAGTCCTGATGTGACCTCTGTCATATGGGTATTGATGTTGACTGGGGGACAGTCCTGATGTGACCTCTGTCATATGGGTATTGATGTTGACTGGGGGACAGCCCTGATGTGTCAGCTAGGTATTGATGTTGACTGGGGGTATCCCTGATGTGACCTCTGTGTCATATGGGTATTGATGTTGACTGGGGGACAGCCCTGATGTGACCTCTGTGTCAAACGGGTATTGATGTTGACTGGGGGATAGCCCTGATGTGACCTCTGTGTCATATGGGTAATGATGTGTGTGTGTGTGTGTGTGGGGGGGGGGGGGGGGACAGCCCAGATGTGTCAGCTGGATATTGATGTTGACTGGGGGACAGCCCTGATGTGACCTCTGTGTCATATGGGTAATGATGTGTGTGTGTGTGGGGGGGGGGGGGGGGGGGGACAGCCCTGATGTGTCAGCTGGATATTGATGTTGACTGGGGGACAACCCTGATGTGACCTCTGTGTCATGTGGGTATTGATGTTGGGGGGGGGGGAGGGGGGGACAGCCCTGATGTGTCAGCTGGGCTGCAAACCATACGGCGTGAATGTGTCAGTGTGTGGGCAAGGTTGGAGCTGCCTTTGTTCATGAAGTCTTAATTCTTTGTTAATTGTTCCTCTTGTCTGTTTTTGTGCTAGTTGATTTGGTACAGAACGGTGCGTTAGTTTTGAGTGATGGGCAGGTGACTGTGTCAGCTTAAGATGAAAGATTGCCTTCCTTATTTGTCGTCGACCACTAGGTCTCTCGCCTTTTTTACCATGAAAAAAACTCACATGGCAGCTGTGCCAGGAGGCATGATAAAAGAATAATTAAAAGACAGATTTAATTCATTCTTTCTCAGTGATGTGTTTGATTCCATGCTTTCAAGATGGCAGGTATGCTGGTGACTAGCCGGTTACCTCTGACTTTCCTCTCATGACAGAGGATTATGTACTGCTGAGGAATGTACTATATGGCAGTGTAAAACAGAGGAATATACTTCAAGGTCTTTGGCAGCAAGACTTGTGGTCCGGCGTTGCACACGAATGATTACAAATACGAGTAAATGAATAATTGACGTTTATCGCCGGATTGTTTAAAGGGTACATGGTTGACCCACGGGTTCAGGATGCATAGGCCAAAGTTACAGTGAGAAGCAAGATGCATAGGCCAAAGTTATAGTGAGAACCAGGATGCATAGGCCAAAGGCACAGTGAGAACCAGGATGCATAGGCCAAAGTTACAGTGAGAACCAGGATGCATAGGCCAAAGTTACAGTGAGAACCAGGATGCATAGGCCAAAGTTACAGTGAGAACCAGGATGCATAGGCCAAAGTTACAGTGAGAAGCAGGATGCATAGGCCAAAGTTACAGTGAGAAGCAAGATACATAGGCCAAAGTTACAGTGAGAAGCAAGATGCATAGGCCAAAGTTACAGTGAGAAGCAGGATGCATAGGCCAAAGTCACAGTGAGAAGCAGGATGCATAGGCCAAAGTTACAGTGAGAAGCAGGATGCATAGGCCAAAGTCACAGTGAGAACCAGGATGCATAGGCCAAAGTTACAGTGAGAAGCAGGATGCATAGGCCAAAGTCACAGTGGGAACCAGGATGCATAGGCCAAAGTTACAGTGAGAACCAGGATGCATAGGCCAAAGTTACAGTGAGAAGCAGGATGCATAGGCCAAAGTCACAGTGAGAAGCAGGATGCATAGGCCAAAGTCACAGTGAGAAGCAGGATGCATAGGCCAAAGTTACAGTGAGAACCAGGATGCATAGGCCAAAGTTACAGTGAGAAGCAGGATGTATAGGCCAAAGTCACAGTGAGAAGCAGGATGCATAGGCCAAAGTTACAGTGAGAAGCAGGATGCATAGGCCAAAGTCACAGTGAGAAGCAGGATGCATAGGCCAAAGTTACAGTGAGAAGCAGGATGCATAGGCCAAAGTCACAGTGAGAACCAGGATGCATAGGCCAAAGTTACAGTGAGAAGCAGGATGCATAGGCCAAAGTTACAGTGAGAAGCAGGATTCATAGGCCAAAGTCACAGTGAGAAGCAGGATGCATAGGCCAAAGTCACAGTGAGAAGCAGGATGCATAGGCCAAAGTTACAGTGAGAACCAGGATGCATAGGCCAAAGTTACAGTGAGAAGCAGGATGCATAGGCCAAAGTCACAGTGAGAAGCAGGATGCATAGGCCAAAGTTACAGTGAGAACCAGGATGCATAGGCCAAAGTCACAGTGAGAAACAGTTGCAGCTGAAGTAAAATAAACGTAAGTCATAAGTGGTATGTAGAAAATCCTGAGTACAGAATATTATGCCATCAACGTAAAATGAAAGGCAACCATAATCTCGTTTTTTGACGCCGAATTCACAGGTGAGGGGTCAGCTTTCATCTTCAACGACGGAATAAGATTTCAGCCTGGAGTGACGCTAGCATAAGTCCCACAGTCTTCAGAGGATTGTCCTGCAGGTCAGTGGATAGGGCACACTGAGAGCCCAGCCCAGCCCTGATGGCCGGCAGAATCCACACAGTTAGCAACAAAACCCTTCCCCTGATGGCCGGCAGAATCCACACAGTTAGCAACAAAACCCTTGCCCTGATGGCCGGCAGAATCCACACAGTTAGCAACAAAACCCTTGCCCTGATGGCCGGCAACAAAACCCTTGAGGCGGTGTACTTTAATACAACTGCTGGTACTGATTTGAAACATGTTACATTCCCTTGCATTTGATCTATGTGTGTACAAACTTTTTATGTGATATGTGTATGAATGTGTTTTTAATGAAACAAAAACAACAGACCTTTGTTGCGAGGGAGAGGTGATGGGTAGAGGAAGAGGGTGAGTAAATACAGCAAAAGATTTTATTATCTTAACTTAAAGGAAATCTTAAAGAAATGTTAGCGAACCGGAAAAAAAAAAACCGTAGACAAACGAACCAGAAAACAAAACACGACGCGTTTCGACTTCTTCAGTCTTTTTCAGGCAAGAAACAAAACAATCAGGACAACGAAAATGAACGAGCAATCACTTATCTTCAATCACTTCAGCGCAAGATAGGAAAATGAATACACATGCTTCATAGAAATGGCATCGTTCCACTAATCTGTGTGTGTGTGTGTGTGTGTGTGTGTGTGTGTGTGTGTGTGTGTGTGTGTGTGTGTGTGTGTGTGTGTGTGTGTGTGTGCACGCGCGCGCGCGCGCGCGCGCGCGCGTGTGTGTGTGTGTGTGTGTGTGTGTGTGTGTGTGTGTGTGTGTGTGTGTGTGTGTGTGTGTGTGTGGGAGGAGAGAGAGAGAGAGAGAGAGAGAGAGAGAGGAGAGAGAGAGAGAGAGAGAGAGAGAGAGTGGTCTGCTGCTCGCAGAGCAGTGTGAGCAGAGTGGAGTGCTCCAGTGACGGCCTGCAGTCACACGATGTGTGGCAGACACAGGTAAACAAGGCAGCCCTGAGAGCGGCAGACAGTGCTAATACCAGCGGAAAATTAGTTAAGGTGTTGGTTACCTGCATCAATGTCAACTACCCTCCTGCTTCCCTTCCTTCTCTTCCCCCTCCGTCTCCACTACGGGAGATTTCTACTTTCCACCAATACAGATAACGCTCCTCAGGGAAAGAGTTAGTTTATAAGAAGTAGGCTGAATAGACGCTATTTTTGTCATCATAATATACTTGTTTTACGTTAAAAATATCATCATTTTTAGTGCTTTGGGATTCATTACTGACATAACTATTATCATCATGACTAAGAATATTGACATTATTGGTACGTTGGTCGAAGTGTGGAAAGACATGAAGCAATCGTGGTGAAGGAGGACATGTGTAGACATGAATGACAATGACGCTTCTTTCCTACAGTGACCCTCACAGCAATGTGTCTCTGCATGGCCAGTGGTCATCATTTACCCACGGAACGCCCAGTTACCTGGCGCTTTGTGGTCAAGGCAGGACAGTACATTAAAAGTGTGACTGTTCATGACGTATGTAGACACTGTTCATGGTATTAAAGCAACACTTCTTCTGGCGCCATATTTCAAGGATGATCTTTTGACCCTCGTATTTCCCCAAGAGACATGAGAAAGGCCTGACAGCACCAGGCGCCATGATGCAGTGACTAGGGTCATCTAGACAGTCGGTGGAAACATCACTGTCAACAACTGACGCCGGCATCACGCGTCATTTTGAATGGGGTTCTTGCTACACAATGCACGCAGCATACATTTTCACACAGGCGACAGTTGTTGCTCATGGTCGTGCTTCTTACCTAACTAGAAAGTGTGGCCCATAACAATACTGTCCAACACTAGCCTAACTAGAAAGTGTGGCCCATAACAATACTGTCCAACACTAGCCTAGCTAGAAAGTGTGGCCCATAACAATACTGTCCAACACTAGCCTAGCTAGAAAGTGTGGCCCATAACCATACTGTCCAACACTAGCCTAGCTAGAAAGTGTGGCCCATAACAATACTGTCCAGCACTAGCCTAGCTAAAAAGTGGGACCCATAACAATACTGTCAATCACTAGCCTAGCTAGAAAGTGGGACCCATAACAATACTGTCCATCACTAGCCTAGCTGGAAAGTGTGGCCATAACAATACTGTCCAACAGTAGCCTACTGTTAAGTGTGGCCATAACAATACTGTCCAACACTAGCCTACTGTTAAGTGTGGCCCATAACAATACTGTCCAACACTAGCCTACTGTTAAGTGTGGCCATAACAATACTGTCCAACACTAGCCTACTACTGTTAAGTGTGGCCCATAACAGTACTGTCCAACACTAGCCTACTGTTAAGTGTGGCCCATAACAATACTGTCCAACACTAGCCTACTGTTAAGTGTGGCCCATAACAATACTGTCCAACACTAGCCTACTGTTAAGTGTGGCCCATAACAATACTGTCCAACACTAGCCTACTGTTAAGCGTGTCCCATAACAATACTGTCCAACACTAGCCTACTGTTAAGGGTGGCCCATAACAATACTGTCCAACACTAGCCTACTGGAAAGCGTGTCCCATAACAATACTGTCCAACAGTAGCCAACTGGAAAGCGTGACGAGTAACCATATCGTCCAGCACTAGTCTCGTGTGCGTCAACGTCAACAGGTGAGCGTGGTAGCAGGATGTTTCTCTGGCTTCAATACGATAGACGATGTTCGGGAATATTATGACACTGGGACAATGTTGTAAGCACTGCAGCAAAAATCGAATAAAAAAATTCTCAAGTTTTAATGACTTTCTTTCACATGGAGCTTCACACACACACACACACACACACACACACACACACACACACACACACACACACACACACACACACACACACACTCGCTCATACCAACACAATGAGGGACACTCTGTTGCTTTATGGGTCAGAAATCGCAGTTTTGGTTGGTTCATTTGTTATGGTGCCATTGACAATCTTTTTGCTCTTCTCCCTTAAGTCCATGGTCACCGCACTGAGAAACAGTGCACCAAGTTGCTCCCGCTCTGTTGGTGTGTGCCAAGGCCTGGGTCCTTGCCAAAGGTTTTCTGTCCAATGTCACCAGTCGTCAGGGTTTTCCCCCTGTCCTCTTCATCTTCCCTCTTCACCGCTGCCTGGAGGACTTGTCATGTGACCAAGCCAACGTAGTTTTCTTTTCTTCACTGATGTCAGCAGATCTTCAGATGGTCCGATGTGATGGTTGGCGCACTCGTTCATTGCTATTATGATCAGTATATCTTATGTTTAGCATTTAGCTGTGATATTTCAGTTCCATGCCTTAGATTCTTCTTTCAGATCTGCTATAAGGGTCAATGCCTCGCGTGCATACAGGCAGATGAAATAGATGGGTGCATGCAGGAGTCTGAATTTGTTTTTATGGATATGTTCTTGTACTTCCTTACAGGTTTCAGTCTGCACAGTGTTCATGTGTGTCTTTGCAGCCCTCGCCATGTACGGATCCCTCGTCGGCTATTGAAGGAATCCATGTGAGTGAAGTGTTGAACAGTTCCTAGCTTCTGTCTATAATAGCAATATTTGCAATGATCGTGGTGTTGTGACTGGCCATCCATATACTCTTCTCGGCGATTGTTTCCTTGCTATATCGTGTTGATGTTTCCTCTCATTTTCAACAGATTTGTTCACTGGCTGCCTGGCAATCGATGCCATTTTCAAAGTGAGGGTTCATAACGATTCTTTCTCTGGTGCTGACTGTGCTGAAAATAATCTTCATGTGCATCAGAAAGTGTGTGAGACAGAAGACAGCCCTGACAAACTCCAGTTGAAGTATGATACCACTCTCCAATAGTTCCACATATTAGTACCACACTAATGCCTCGGGAACATGGTTTTGTTGGATATTGCTGATTAGCTTTTGCCCAGTGTTTGATTTTTCGATTGCGGTCCGTAACACGTCTTGCGAGACTCTGTTTGACGCCCTCCTAAAGTCTATGAGGACGTGGTAGAACTCCTCAGGTGTTGGAGTGTTTTTGTTTTACATGGTACGCTGCCCAACCTGTTCTTCAGCAACAGTGGTATCTGCTTGCGGTTGTAATCTGTTCAGAATGGTTTTGAGAATTACTCTGCTGGCATGGCTAATCAAATTGAGTACAGTAGTTCTGACAATGTTTTAGATTTCCGGTCTTGGGAGGGGTGACAATCAGTGATTCGGCCCATGACACATGCCACTCACCAGTGTGCCAGATTTTGTTACAAATAGCAGCTGGAATATCAGCTAAGGCATATTTCAAGAAGTCTGCAAGAATGCTGTCAACGCCTGCAGCCTGACCATATTTCAGCGACATCACTTCTGCTAGGACTTCTTCGCAAAGTACTGACAAGCTGTTCTTATGTAATAAACTTTTTGTACTGATAGCTGTTGTAGTACAGTTCAGATCAACATTTAGTCCATCGTTTTATCATGTCCTTTTCTTCGGTCAAGCGGGCTTGTCCTGAATGGTGGTTACTTTGCTTTGCTTTTTTTTATCAAGACTTTCCCGGCCTGAAGAGCTTTTTTGTCAGTCTTGCATACATTTTTCCCAATATCTTCACGCTGTAGGTTGATCCACCTTTCCCTTCCATTTTTTTTTGCCGATCGCTTTGTTCACAGCATTGTGTTTCTCCCTTCTTCTCTCACTCTTCTCAATTGTCTTGTCAATCTAACGTCACTGTGTTGTCAATGTATTGTCGTGTTTATGCCGGTTGTCATCTGGGGAGTGTTGTTTTGTGCCTGATTTATGTACGTTATTTGTAACGACTGAAGAAGACATATTTGTCGAACATTTAGTTGTCTGTTTTGTATTTTGTATTAAAATAAGCGTGACTTTGAACCTTTTTTTCTTTTTGAGTGTTTTGGAGTTTTTATTTACATTATTTTATATATATTCCGTCTTTCTTCCCCACCCTTGCGCTGAACAAAGCAACAGCTACCACATGGGCTACATGAGAATCAGGGGTACCAGATAACTGTATTGGCTGCCACATGGGCTACATAAGAATCAGGCGTACCAGATGACTGTATTGGCTGCCACATGGGCTACATAAGAATCAGGCGTACCAGATAACTGTATTGGCTGCCACTTTTAAATTCTATTTCTTTTTCCAGTTTGACTGCTCAAGGCATGAACTAATCAATATTCTTAGAAATGCTTTTCTACATCCATTGAAGTTCAAAGCACATCACAACATTTGGAGTCATTCAGTCATGTACTCACGTGTATTATTCACATATAGACATGTGTCGTTTATGAAATCACAGCATGTTGGTCCAGCCTTGCTTCCTATTTTTGCTGAATTGACCAATGACACAGACACTAATGGTTTCTCTGTAAACGGATTCACTGAACCCAATCTTAGGTCCAGTCTGTTTAACCATGACCCAGGAAATCCCTGGCAGATCCGCGCTGCACTGTAGAACTATACCCTAAATCCCTGGCAGGTAGACATTCCCGCTCTGCACTGCAGGATTATACTATATAACCCTGGCATGGCAGAGAGACATTTCCGCGCTGCACTGCAGGATTATACTATAAAACCCTGGCAGATAGACATTTCCGCTCTGCACTGCAGGATTATACTATAAAACCCTGGCAGAGAGACATTTCCGCTCTGCACTGCAGGATTATACCATAAAACCCTGGCAGATAGACATGTCCGCTCTGCACTGCAGGATTATACTATAAAACCCTGGCAGAGAGACATTTCCGCTCTGCACTGCAGGATTATACTATAAAACCCTGGCAGATAGACATTTCCGCTCTGCACTGCAGGATTATACCATAAAACCCTGGCAGAGAGACATTTCCGCGCTGCACTGCAGGATTATACTATAAAACCCTGGCAGATAGACATGTCCGCTCTGCACTGCAGGATTATACTATAAAACCCTGGCAGATAGACATTTCCGCTCTGCACTGCAGGATTATACTATAAAACCCTGACAGAGAGACATTTCCGCTCTGCACTGCAGGATTATACATAAAACCCTGGCAGATAGACATGTCCGCTCTGCACTGCAGGATTATACTATAAAACCCTGGCAGATAGACATTTCCGCTCTGCACTGCAGGATTATACTATAAAACCCTGGCAGAGAGACATTTCCGCTCTGCACTGCAGGATTATACTGTAAAACCCTGGCAGAGAGACATTTCCGCTCTGCACTGTAGGACTATACCCTAGGATTTATCCTTTTGTCTTCCACTCACTTTGATGATGTCACAACTATGACGTCTCCCTGGACTGGACCAATCACGACTGGCTATTTTAATTTTTTTTTTTTTTTTTTTTTTTTTTTTTTGCTGTCCCAACTTCTGCACCACTCAGAGGCAGTGCACCCACGCCGCTCATTCCGACACCCCGTCCACAGCCACAGCCCGGTCGGCCCCGCCGCAGCCCAGGCACCGGTAATCCACAAGGAGCAGTCAATGTCGAGTCGTCAAGAGGCATCCCACCGGAGAAGACACTGCACTGCTGCCGAGTCACTTCGGTGGTGTTCAGTGGCGCCTGTTCTATCTAACATACGCAGGACACCACCTACTAAAGCCCCCTACTGACGACAATAATTGCTTAGTCGCGGAGCTGGCGTGAGTGAGCTCTCCCTCCGGAGGGCGCCACCACGTCCATCCCACGACAGCCCCATGGACTCGCCGATTACCGGTGACCCCGACGGAACCAAGCCAAGGCACAGACGTGGAGGAGGACTTTCGAAACTGAGGTCACCATGAGAGCAGGGCAGGAAGGGCCACAGAATTTGAGACATTTTTTTAATGCTGATCGATGAGAATGAGGATGATTAAGATGATGCTACGGATTTCCATTTCGGTCTGAGACTACATGACAGGGCTGTATCATACGCTTCCTTTCTAAATATATCCCGGCGTCAAACCAGACCCGAGAGATACAGACACCTGCAGTGTTGGTCAGGAAATTTGAGCAACACTCTCAGAAACACATCCATTAAGTGGATGAAACTCGACTGTGTGGTCCAGTCTTCCCAACTGAGTCCGCAGCAACTCAACTCTGGGTAGGAGCCGGTCGGGGCAGAAAAACCCACGTGCTCTGATGGGATTCGAACCACGACCTCCCAGCCGGGAGTCCGCGACGTTAACCACTTCGCCACGGGCGGCTGGTCTATTTTAAATTGTTTCGTTACATGGAAATGGTGCAAAATGTGTGTGGTCACATCATGAAAGCAAAAAAGAAATGATTTTAACAACAACAACAACAATAATAATAATAATAATAATAGAAATAATAAATGATTTATACATGTAATTTTGTGAGTTTCTGATGTTTCTCAAACATATTTTTTGTTGATTTGTTTTTTCGATCTGCTTGTGTCTATGTCAGAGAAATGGACATATAGATGTGTGTGTGTGTGTGTGTGTGTGTGTGTGTGTGTGTGTGTGTGTGTGTGTGTGTGTCGTTTACAGTTTGTCCTCCATTTGTAGACCTTCGGTAAGTTGATGGGATCCAAAGAAGCGATTTTACTCGTTTCACTGTCGTCACGCTTCGTCAGCGTGGGTAGCCAGTATGTGAAAATCCGCTTGACGTCGGCTCCTAGTAATAAATAAAGAAGTGTAGGTCCTTGAATAAAGAACCCAAGCCTCAAAAAAGGTTTTGTTTCCGAACTGCAAGATGGTATTGAAATCTAGAACTTTTTTTTCCAAAGGAAGTGTATCCGATTTTAATTACCATTCTGGCGGCGCTTCCCCTTTCTCCACCATCCCCACTCCCCTCCCCCTTCCATCCTTTCCCCCTTCTCCTCTTCCTCCCATTAATTTAGCATCCAGTCGCCACTTTCTCAAGGGGAGATCAAAACTGCTCGTTTTACCACCACGAGGGAGGAAACTCCTGTCGCTGTGGCGGACAGAACATGTGCACAGTTCGCAACACGAGAGCACCGCTTAATGTCGCGTGAACCGAGCGGGCTCTCTCACGCAACGCGAAATAAAACCGCAATATGGCTGGCTGCAATGACACATTCCCACCCCGTTGTCTGCCCCTTGTTCCTTGCCGCCATTAACAGATGCGCGGCACATTTAGAACGAATTGCTTCCCTGTCCTGTGTCGGTGCCGTTAGTGGTCACAGCGGGTTCGAATCCACTGGCTGATCGTTTACTGGCGGGAGGGCGGTGGCTTCAAAGGCCGCTCCCACCTGACTGAACAATGATATGGAACACGGAGACTTCCCATCCGGACTATCACTCCCACCCCACCCCACCCCACCCCACCCCACCCCACCCCACTCCACTGTCACGTGTGAGTACACCTGACAGGGGGTTCTTAAACAGGTAATGTGCAGTGGCAGAAACGGAGCGAACACTCAATCCCTCACACCACCAGACCACAAGAGAAAGAAAATTCCACAATATTTTTACTTCACGTTACAACCATTCACTCACACTAGCACTCCAGATGGGGTATGGGTCATAACAAAGAAGAGGAAAAACAGCCGAGAGAGGAAAAGAAGAAAGAAAAAAAAAACAATGGGGCATAGAAGAGAAAAAGCACTATTCAGAACTAACTGACCTAGGGACAAAGTAAATTAAATAGACCACAAAACACGCCAATATCCTGGGATCCCGCTACCGTCCCAACCTAACCCACTAAACCACTACAAAGACATTAACATAACAGAAGAAAGACAGTACTAGAAACAATAATACATCAAACAGGACCTAGTCAGGGTTAAACAAAACAATAAGAAAAAAAAAAAACGAATCAGTGACCGGCTTCAGGCCCACACACCCACACGCCAAACCCACACCCACACCACACACGACTGACGACTTAACTTCTTATCCTGTGCCAGAGGAGGTTCACCGTGGGAGGTGGATCCTAAGAAGGGCGAAGCCCGCAGTGGTCTGGTCTCCCAGTCTGAGGCGAAGATGTCCCAGTGAAGGGTGAAGCACACCTTCAACAGTCCTCAGTGCAGGCAGTGGGATGGTCTTCCAGTCTGAGGCGAAGATGTCCCAGTGAAGGGTGAGGCACACCTTCAACAGTCCTCAGTGCAGCGACTGGTGCCTGGATACCGGATGGCGTCTGCCAGGTCCCGGGATGTTGGTCCTTCAGCCAGTCCAAGACCGGAGCTGCCAGAAACAAATGGCAATTTTTTCCCGCCCTACGGCGGAGATCAGTCTCCAGATGAGAAGTCATCTCTTTATCGTCTTTGTCAGTGTGTGGCAAATTAGTAGGTTCGGCAGTGCGTCAGTGTGAAGGGTCACCGTGCCATAAAAAGGTCAACTATGTCACTGTCACTTTAAAAAGGGTAAATAAACTATAATAACTTCTTTCACTTTTTCCCTTGCTTTTAACCTGTACTCATGGCATTCCTTGCATCCTGTACCTATAACATGCCCGTACTAAGGATAACTTCCTTAGTCAAAATCTCAATAAATAAAACCAACTAAAATCCATCCACACGTCTGTCACACAAACATATAGGACAAGGACACAACGAGAACGGAACCACATGCGGGGCGATACGGCCGGAATTCCACACTCCGTGGTCTAAGTGTGAGCCGTTCGAACGCTCATGCATCCCACGATCCGTCTCGTACCTACGAAACAACAAGGAAAACAAAACTAACACTTACGATATCCTTCCGGCCCACATCACATATCAAGCAATACAAGCATTGACTCGACCTGTATACTCAGAGAACAACAAATACAGCTTCTGTTGACTAAAATGGTAGTTAGAGACTTTCAACTTAGTCCAAAGTAACCGAATACCTAGCCACTAAGGACCGAAACGCAATTAAAGAAAATGCGTTCCTATAATTCCACCACATAATGCATATCTCGATACCACTTCCAAACAGGCACGCCCTCTTTGGAGCAGTTACCCACAAAAAGGTGTGTCCAGCCAACAGCATGTTAAGGCAGAAGAAAAACCGCAATCACTGAGAGGTCAGAAAACCAAAATAACCAAGACACTGTCTAAGACAGACCATATAGTTACCAAAATGGCGGGTGGGCGAGGTAAGAGAACGGTCCGCTCCCCAATCCGATGAAGGATGGCAGCCGAAAACCGTGACGGTCCCCAATGAAGTGGACTCCAGGTCAGGGATGACCTAAGGTGCTTCCTCCAGCTGGTCGGGATAGGGATCCCAGAGGTGGCAAGTGGAACTCTTTCCTTCCCACCGAAGGGTGAAAGACTTTCCACGCAACCCACGTCGAAGTGGATTCAAACAGGAAGGCTCCAGCTGGCAGAGATAGAGATCTCTCCGACTCCAAAGTTCGTAAGCGAGTGCCACACCACTCACCTAAACAAGATGGCAACCAGTAACAAAACAGCTCAGCTGTGTCACCTGACAGCTGATGAACCACGTGAAAAACGATAAAATAGAAAAAGAAAGCTCTTTAAAAAAAAATAAAAGAAGAGAAATATTGGAGGATGGGAGCTAAATGCACGGACGTAGCGCACCCAGGATGACACGAATAACAAACTGGTCAACACCCGGCCAATGTAGTGAAGATGTCACTGGCAACACTCCACTTTATATCAGGTTTGGGAAGAAATAAATTATCTTACAAACGAAAGTATTTACGTCCGTGACATCCACCATCTCTCTCTCTCTCTCTCTCTCTCTCTCTCTCTCTCTCTCACACACACACACACACACACACACACACACACACACACACACACACACACACACAGTGTCCCATGTCCGGTTTCCTGTAAACAGAAAAGACTTGTTCAACCGCTGCAATAAGCTGATCTTCCTGCTATATGCACTGTTAGAATAATTACTCCTGCGCTTTGTAGTCGCGTGTATCTGTTGTTTGTTGTTGTTGTTTTTGTTGTTGAAGAAACAACACTGAAGATGCTTTGAATTTAGCAGTTAGTATGGTTTCATTTCTGAAGTTTTAAGTCACTACGTTGTTGCTTTTTGACACGTTTGCACGAGAAAGACAAGCCGTGTTACACACAATCGCTCGCGCGCGCGAGCACACACACACACACACACACACACACACACACACACACACACACACACACACCCACACACACACACACGCGCGCGCGCGCGCGCGCGCGCGTTCCTTTTTCCTCTATTATATAAAACTGTGCTCTCTCTCTCTCTCTCTCTCTCTCTCTCTCTCTCTCTCTCTCTCTCTCTCTCTCTCTCTCTTAGCGTAAGTTACACAGAATTATTCTCTATTTATGTATTTGATGCCACAGAGAGAGAGGCTGCTGTTTTGAATGCTTGCCCTTTTGTCATGTCTGTAATTCTCGGTTCTGCCGAGCCTGTGAGATTGGAGAGTATTCTCTGTCTTGTCTTCCTGATGTTAACAGGGAGGTGATTTCTTCTCTCGCATGATGATTGTTCTATTGTTATTCTGCAAGTTAACTTTCAAACTTTTTTGTTTGTTTGTTTGTTTTGTTTTTGCTTTAGCTAACCTGTGGTGGATAAGCAAGGTTTCACATTTTGTAATTATTGGGCGTATGCTTTTTTTTTTTTGCTTCTTGTTCGTCATGCATTTTGTCCGTATTTTGATCTGTTTTGTTAGAAATGGCTCGTTTAGAAAAGGCAATGCTCTAGAGAGGAAAGGTACGGAATATCAGTGTCAATGAAACTGATCATTTACAATTTTTTTTTTCTTTTTTTCTTTTTTCTTTTTTGGCGGACGCAGGCTAATACTCCTGCGGACACTCCCTGTATAGACAGGCAAGGATTAATCCCATCTACCCAACAAAGGGAGTGGAGTTTCTGTAACACGGCTTGTCTTTCTCGTGCAAACGTGTCAAAAAGCAGCAACGCAGTGACTTAAATCTTCAGAAATGAAACCATACTGATAAATTCAAAGCATCTTCAGTGTTGTGGACATGGTCACAAACGAAGACTTGTGGAGAAGAGCCGGACAAGAGCCCATTGATGATCAAATTAAGCGCAGGAAGTGGGGCTGGCTTGGCCATACCCTCAGAAAACCAGCAGCCAGCGTTGTCCGCCATGCCTTGCAATGGAACCCACAGGGAAGACGCAAGAAAGGCCGACCACGCACCACCTGGAGAAGATCAACGGAGGCGGAGACAACTCGACTGGGCTATTCCTGGGGCCAGCTGGAAGTCGCCGCCCGGGACAAGCAGAGATGGAAAAGACCTCGTGGATGACCTATGCTCCACTAGGAGCCAACGAGAATAAGTCAAGTAAGTCATTAAGGCAGCGATACTCCATCTTTAGGGAGATCATTTACAATGAATAGCCTCAAAATATTATTTAACAGCCAAAATGGCTAGGAAATTTCCAAAAGAAAAGATTTTTTTCCAGATTTTGAGACAAAAACAATCATACTTAAGGGTGTTTTTTTTCAAGTACCACATTTTGCTAATATATATATATATATATATATATATATATATATATATATATATATATATATATTTAATTATAAACAAAGCTTGCTCTTATGCCTGAGATTGAAGAAAAAGCGGGAGATAAGCATTCATATCTGCAGTGGTAGATAATTCTGCCTAACTAACAGTATGTGCTTGAGTGGTTAAATGGGGAAAAATAAAATAAATTATGATTCTCAAAATGAGCCTTCAGCAAGCTTATAGTCTCCAAGGGGGAGACAATCTCCAATGGGGAAGAAACTCACTAACATAATAACTCCTGGTCAGATACTGATATTTCGAAACCTGATTGTTTCTCCTCAGTGACCGCGGAAAGTAACTTGACTCCTCTGCCTTTTCGGTTTTAAGAAGAATGCTATCCCAGAAAAAGGCTGGTGTGCAATACCGAAGTATGTTTGTTGAGTTTTCAAAAAACCAACCAAAGGTGCAACCTAAGAAGTAAAAGAAAATCAAGAGAGAGCAAATCATATATATATATATATATATATATATATATATATATATATATATATATATATATAATAAACTAATAAATTCCAAGAATAAGTACCGAGCACCATTCCAGCATCTTATAGAGCAGCTTCTTGTTGCTATGACTGCAAGAAATATTCAATTATAGACAAAGCTTGCTCTTATGTCTTAGATTGAAGAAATAGGGGGAGATAAGCATTCATATCTGCAGTGGTAGATAATTCTGCCTAACTAACAGTATGTGCTTGAGTGGGTGAATGGGGAAAAATAAAATAAATGATTCTCAAAATAGGCCTTCAGCAATCTTATAGTCTCCAAGGGGGAGACAATCTCCAGTAGGGAGGAGACTCACTAACACATACCTCCTGGTCATATACCGATATTTCGAAACCTGATTGTTTCTCCTCAGTGACCGCGGAAAGTGGTCATTTGACTCCTCTGCCTTTTCGGTTTTAAGAAGAATGCTATCCCAGAAAAAGGCTGGTGTGCAATACCCGTAGTATGTTTGTTGAGTTTAAAAAAACAAACAAACAAAAAACAAAGGTGCCACCTAAGAAGCAAAAGAGAATCATGAAAGAGCAAAACAAGCTACATTTTCTTGCGGAAAGTAGAAAATATAAAAAGATAATCTCTTAAGACACAAGTGCTGGGGGCACTTAAGAGGTTCGAACAGAATGTGAGTTTTGAATGTGTTCTCTTCAAACAATTCTAGGTCAAGGGGAGTGGCAATTTGGTTTAACAATAACTTTGATTTCAAAATAACTAGCACTATGGTGGAGAGTTAAGGTAACTTTACGAATCTTGTTTTGAAGACAATGAATAAAGATAAAGTGTTGGCGAATGTTTTCGGACCAGCAGGGATGATATCACATTCTTTCTAAGAAATAAGAAAAAATATTAAACAAGCTATAGAGCTGAGAACAAAAAAAATGGAAATGTATTCTTCTTGGGGTTATCCACAGGAGGTTTATTGAAGACTGTACTCTTCTTGGGGTTATCAACATGGGGGTTATTGAAGACTGTACTCTTCTTGGAGTTATCAACAGGTGGGTTATTGAAGACTGTACTCTTCTTGGAGTTATCAACAGGAGGTTTATTGAAGACTGTACTCTTCTTGGGGTTATCAACAGGTGGGTTATTGAAGACTGTACTCTTCTTGGGGTTATCAACAGGTGGGTTATTGAAGACTGTACTCTACTTGGAGTTATCAACAGGAGGTTTATTGAAGACTGTACTCTTCTTGGGGTTATCAACAGGTGGGTTATTGAAGACTGTACTCTTCTTGGGTTATCAACAGGTGGGTTATTGAAGACTGTTCTCTTCTTGGAGTTATCAACAGGAGGGTTATTGAAGACTGTACTCTTCTTGGAGTTATCAACAGGTGGGTTATTGAAGACTGTACTCTTCTTGGAGTTATCAACAGGAGGTTTATTGAAGACTGTACTCTTCTTGGGGTTATCAACAGGTGGGTTATTGAAGACTGTACTCTTCTTGCAGCTATCAACATGGGGGGTTATTGAAGACTACTCTTCTTGGGGTTATCAACAGGTGGGTTATTGAAGACTGTACTCTTCTTGCAGCTATCAACAGGTGGGTTACTGAAGACTGTACTCTTCTTGAGGTTATCGACAGGAGGTTTATTGAAGACTGTACTCTTCTTGGGGTTATCAACATGGGGGTTATTGAAGACTGTACCCTTCTTGGAGTTATCAACAGGAGGGTTATTGAAGACTGTACTCTTCTTCTTGGGGTTATCAACATGGGGTTTATTGAAGACTGTACTCTTTTTGGGGTTATCAACATGGATGGATAGTCACTTGGCGTTGTGTTCACTTGTTGAAAGTAGATCGTACATGGAAATAAGCTTAATCAGAGTTGTTCTCTCTCTCTCTCTCTCTCTCTCTCTCTCTCTCTCTCTCTCTCCTCTCTCTCTCTCTCTCTCTCTCTCTCTCTCTCACACACACACAACACACACACACACACACACACACACACACACACACACACACACACACACACACACACATATATATATATATATACACCTCTGTGGTGTGTGTGTGTGTGTGTGTGTGTGTGTGTGTGTGTGTGAGGGGGCGGAAGAGTAAGGTGGGAGGAGAAAGTGGAAAGGGGGCGGGGGGGAGGGGGAGTCAACACTTCGCTGAGGACTGCCACCTTCAACGTCATCTTGAACTTTGCGGCGATTGGTGCCCGCCTGGCGTGGTGTTTCCGTGTTAGGGAACACAGCGACAAGCCCCGGTGATCTTGTCATCATCATCGCCCTCTAAACCGTTCACAGGCACGTGCCGCTCGTGACGTCCACGTGTCGCACGTGCATGGGAGGACAGAGGGCGGAGGTGAAGGAGTAGTGTGAGCTGGTTACCGGTTCGTGTGGCGTCCAAATGGTCGGAAAGTTGAATCCTCGCTGAGTGTTCGGGAATGGTGTCTGTATTGTAAAACGGCGAGTGGTGACAAGAGCATCTTTATCATCGCATTATTATGGTATACAAACCAACAGTACTACGCGGCGTAGCACTACACATTACAAAACAAAACAGTGAATCACAAAACACAACATAAAAACGCACAACATATCTCAATACAGATGAAAAATATGTAATTGAGGGTCAAAAAAAAAAGATAGTGGGAGCTAGGGTTCGGGGCGGACTGGAAACCAGAAAACGATGACACCCCCACTCCTTCCAAATAAAGCAATTTCGCCTTTGATTCATTCACACACACATACACACACACACACACACACACACAGAGTAGCCCCCTAGTGGCGGGTGTGTGTCGCTGACATGAAAGCTGTTGCAATCAGAGCCAACACCTGTTCGTTAGTGGGTTGAAGTCTGAGCGAGCTGGTGAAGCAGTGTGTGACAGGCTGACAGTGATACGCAGTGTTGACAGTGATACAGCAGTGTGTGACAGTGATACAGCAGTGTGTGACAGGCTGACAGTGATACAGCAGTGTGTGACAGGGATGACTGACACAGCAGTGTGTAACAGAGCTGACAGTGATATAGTCAGTGTGACAGGGCTGACAGTGATACAGCAGTGTGTGACGGATGACAGTGATACAGCAGTGTGTGACAGTGATACAGCAGTGTGTGACAGGCTGACGGTCATACAGCGTGTGTGACAGTGATCGCAGTGTGTGACAGTGATACAGCAGTGTGTGGACAGGCTGACAGTCATACAGCAGTGTGTGACAGTGATACAGCAGAGTGTGACAGTGATACAGCAGTGTTGGACAGGGCTGACAGTGATACAGCAGTGTGTGACAGGCATGACAGTGATACAGCAGTGTGTGACAGGCATGACAGTGATACATCAGTGGGTGACAGAGCTGACAGTCTATACAGCAGTGTGTGACAGGGCTGACAGTGATACAGCAGTGTGAAACAGGCATGACAGATACAGCCGTTTGTGACAGTGATACAGCAGTGTGTGACAGTGATACAGCAGTGTTGACAGCCATGACAGTGATACAGCAGTGTGTGGCAGAGCTGACAGTGATACAGCAGTGTGTAACAGGCATGACAGTGATACAGCAGTGTGTGACAGTGATACAGCAGTGTGTGACAGGGCTGACAGTGACACAGCAGTGTGTGACAGAGCTGACAGTGTCACAGCAGTGTGTGACAGGGCTGCGAGTGATACAGCAGTGTGTGACAGAGCTGACAGTGATACAGCAGTGTGTGACAGGGATGACAGTGATACAGCAGTGTGTGACGGGGCTGCCAGTGATACAGCAGTGTGTGACAGCCATGACAGTGATACAGCAGTGTGTGACAGGACTGACAGTGATACAGCAGTGTGTGACAGGGCTGTAGTAATACAGCAGTGTGTGACAGGGCTGACAGTGACACAGCAGTGTGTGACAGGGCTGACAGTGACACAGCAGTGTGTGACAGAGCTGACAGTATCACAGCAGTGTGGTGACAGGCTAACAGTGATAAGCAATGTGTGACAGTGATACCGCAGTATGTGACAGGCTGACAGTGATACAGCAGTGTGTGACAGGGATGACAGTGATACAGCAGTGTGTGACAGACCTGACAGTGATACAGCAGTGTGTGACAGAGCTGACAGTGATACAGCAGTGTGTGACAGGGCTGACAGTGATACAGCAGTGTGTGACAGAGCTGACAGTGATACAGCAGTGTGTGACAGGGCTGACAGTGATACAGCAGTGTGTGACAGGGCTGACAGTGATACAGCAGTGTGTGACAGGACTGACAGTGATACAGCAGTGTGTGACAGAGCTGACAGTGTCACAGCAGTGTGTGACACGCCTAACAGTGATATAGCAATGTGTGACAGTGATACAGCAGTGTGTGACAGGTTGACAGTGATGCAGCAGTGTGTGACAGAGCTGACAGTAACACAGCAGTGTGTGACAGGGCTGACAGTGACACAGCAGTGTGTGACAGGGATGACAGTGATACAGCAGTGTGTGACAGTGATACAGCAGTGTGTAACAGTGATACAGCAGTGTGTGACAGGGATGACAGTGATACAGCAGTGTGTGACAGGGATGACAGTGACACAGCAGTGTGTGACAGGGATGACAGTGACACAGCAGTGTGTGACAGAGTTGACAGTGATACAGCAGTGTGTGACAGGGCTGACAGTGATACAGCAGTGTGTGACAGGGCTGCGAGTGATACAGCAGTGTGTGACAGAGCTGACAGTGATACAGCAGTGTGTGACAGGGATGACAGTGATACAGCAGTGTGTGACAGGGCTGACAATTATACAGCAGTGTGTGACAGGGCTGACAGTGATACAGCAGTGTGTGACAGCCATGACAGTGGATACAGCAGTGTGTGACAGGACTGACAGTGATACAGCAGTGTGTGACAGGCCATGACAGTGATACAGCAGTGTGTGACAGGACTGACAGTGATACAGCAATGTGTGACAGGGCTGAAGTGATACAGCAGTGTGTGACAGGACTGACAGTGATACAGCAGTGTGTGACAGGACTGACAGTGATAACAGCAGTGTGTGACAGCCATGACAGTGATACAGCAGTGTGTGACAGGACTGACAGTGATACAGCAGTGTGTGACAGGCCTGATAGTGATACAGCAGTGTGTGACAGGACTGACAGTGATACAGCAGTGTGTGACAGGACTGACAGTGATACAGCAGTGTGTGACAGCCATGACAGTGATACAGCAGTGTGTGACAGCCATGACAGTGATACAGCAGTGTGTGACAGGACTGATAGTGATACAGCAGTGTGTGACAGGCTGACAGTGACACAGCAGTGTGTGACAGGCTGACAGTGAACAGCAGTGTGTGACAGCCATGACAGTGATACAGCAGTGTGTGACAGCCATGACAGTGATACAGCAGTGTGTGACAGTGATACAGCAGTGTGTGACAGGGCTGACAGTGATACAGCAGTGTGTGACAGCCATGACAGTGATACAGCAGTGTGTGACAGCCATGACAGTGATACAGCAGTGTGTGACAGCCATGACAGTGATACAGCAGTGTATGACAGTGATACAGAAATGTGTGACAGTGATACAGCAGTGTGTGACAGGGCTGACAGACATACAGCATGAGTGACAGGGCTGACAGTGGATACAGCAGTGTGTGACAGGGTTTACAGTGAATACAGCAGTGTGTGACAGAGCTGACAGTGATACAGCAGTGTGTGACAGCCATGACAGTGATACAGCAGTGTATGACAGTGATACACCAGTGTGTGACAGGGATGACAGTGATACAGCAGTGTAGAACAGTGATACAGCAGTGTGTGACAGAGCTGACAGTAATACAGCAGTGTGTGACAGAGCTGACAGTGATAACAGCAGTGTGTGACAGGACTGACAATGATACAGCAGTGTGTGACAGGACTGACAGTGATACAGCAGTGTGTGACAGGGATGTACAGTGACACAGCATGTGTGACAGAGCTGGCAGTGATACAGCAGTGTGTGACAGGGATGACAGTGACACAGCAGTGTGTGACAGGGATGACAGTGATATAGCAGTGTGTGACAGTGAAACAGCAGTGTGTGACAGTGAATACAGCAGTGTGTGACAGGGATGACAGTGACACACCAGTGTGTGACAGGGATGACAGTGACACAGCAGTGTGTGACAGGGATGACAGTGACACAGCAGTGTGTGACAGGGATGACAGTGATACAGCAGTGTGTGACAGAGCTGACAGTGATACAGCAGTGTGTGACAGCCATGACAGTGATACAGCAGTGTGTGACAGTGATACAGCAGTGTGTGACAGGGCTGACAGTGATACAGCAGTATGTGACAGGCTGACAGTGATACAGCAGTGTGTGACAGAGCTGACAGTGATACAGCAGTGTGTGACAGGGTTGACAGTGATACAGCAGTGGATGATAGGGCTGCCAGTGATACAGCAGTGTGTGATAGGGATGACAGTGATACAGCAGTGTGTGACAGAGCTGACAGTGATACAGCAGTGTGTGACAGGGCTGACAATTATACAGCAGTGTGTGACAGCCATGAACAGTGATACAGCAGTGTGTGACAGGACTGACAGTGATACAGCATGTGTGACAGGCTGACAGTGTCACAGCAGTGTGTGATAAGCCTAACATGATATAGCAATGTGTGACAGTGATACAGCAGTGTGTGACAGAGCTGACAGTGTCACAGCAGTGTTGTGACAGCCTAACAGTGATATAGCAATGTGTGACAGTGATACAGCAGTGTGTGACAGGCTGACAGTGACACAGCAGTGTGTGACAGGCTGACAGTGACACAGCAGTGTATGACAGGGCTGACAGTGATACAGCAGTGTGTGAACAGTGATACAGCAGTTGTGTGACAGTGATACAGCAGTGTGTGACAGGCTGACAATGATACAGCAGTGTGTGACAGGGTTGACAGTGATACAGCAGTGTGTGACAGGGTGACAGTGATACAGCAGTGTGTGACAGGGTGACAGTGATACAGCAGTGTGTGACAGGGTGACAGTGATACAGCAGTGTGTGACAGGGTGACAGTGATACAGCAGTGTGTGACAGGGTTGACAGTGATACAGCAGTGTGTGACAGGGTTGACAGTGATACAGCAGTGTGTGACAGGGTTGACAGTGATACAGCAGTGTGTGACAGGGTTGACAGTGATACAGCAGTGTGTGACAGGGTGACAGTGATACAGCAGTGTGTGACAGGGGTGGCAGTGATACAGCAGGGCTTAGCAAACCTTCAGATTAGATTTTGCGACAAGAAATGAAAAAGGGATAAAAGAAAATTAATGTTCTACAGATAAAGATACATTCTAAATAGATTAAAAGACTAATTGATTTGTTGTTCTTTTCGTGTTGGGCATTCCCCCCAGAAACAGCATGACGCATGGCTCATGTATTTGTTTATTTATTTTACTGACACAGTAATAGGCACAGTCTGTGTTTTGTAAGTCGACGAGGTCGCAAAGATTGTGGAGGTTTGTGGTTTGCGATGCCAAACGCAAAAAAAGGTGTCTGTTTTTTTGGGTTTTTTTGTTGTTGTTGTCTTTTGGCTTGCCATAAGAGGTTTTTTTTACGTGGGACTGTTTGAGGTTAATGTATGTTCCAGATTAATATAGGGATTCATTTGAACCAGGATCTATCAACACGACAGAAATCCTTCAAATATGTATGCGCACAATCGGAAGGGACATTCCGCTCTTCTACTTGACGGATTTCAGACATGACCATGTGAAATGACGTGAGCAGTCATTGCTTTGTCTGGACTGAACAAGTCGTGGAAGCGATTGGCCTTCGGATCAGTGCGAGTATCTATCAATGCTTCCATGCTGGGGTATTTTATGGAAGGGAAGTGTCCATTTATCAATGCTTCCATGCTTTGGTATTTTATGGAAGGAAACTGTTCATTTATCAATGCTTCCATGCTGGGGTATTTTATGGAAGGGAAGTGTCCATTTATCAATGCTTCCATGCTGGGATATTTTATGGAAGGAAAGTGTCCATTTATCAATGCTTCCATGCTGTCGTATTTATGGAAGGAAAGTGTCTATCTACCAATGCTTCCATGCTGTGGTATTTTATGGAAGGAAAGTGTCCATTTATCAATGCTTCCATGCTGTGGTATTTTATGGAAGGAAAGTGTCCATTTATCAATGCTTCCATGCTGTGGTATTTTATGGAAGGAAAGTGTCCATTTATCAATGCTTCCATGCTGTGGTATTTTATGGAAGGAAAGTGTCCATTTATCAATGCTTCCATGCTGTGGTATTTTATGGAAGGAAAGTGTCCATTTATAATGTTTTCATGCTGAGGTATTTTATGGAAGGAAAGTGTCCATTTATCAATGCTTCCATGCTGTGGTATTTTATGGAAGGAAAGTGTCCATTTATCAATGTGTCCATGCTGTGGTATTTTATGGAAGGAAAGTGTCCATTTATCAATACTTCCATGCTGTGGTATTTTATGGAAGGAAAGTGTCCATTTATCAATGCTTCCATGCTGTGGTATTTTATGGAAGGAAAGTGTCCATTTATCAGTTTCCATGCTGTGGTATTTTATGGAAGGAAAGTGTCCATTTATAATTTTTTGATGCTGTGGTATTTTATGGAAGAAAAGTGTCCATTTATCAATGTTTCCACGCTGTCGTATTTTATGGAAGAAAAGTGTCCATTTATCAATGTTTCCACGCTGTCGTATTTTATGGAAGGAAAGTGTCCATTTATCAATGTTTCCACGCTGTCGTATTTTATGGAAGGAAAGTGTCTGTTTGCAATGTTTTTATGCTGTGGTATTTTGTGGAAGGAAAGTGTCCATTTATCAATGCTTCCATGCTGTCGTATTTTATGGAAGAAAAGTGTCTGTTTGCAATGTTTTCATGCTGGGGTATTTTGTGGAAAGAAAATGTCCATTTATCAATACTTCCATGCTGTGGTATTTTGTGGAAGGAAAGTGTCCATATATCAACGTTTCCATGCTGTCGTATGTTATGGAAGTGTCCATTTATAATGGTTTCAGGCTGTGTCATTTTATGGAAGCAAAGTATTCAATTATCAGGGCTTCCATGCTGTGGTATTTTATGGAAGGAAAAGACTCAGTTTGTTGCCTTCTGAACCGAGCAACTAACAGTAGCACAGCACGACACCCACACCCCCTCCTCTGCCTTCCCCCTGTACCTTAGGAGTGTTGAAATGAAACACGAGCAGGTGTCGATCCATGGGTCAAAGTCTGTTTACAGGTAAGTTTGCCTTAAGCACGGGAAGCCACAGCTGACCCTGGAGAAAGGTCCAGTGACGGTGAGGAAAGACCCACTGACCACAGGGAAAGTCCTGTTGACAGTGGGAAAGACTACAACTTTGGATTCTCTCTTGAGGGCACATAAGACCGTATGGCGAAAGCTTGGCTGTGTCTGGAGTGGCACTGTCTTCATCTGTCCGTGGGCAGGGGTGGTTGGGTCTGTGGGGTGTGCTCGGCAGCTGGAGGGTGGTGTTTTTCGCCGGTGGGCTCTGCAGTCATGAAATACGGGCTGGTACACCCATGGGGGATGCTACTTTAAGGCTGTTATGAGCTGCATCCTGTAGTCTAATTTACCTCTGTTCAGGAGCAGTTATGTCCCTTGATATCTTAATGGAGTGTCCTGTGCGTGCCTGTACCCATCGTCAACACAGCGCAGGCCTCCAAGGGTGGTACAGGACTGCTCTAAAGGCAGGCGAAGACAGTGCTTCTCTGGTCCTCCCCAGCACCTTCGGGTGTTTCTTTTTCTTCTTTGCCTTAACTAGCTGACCCTGGAGAAAGGTCCAGTGACGGTGAGGAAAGACCCACTGACCACAGGGAAAGTCCTGTTGACAGTGGGAAAGACTACAACTTTGGATTCTCTCTTGAGGGCACATAAGACCGTATGGCGAAAGCTTGGCTGTGTCTGGAGTGGCACTGTCTTCATCTGTCCGTGGGCAGGGGTGGTTGGGTCTGTGGGGTGTGCTCGGCAGCTGGAGGGTGGTGTTTTTCGCCGGTGGGCTCTGCAGTCATGAAATACGGGCTGGTACACCCATGGGGGATGCTACTTTAAGGCTGTTTGAGCTGCATCCTGTAGTCTAATTTACCTCTGTTCAGGAGCAGTTATGTCCCTTGATATCTTAATGGAGTGTCCTGTGCGTGCCTGTACCCATCGTCAACACAGCGCAGGCCTCCAAGGGTGGTACAGGACTGCTCTAAAGGCAGGCGAAGACAGTGCTTCTCTGGGTCCTCCCCAGCACCTTCGGGTGTTTCTTTTTCTTCTTTGCCTTAACTAGGCTGACCCTGGAGAAAGGTCCAGTGACGGTGAGGAAAGACCCACTGACCACAGGGAAAGTCCTGTCGACAGTGGGAAAGACTACAACTTTGGATTCTCTCTTGAGGCACATAAGACCGTATGGCGAAAGCTTGGCTGTGTCTGGAGTGGCACTGTCTTCATCTGTCCGTGGGCAGGGGTGGTTGGGTCTGTGGGGTGTGCTCGGCAGCTGGAGGGTGGTGTTTTTCGCCGGTGGGCTCTGCAGTCATGAAATACGGGCTGGTACACCCATGGGGGATGCTACTTTAAGGCTGTTATGAGCTGCATCCTGTAGTCTAATTTACCTCTGTTCAGGAGCAGTTATGTCCCTTGATATCTTAATGGAGTGTCCTGTGCGTGCCTGTACCCATCGTCAACACAGCGCAGGCCTCCAAGGGTGGTACAGGACTGCTCTAAAGGCAGGCGAAGACAGTGCTTCTCTGGGTCCTCCCCAGCACCTTCGGGTGTTTCTTTTTCTTGTGGAAGGAAAGTGTCCGTATATCAACGTTTCCATGCTGTCGTATGTTATGGAAGTGTCCATTTATAATGGTTTCAGGCTGTGTCATTTTATGGAAGCAAAGTATTCAATTATCAGGGCTTCCATGCTGTGGTATTTTATGGAAGGAAAAGACTCAGTTTGTTGCCTTCTGAACCGAGCAACTAACAGTAGCACAGCACGACACCCACACCCCCTCCTCTGCCTTCCCCCTGTACCTTAGGAGTGTTGAAATGAAACACGAGCAGGTGTCGATCCATGGGTCAAAGTCTGTTTACAGGTAAGTTTGCCTTAAGCACGGGAAGCCACAGCTGTCCTGAACATGTGTGTGCTTGCTATGACAGTCCCTGCCCCAGACCACGTTTCCCACACATCTTTCTTGGCTCAAAAGATCTCTGCAAATTCATACTGAGGATTAGACCCTTGCCATTTGCTGGACCACGAACACAACAGTTTTGTTTCTGAACAATGCAGAAGTGACCTTGGATTTTAGTCTAATATCACCATTGTTGTGAACAGACGTTAAATTAAATCAATCAAATCAAACCTTGGATTGGTTTGTGGTTCGTTCCACTTCCCACACCATCCACTACGGACTCTCCACTATGATCTCGCCTCACATCTCAAAGAGTCATCCAGTGCTCTGGCGTTCATTTTGTTTTTCGTTAACTTTTTCTTGATTTCCCTTCTTTGAAACAGTGACTTCTGATGCTCCACGTCTGAAGCAGTTGCTTCTGCTGCTTACTGATGAACAGTCCCGCTCAGGCATGTTGTAAAGACGTTCTCTCACACAGTGCCATCTACACGGCGGAGCTTACGGCTCTGGTCCTGACAATTTAAATGGCCTTTAAAAAATATTGCGGAATTTCTCATTCTCTCTGATTCCCAATCTGCTTCTGAACCCGTTGATGGCTGTGATTTCAAGCGCCCTTGATGTCTTCATTTCTTTGAAGTGTACATCTCTCTGAAATCTGATGGTTACCACATTGTTATTATTCGGGGTGCCGCTCGTTCGAGGCAAATGAGATGGCTGATCGACTGCCACAAATTAAGAACTGTGCACGTTCTCTACCCTCGCACCGATCTGAAACCCAAGCCCAAGCCTAATTATGTGAAAAGCCCCTGGCCACAACTGGAACAGGCAGAAAACAAACTCTTTGAATTCCGTCCAAACCTTTGAGAGTTTTCAGCATCTGGCTCTATTGCCGTAAAGAAAATCCAGTGGTGTGCCAATTACACACAGATTGCTCCTTTCACACCCAGTGGTATCTCGTAACAGGCAGAGAAGCAGCATGCTGCATTCCATGTTGTGTACCACTCACTATAAAACATGTAGAGTGTTAAGACTTCATTGATGTGAGACAAACACACTTAACAGCAGACTCCATCTAAAACCTGTTTAGAGATATTCCACCTGAAGCGCAGAGTTCGTGAAAACTATAGAGTTTTTGTGTGTGTGTGTGTCTGAACTAAGATTTTGAGGGTGAAAGATTGTATAGCATATTTTTTTTACATGTGTCAGAAAATATCAACATTTATGTCATGAGTTAACTTGAACGATATGACAAGCCTGGTATCGCCCTTTGAGGTCGGTGGGCAATGAACAACGTGAATGGACCCGAATAGTTTTTGTATTAGCCACAAAGTATGGCCTGGTAACCGCCCGACACAAAAATATCCCCATTTAGTTCAAGAGTTACTGCAGGAAAAGGCTTGTCTGGGAGACACAACGCTGAAAAACACACACACAGACACATAAACACAACACACACACACACACACACACACACACACACACACACACACACACACACACACACACACAGAACACACACACACACACACACACACACACACACACACACACACACACACACACACACACAAGAGCTGCTTAGATAGGAGGCTTTTACATATCCGGTCCACTCTAATCAGAACTCTCTCTCTCTGGCGCTAATGAATCAAATTACACCAGAGTTAAAACTGTTCAACATGATAATGAAGGGCAATAAAACGTGCTCCGAGTGTACATCTTGGCAAGTTTTGTCATTCTAGGCAACGAAACGTACTCTGAGTGTACACATCGGCAAGTTCTGTCATTCAAAGCAACAAAACAAAACGCGCAGCCATACCTCTGTGACCAGATCCCCATATGGACCCAAACAGTTCCTGTCTCTTGAGCTTTAACTTGTCTCCCCCTTCCCCCTCCACCTCCTCCCCATCTATAACCTTGTTTCACATGGCTGATTGCCGTTTTGTTCGGAGGGGGTGGGCATGGGGGATGGGGGATGGAGGGGTCGGGGGCAGGGTGAGAGTGCTGCCTTTTTTCTCATGCGAGCCGTGTTCCTCGCTGACCATATGGACAGCAGTGGCTTTGACCATGAACCACCTGATGTGTGACAATGGCCATTCAGAGACACAGCTCCAGGGGGCTTTGGACACAAGAGGGAAGAGTGGATGAAATGGCGTTAGATAGTTCGCTGCTTAGTTGGTTAGCTTGCTATGAACTGGTACAGTCAGTTTTCAATTTAAACTGACTCGTAACAAGATTGTTGCTCGCCTGGTGAGCTTGCTATGTACCTGGTACATGTCGTATTCATTGTACACTGACATATAACAAGATAAGCCAGCATAATCCAAT
>CM031602.1:55869680-55889132 GCA_018398815.1 Conus ventricosus
TACAGACCTGAGGATATAGCTGACTATAAGATGTGCCATGTGCCATTCGTCATTCCCGGTGAAACTTCTCTGGAGTGTGTTTTCCCAAGTTGTCCACTGCCCTTGGCATCCTTTATTCTTAGTTCAACTCCTACATTGTCCTTCATTCTTTATTCAGCTTCTGTCTTACTATGTCTCTCTTTGCTTTGCCTTTGCCTTGGACCACCTTTTCATTTCTGTTGATATCTACCCCTATCTGCTGATTCAGTGTGTTCTGTTATTTTCTTGGTAAGCATGCAATATCTACTTTGTAATCATCGAGGATGGATTTTAGGGGTACCTTCAAATTTGCTTGGCGGCAATAGAGCCCAATTTCAGTGAGTCCAGGTATGACATCAAGCGCTTTGCTTGTGCATTAGTTGATTTTGGCTTCCATTGATTCCACTGTGCCAGTGCTGATACTGTATATCAGTGGAGACCAGATAAACTTCGGGATCAACATAAATTGCGGACACTGATTTTCCCTGGAACGCACTTTGGGCTATTATCTGTTGGCTTTCATTTTTTTTTTGTACTCCCAGTTCTTAAAGAACAGGGAAAACTTTAAAATGGGAACGAAGAAAATAATGCTGTCTGTGTGTCTGTCCGTCCGTCCGTCTGTCCGTGGTCAAAATGTGTTCCACTCGCTCCAGACAAAACTACTGGGCCGATCTTTGTGAAAATTAGCAGGTATGTTCATTATGGATCACGGATGATGCCCGATGTTTTAGTTTACCCCGTTATAGCCGTTACTAACGGCTGCAACGGTCTGTAACAGTTTTTCTTCTTTATGGAATATCTCAAAAAGTACTTGGCCGGTCTTTCTGAAAATTTGTGGGTATGTTCATTATGGGTCACGGATGATGCCCGATGTTTTAGTTAACCGTTATAGCCGTTATTAACGGCTGTAAGAGCCTGTAACGGTTTTTCTTCTTCATGGAATATCTCAGAAAGTACATGGCCGATCTTTGTGAAAATTAGCATGTATGTTCATTATGGGTCACGAACAATGTCCGGTGTTTTAGTTTACCGTTATGGCCGTTACTAACGGCCTGTAACGGATTTTCTCTTCATGGAATATCTCCGAAAGTTCTTGGCCGATCTTTGTGAAAATTAGCAGGTATGTTCATTATGTGTCACGGATGATGCCCGCTGTTTTAGTTTGCCGTTATAGCCGTTACTAACGGCTGCAACGGTCTGTAACGGCTTTTCTTCTTTATGGAATATCTCCGAAAGTAGTTGGCAGATCTTTGTGAAAATTAGCAGGTATGTTCACTATAGGTTACGGATGATGCCCGATTTCTTAGTTTACCGTTATAGCCGTTACTAACGGCTATAACGGCCCATAACAGTTTTTTCTCATCTATGGAATATCTCAGAAAGCACTTTGTCGATCTTTCTGAAAATTTGTAGCTATGTATATTATGGGCCCACGGATGATACTCGATGTTTTAGTTTACCTTTATAGCCGTTACTAACAGCTATAACGGCCCATGACGGTTTTTCTTCTTTATGATCTCAGAAAGTACTTGGCCTAGCTTTGGATTCTCTCTTGATGGCACATAAGACCGTATGGCGAAAGCTTGGCTGTGTCTGGAGTGGCACTGTCTTCATCTGTCCGTGGACAGGGGTGGTTGGGTCTGTGGGGTGTGCTCGGCAGCTGGAGGTGGTGTTTTTCGCCGGTGGGCTCTGCAGTCATGAAACACGGGCTGGTACACCCATGGGGATGCTACTTTAAGGCTGTTATGAGTTGCATCCTGTAGTCTGATTTACCTCTGTTCAGGAGCAGTTATGTCCCTTGATATCTTAATGGAGTGTCCTGCGCGTGCCTGTACCCATCGTCAACAAAGCGCAGGCCTCCAAGGGTGGTACAGGACTGCTCTAAAGGCAGATGAGGACAGTGCTTCTCTGGGTCCTCCCCAGCACCTTCGGGTGTTTCTTTTTCTTCTTATAACGGCCCATGACGATTTTTCTTCTTTATGGAATATCTAAGAAAGTACTTGGCCGAGCTTTCTGAAAATTAATTTGTAGGTATGTTCATTAGAGGCGACGGATTATGCCCGACGTTTTAGTTTACCGTTATACCTGCTACTAATGGCTGTAATGGCCCATAACGGTTTTTTCTTTTTTATGAAATGTCTCAGAAAGTACTTGGCCGATCTTTGTGAAAATAGTAGGTATGTTCATTATGGGTCACGGATCATGCCCGACGTTTTAATTTACCGTTATGGCCGTTACTAACGGCTATATCAATCCATAATGTTTTTTTCTTTTTATGGAATATCTCAGAAAGTACTTGGCCGATCTTTCTGAAAATTTGTAGGTATTATGGGTCACGGATGATGCCCGATGTTTTTATTTTGCCGTTATAGCCGTTACTAACAGCTATAACGGCCACTAACAGTTTTCCTTCTTCATGGAATATCTCAGAAAGTACATGGCCAATATTTCTGAAAATTTGTAGGTATGTTCATTATGGGTCACGAATGATGCCCGATGTTCAAGTTTACCGTGTTAGCCGTTACTAACGGCCCATAATGGTTTTCTTCTTTATGGAAAATCTCAGAAAGTTCGTGGCGGATCTTTCTGAAAATTTGTAAGTATCTTCATTATAGGTCACAGATGATTGCCGATGTTTACCAGAATAGCCATTACTTACAGTTAGACCGGCCCAAGACGGTTTTTCCTCTTTATGGAATATATCACGCGTATTCAGGATATACTGGGAGTACGTTTATATGCTTTGCCTCTTGTTTTCTGTTCTTTTTGTTTCCTTTCCCCTTCTTGTGTCTTTTGGTGAGTCGTCAAACCATCCTCCAAGGCTCCTGACTGATTGGTCTGTCACTGATAGAATGGGTAGGTCGGCTGCAGGGAACGCGGGTGTTTCAGCTATTTTTTGTTTTCTGCACGAAGGTTTCCTTGTTTCAAAATCATCAGGAATGAGGCAACTAACAGCTAGCTGTCTCAACATTTTGTGCGATTCATTTTCCTTGGTGGAAAGGACTGTTGTGTCCACGAAGACTTCTAGAGGGGCATTCTGTGTCCACTCCCGGGGTCGGAGCCTGTGCCGCTCATGGCTGCTGTCAAGATGACCTCCATTGCCAAAACAAACAGTAGTGGAGAAACTGCACAGCCCTTTCTTATGACAACTTCAAACTGGTCCAGTCTGGTCTGTTGTGTATTCCTTTGTAGAGAACGTCACTGTGAAGCCACGGACACACTTCAACATTCCTAAGATGTTCTTAAAGATATGATAAGTCTGGAGGGCCAGTTAAATCATCTTGTGTGCAACTGATCCAGGTGCATTTGCCAGATCGTGCCACACCACGTCGAGGTCCTTGTTCTCTGACTTAGCTCTCTGGATTGCTTCTCAAACCGTAGTGGCAAGTCCTGAACATCCCGACATGCCTTGATGCCTCCTTTCTGGACTGACAGATCCAGATACCCATTTTCAGTCAGGTATGGTGGGAAAGGGAACGAGATAAGATTAACTTTATACCATCAAAAAGAGAAATTATGCCAGGTGCAACAATTACTGGAACAGCATAAATGGTCAACGCGCATGACGTACATGTCTACAATAATGATAGAGTGCAAGATGTAACAGTAAATATATGCACCATATTTCATTGTGCCTCTAAAACGTTAAAAAGTCAGAAATATAGATAAAGATGAAAACAAACAACGCACATATACTGGACGCGGCAAACATCGCCTGCTCACCACTACTCCCCGTCTACACACACACACACACACAAAGAGTTTCAGTTATACCAAGAAAGTGTGACTGCGTGCGGACTAGTCCATATACGCTACGCCATATCTGCTAAGTTTCGAGAACACACTGCACACGATTTGAAGCTGATGGAAAAATGAACTGATGAGTGAGACGAGGGAATTTACAAAGGTCTCACGGCTACGACTCAGCAGACGCCTGACCTGCGCATTAGCCCAACACTCTCTCTCTCTCTCTCTCTCTCTCTCTCTCTCTCTCTCTCTCTCTCTCTCTCTCTCTCTCTCTCTCTCTCTCTCTCTGTCTCACACACACATACACACGCGCACGCGCGCGCACGCACGCACATGCACACAGAGTTGCACGTTCACTTTCTTTATCTTTACTAATGTTGGTTGTTCATCCTTCAACTTTTTCTCAAGCGCCGCAGACCCCACCACACCCTGGTTTTCAAATGGTGTTTTGCTCAAAGGGTCGGTCTTTTTCATCTCTTTTCTTTTCTTTTAAAGATGCTACACGACCGTTGCCTCCTTCACTGCGGTGGTGCTGGTTCTGACTGCTGAAACAGTTTCCTGGCGAGCGGGAAGAGGTCTGTTAAGAAGGAATCATGGATTTCTGAGGCAGCCTTCATCTGTTTCTTGAGACTTCTCTTTCTGTTATGCTGGCGTCTTGACCTTTCAGGATGTGTCTTCACCTTTGGATGTTTCACTCCGCAGGCGTCCCGACAGGTTCCTTATGCAATATCTCCAAATGTGGTTAGTTGGTGCTCCCGTGTGTTCTTTCCTATCAGTGCATCCAGTTTATGGACTCTTTTTCACCTATTTCTCTGATTTCTCTTTTGCACTTGCGGGTGGCAACTTGAGTGTCTGGTGTTTGGCATCGACAGCCTGAACAAATTCCACGACTGAATAATCAGTGTGGATGACCATGACACTGTGGTTTGAATCCTGGCCTTGGTTTCCCGACGCCTTTTCTGCTTCTCTTTAAGTACCAGTCATCATACATTCTTTGTTCTGGGGATCTTCGTGTGTGCTCCGTGGTGAATGTCCTTCCACAGACACCTGACAGTTCCACGTGTTCGTTACTCATAGTCCGTTGTGCATTTCCAGTGCAACTGGTTGGGAATCCCTACACTCTTCATTTCCTCCGCCTGCCTTCTGGTCAGCTCTGGGAGCATCTTTCCTATGTAGTTCTAGTGGCAAGCCGGAGAGAGTACAGAGCCCCTAAGTCCTGTCTTTCCCCGTGCCTGCAGACCTCTCCCTACGTCCTCCGGACTGTTCCCGGAAACCAATGTGTCAGTGGGAAGAGATGCCTTTCTGTTGTCGAACTTTTTCCAGGCACTGTCGAGACTCGAAACTGCACTTTCTGGATGGGTAGGAGTATCACACACACACACACACACACACACACACACACACACACACACACACACACACACACACACACACACACACACACACACACACACGCACGCACGCACGCACGCACGCACGCGCGCACGCACGCACGCACGCACACACACCTGTTAGGTTACAGCAGTCATAGTTTGGTTGGAGCACGTAAGACTAAGGCAGAACCAGTTTGTTTGGTGTATGTCAGGCTGAAGCAGGACTACTGGTTGTAGCAGGACAGGACTACTGGTTGGAGCAGGTCAGGACTATTGGTTGTGGCAGGTCAGAATTACTGGTTGGAGCAGGACAGGACTACTGGTTGGAGCAGGTCAGGACTATTGGTTGGGGCAGGTCAGAATTACTGGTTGGAGCAGGACAGGACTATTGGTTGGGGCAGGTCAGAACTATTGGTTGGAGCAAGTCGAGACTATTGGTTGGAGCAGGACAGGACTATTGGTTGGAGCAGGTCAGGACTACTGGTTGGAGCAGGTCAGGACTACTGGTTGGGGCATGTCAGGACTACTGGTTGGGGCAGGTCAGGATTACTGGTTGGGGCAGGTCAGGACTACTGGTTGGGGCAGGTCAGGATTACCGGTTGGAGCAGGTCAGGACTATTGGTTGGGGCAGGTCAGGATTACTGGTTGGAGCAGGTCAGGACTATTGGTTGGGGCGGGTCAAGATTACTGGTTGGAGCAGGTCAGGACTATTGGTTGGGGCAGGTCAGGATTACCGGTTGGGGCAGGTCAGGACTATTGGTTGGGGCAGGTCAGGATTACCGGTTGGAACAGGTCAGGACTATTGGTTGGGGCAGGTCAGGATTACTGGTTGGAGCAAGTCAGGACTATTGGTTGGGGCAGGTCAGGATTACTGGTTGGGGCAGGTCAGGATTACTGGTTGGGGCAGGTCAGGACTATTGCTTGGGGCAGGTCAAGATTACTGGTTGGGGCAGCTCAGGACTATTGGTTGGGGCAGGTCAGGATTACTGGTTGGGGCAGGTCAGGACTATTGGTTGGGGCAGGTCAGGATTACTGGTTGGAGCAGGTCAGGTCTATTGGTTGGAGCAGGTCAAGATTACTGGTTGGAGCAGGTCAGGACTATTGGTTGGAGCAGGTCAGGACTACTGGTTGGAGCAGGTCAGGACTATTGGTTAGAGCAGGACAGGACTACTGGTTGGAGCAGGTCTGGACTATTGGTTGGAGCAGGTCAGGACTATTGGTTGGAGAAGGACAGGACTATTGGTTGGAGCAGATCAGGACTATTGGTTGGAGCAGGACAGGACTACTGGTTGAAGCAGGTCAGGACTATTGGTTGGAGCAGGACAGGACTATTGGTTGGAGCAGGACAGGACTATTGGTTGGAGCAGGACAGGACTATTGGTTGGAGCAAGACAGGACCACTGGTTGGAGCAGGTCAGGATTACTGGTTGGGGCAGGTCAGGACTACTGGTTGGGGCAGGTCAGGATTACTGGTTGGAGCAGGTCAGGACTATTGGTTGGGGCAGGTCTGGATTACTGGTTGAAGTATGTCAGGACTATTCGTTGGGGCAGGTCAGGATTGCTGGTTGGGGCAGGTCAGAATTACTGTTTGGGGCAGGTCAGAACTATTGGTTGGGGCAGGTCAGGATTAATTGGTTGGGGCAGGTCAGGACTATTGGTTGGGGCAGGTTAGGATTACTGGTTGGAGCAGGTCAGGGCTACTTGTTGGAGCAGGTCAGGACTACTTGTTGGAGCAGGTCAGGACTACTGGTTGGAGCAGGTCAGGATTACTGGTTGGAGCAGGACAGGATTACTGGTTGGACCAGGACAGGATTACTGGTTGGGGCAGGACAGGATTACTGGTTGGAGCAGGACAGGATTACTGGTTGGAGCAGGACAGGATTACTGGTTGGAGCAGGACAGGATTACTGGTTGGAGCAGGACAGGATTACTGGTTGGAGCAGGTCAGGATTACTGGTTGGAGCAGGACAGGATTACTGGTTGGAGCAGGTCAGGATTACTGGTTGGAGCAGGACAGGATTACTGGTTGGAGCAGGACAGGGACAGTTCCACAGGACTGACAGTCCTGAGCAGTGCTCTCCCTGGTTGGCTGCTGAGTAAATAGGCTTGGCGGAAAAAAAAATACCTACCTACCTACCTACCTATCTATCTGTCTGTCTATCTATCCATCTATCCATCAATCTATCTATCTATCTATCTATCTATCTATCTATCTATCTATCTATCTATCTATCTATCTATCTACCTATCTATCTATCTGTTCTATCTATACCTACCAACCCAATACCTGTCTATCTATCTATCTATCTATCTATCTATCTATCTATCTATCTATCTATCTATCTATCTATCTGTCTATCTATCTATCTATCTATCTATCTATCTATCTATCTATCTATCTATCTATCTATCTATCTATCTATCCATCCATCTACTAATCTATCAATTAAGCAGCCTATCTATGTATCCATCTGTCTATCTATACCTACCAACCTACATATATATCTATCTGTCTATCTATCCATCATCTATATATCAATTAATCAATCTATCTACCCATCTATCTATCTATCTCCCTATCTCTCTGTCTATCGGTCTATCGGTCTGTCTGTCTGTCTGTCTGTCTAGCTAACAAGCTAGCCAGCTGGCTAGTTATCTACAAAATCCTAATGTAAAGCAGTACATGACACACAAGAGACAGAGGGACATCTGAACCATGACATAAGAAAGCAATGCTGATTGACACAAAAGACTATGCATGAAGGAAAAGAAATCGATGATCATTGCACTGTCCACACTGAGCCTGTGACACGGAGGACCTGTGTGGCTGTGTATAGGTGGAGGGAATGTGTGTGACACGGAGGGCCAGTGTGTTGCTGTGTATAGGTGGTGGGAATGTGTGTGACACAGAGGGTCAGTGTGTTGCTGTGTATAGGTGGAGGGAATGTGACACAGAGGGCCAGTGTGGTGCTGTGTATAGGTGAAGGAATGTGTGTGACACAGAGGGCCAGTGTGTTGCTGTGGTGGAGGTAATGTGTGTTAATAACTGTACCACATTATAGAATTATTTACTATGATAACTGTCCATAATGGTGGATACGACAACCAGATGATGGATCTTAGTCGAAGAACGGATATAACGAAAGATTTATGACTTATAAATGACAATAATGACGGATACGACAACTGCAAAACAGAGTTTACCAAAATAATTGATGATAATGACAGGTCCGACAATCACATGGTGGAGCGTTTTAAAGTGACGTATATTAATGACAGGTACAACACCCACATAAAGACTTTAACTACAATAACCCATAACACCGACATGACTTTAACTGCAATAACCCATAACACCGACATGACTTTAACTGCAATAACCCATAACACCGACATGACTTTAACTGCAATAACCCATAACACCGACATGACTTTAACTGCAATAACCCATAACACCGACATGACTTTAACTGCAATAACCCATAACACCGACATGACTTTAACTGCAATAACCCATAACACCGACATGACTTTAACTGCAATAACCCATAACACCGACATGACTTTAACTGCAATAACCCATAACACCGACATGACTTTAACTGCAATAACCCATAACACCGACATGACTTTAACTGCAATAACCCATAACACCGACAAATACGGGAAGCTCTTGGTAGGGTTTATTATAACTGATAATAATCATACGTATAATAACGATATGGTGGAATAATTAAAATAACTGATAATCATGATGATAGATATACGTAAACACATGGTGGAGTTTACTATGATAATTTATAATAATGACAGATACAACTACATAATTGATGATAATGAAAGGCACGAAAACAGCATGGTGGAATTTACTATGATATCCCAAAATAATGACAGATACGATGAGATTCGGTGGAGTTTCCTATAATACCCGACAATAATGACAGATACGATAAGATTGGTGGAGTTTCCTATAACTGATAATAATGACAGACACGACAACCACATAATTAATAATAATGACAGGTACCGCCACATGATGGAGTTTGCTATAATAACTGATAATAATAATGACAGATGCAATAACCACATAATTGATAATAATGACAGGTACAGCCACCTGCCGGAGTTTACCATAATAACTGATAGTAATGACAGGTACAGCCACATGCTGGAGTGTACTATAATAACTGATAGTAATGACAGGTACAGCCACATGCTGGAGTTTACCATAATAACTGATAGTAATGACAGGTACAGCCACATGCTGGAGTTTACCATAATAACTGATAGTAATGACAGGTACAGCCACATGCTGGAGTTTACCATAATAACTGATAGTAATGACAGGTACAGCCACATGCTGGAGTGTACTATAATAAGTGATGACAATGAGAGGAACCTCGACAAGGCACATTTCCCGGGACAGCAGATTCTTTTTTCTGTCTGATCTTCTGTGCCTCTTCAGTGGCATCGCTTCCACGCCGCTCCTTCCGCCCCCCCGACCACAGTCACTCCCTGGCTTGACCACACTCACTCCCTGGCTTGACCACTATCACTCCATGGCTTGACCACAGTCACTCCCTGGCTTGACCACAGTCACTCCCTGGCTTGTCCACAGTCACTCCATGGCTTGTCCACAGTCACTCCATGGCTTGTCCACAGTCACTCCGTGGCTTGACCACAGTCACTCCCTGGCTTGTCCACAGTCACTCCCTGGCTTGTCCACAGTCACTCCATGGTTTGTCCCGCCGCAGCCCTGGCACCGGCAATCCACAGCGACCAGTCAGTATCAAGGCACTATGAAACCACCCACCACAGGAGACGCTGCACTGCTGTAGAGTGAGGGACTTTGGTGGTGTTTATTGAGTGAGGGACTTTGGTGGTGTTTATTGAGTGAGTGACTTTGGTGGTGTTTATTGAGTGAGTGACTTTGGTGGTGTTTATTGAGTGAGTGAATTTAGTGGTGTTTATTGAGCGAGGGACTTTGGTGGTGTTTATTGAGTGAGGGACTTTGGTGGTGTTTATTGAGTGATGGACTTTGGTGGTGTTTATTGAGTGAGTGACTTTGGTGGTGTTTATTGAGTGAGGGACTTTGGTGGTGTATATTGAGCGAGGGACTTTGGTGGTGTTTATTGAGTGAGTGACTTTAGTGGTGTTTATTGAGCGAGGGACTTTGGTGGTGTTTATTGAGAGAGGGACTTTGGTGGTGTTTATTGAGTGAGGAACTTTGGTGGTGTTTATTGAGCGAGGGACTTTAGTGGTGTTTATTGAGTGAGTGACTTTGGTGGAGTTTATTGAGTGAGGAACTTTGGTGGTGTTTATTGAGCGAGGGACTTTGGTGGTGTTTATTGAGTGAGTGACTTTGGTGGTGTTTATTGAGTGAGGGACTTTGGTGGTGTTTATTGAGTGAGGGACTTTGGTGGTGTTTATTGAGCGAGGGACTTTGGTGGTGTTTATTGAGTGATTGACTTTGGTGGTGTTTATTGAGTGAGTGACTTTGGTGGTGTTTATTGAGTGAGTGACTTTGGTGGTGTTTATTGAGTGAGTGAATTTAGTGGTGTTTATTGAGCGAGGGACTTTGGTGGTGTTTATTGAGTGAGGGACTTTGGTTGTGTTTATTGAGTGATGGACTTTGGTGGTGTTTATTGAGTGAGGGACTTTGGTGGTGTTTATTGAGTGAGGGACTTTGGTGGTGTTTATTGAGCGATCATGTGGCGGTACCTGTCATTTAGTGGTGGCTTCGAGGGTGTCTTCATCTCTCCTCTACGCCCATCATGGGCAAGAAAATGATGATGATGATGATTGAGCGAGGGACTTTGGTGGTGTTTATTGAGTGAGTGACTTTAGTGGTGTTCATTGAGCGAGGGACTTTGGTGGTGTTTATTGAGTGATGGACTTTGGTGGTGTTTATTGAGTGAGGGACTTTGGTGGTGTTTATTGAGTAAGTGACTTTGGTGGTGTTTATTGAGTGAGGGACTTTGGTGGTGTTTATTGAGTGAGTGACTTTGGTGGTGTTTATTGAGCGAGGGACTTTGGTGGTGTTTATTGAGTGAGTGACTTTGGTGGTGTTCATTGAGCGAGGGACTTTGGTGGTGTTTATTGAGTGAGCGACTTTGGTGGGTTTTTGAGCGGGGATTTTGGTGGTGTTTTTTGGGGGGGAACTTTGGGGGTGTATATGGTGAGTGATTTGGGGGGTTTTTATTGGTAGTGATTTGGTGGTTTTTTATGGTTGAGTGATTTTTGGTGTTTTTGAGTGAGGTTTTGTGGGTTTATTGGGGGAGTGATTTTTGGTGGGTTTTTTGGGATGAGGAACTTTGGTGGTTTTTATTGAGTGGGGACTTTGGTGGTGTTTTTTGGTGAGTGACTTTGGTGGTGTTTTTTGGCGGGGACTTTGGGGGTTTGTTTATGGGAGTGCCCTTGGTGGTGTTTTTTGAGTGGGGGCTTTGGTGGTGTTTTTTGGTGAGTGACTTTGGGGGTGTTTTGAGCGGGGACTTTGTTTGTTTTTTGGGTGAGGGATTTGGGTGGTGTTTAGAGTGAGGGCTTTGGTGGTGTTTATTGGTGGGGACTTTAGTGGGTTTTTTGGGGTGGGAACTTTAGTGGTGTTTTTTGAGCGGGGACTTTAGGGGGTTTTATTGAGTGAGTGACTTTGGGGTTTATTGAGCGGGGGACTTTTGGTGTTTATTGGTGGGGGTTTGGTGGTGTTTACTGATGGGGGATTTTGGTGGGTTTATTGGTGGGGATTTTAAGGGGTGTTTATTGGTGAGGGATTTTGGTGGTTTTTATTGAGTGAGGGACTTTGGTGGGTTTTTGGTGGGGACTTTGGTGGTTTTTATTGAGTGAGGACTTTGGTGGGTTTTTTGAGTGAGGGCCTTTTGGGTGGTGTTTATTGAGCAATGGATTTGGGGTGTTTATTGGGGGGGGTTTTGGGTGGTGTTACGGTGGGGGGCTTTGGTGGTGTTTTATGGAGTGGGGACATTGGGGGTTTTATTGAGTGTGGATTTTGATGGTGTTTATTGGGGGGGTTTTTTTGGGGTGTTTTTTGAGTGGGGATTTTGGAGGGTTTATTGGGAGGGCCCTTTGGTGGTTTTGTTTTTGGGTGGGGATTTGGTGGTGTTCTTGCTGTTATTCGGATGCAACATTCACTGCTGTTGGGTGAGTGATTTGGTGTGTTCATTGGTGTATTTGACGCAACTTGCCGGACACCCCCTTCTTGCCCCTGTGACGACAGTAACGATAGGTCGCAATGCAAGCGCAGTGAGGCCCTTCCTGATTCGCCTCCGTGTACCCCAGAATGTCTCCCCCAACCTACCGGTGTCGCCGATCCACACCCAACCTACGATGTCCGCCGACCCCCACCCCAAACCCCCGATGTCCCCCGACTCCCACCAACTCCGACGTCCCCCGGGCCTCCACACCCCCCTCCCCTGCCGCCGACCCCCCCGACCTCAAAAAGGCCTGACGTGAAGAGGCAATGCTATTGGGGTCACCTCCACAGCGGGGAAAGATACGCCGCGGAATTTTACATTTATTTTCTATGCTGGTCAGTGAGGATGAGGAGGAGGAGATTTTATAATAGGGCTGGACTCTATTCTCCTCTCACAGCTAAGTGGATGGAACTCGACTGTGTGGTCCAGGCATCTCAGTTGAGACCATAGCGAACTCAAATAAATGGCTCTGATGGGAATCGAATCTTAGACCTGCCAGCCGCAATGTGTGACACTAACCACGGCGCCGCGGCGGCGGCTCTGTCCTTCGTTTTTGCATGCAATACCTGGTCTTTTTTGTCTGAGAGCAGCACAGTACAGTATCTATTATATTCTTCATCCTTGAGGGGCTTAAAAATTCATGCTACAATATGTAATATTTACGCTCTCTTTTAATATATATATTTTATTTTATTTGTGATCGCCTCAAGTTGTTGTTGTTGTTGTCGTACCCTGGCTAAAAGACTCCAGGGATCATCCGAATAACCGAAGTACTTGAGTACAATGCATCAGCTGGGGATGAGAACATTACGTGTGTGACCGTTTCTGATTACCCGCACATGGGCAGCCACCATCCGACTTCGGGGGATAATCGCCTCAAGTGATTCCTACTGCACATTCCATACACAGCTTCTCCCAGGGTTGTGCTGCTGCAGCGCCATACCGTGTTTCACAGGAGAAAACCCTCCAGAGGAGACTGCTGCTGAGTGACATGGATCTATCAGCCGCAAGACAACACCTGTCAAGTCACCTACAGACAACGACGACTGCCTGGTCACGAAACCGGCATCAGTAAGCATCCTTAAGACGGAGGGTGCCAGCACACCAGTCCAGCTACAGCCCCATGCCGATACCATTGTCCTTGACAGGAACTCACACAGCTAGGGACGTGATCAGGAAGTCGAAACCTTTGTCTCCATGAGACAGAGCAAGAGGGGCCTTTGTTCGGAGGCTTCTCTTTACATTATAATCCATGAAGATGAGTACGATGAAGGTGATGTGCTGGAGTTCCTTCTTCTCAACGCTTCATTGTACTTCCGTGCTCAGCGCTTCATCTCATACATCACCAAGAGTCCCAGGGACACAGACATCCGTAGTATTGCTCATTGAATTTGAGGTACACACTCAGGGCTCTTCCATCCGTGGACGGCGCTATGTCTTCCACTGCAGCCCACAGCACACTCAGATCAGCTGTGGGATCCGCCCGGCCTGACAGACCCACAACTGCCCCCCTGCTGGAATCAGCCCGGCCTGACACACCCACAACTGCCCACCCTGCTGGAATCAGCCCGGCCTGACACACCCCACAACTGCCCACCTGTTGGAATCAGCCCGACCTGACACACCCACAACTGCCCACCCTGCTGGAATCAGCCCGGCCTGACACACCCCACAACTGCCCACCCTGTTGGAATCAGTCCGGCCTGACACATCCCACAACTGCCCACCCTGTTGGAATCAGTCCGGCCTGGACACACCCCACAACTGCCCACCCTGCTGGAATCAGTCCGGCCTGACACACCCCACAACTGCCCACCTGCTGGAATCAGCTCACCCTGACACACCCCACAACTGCCCACCCTGCTGGAATCAGCCCGCCTGACACATCCCACAAAACTGCCCACCCTGTTGGAATCAGTCCGGCCTGACACTACCCCACAACTGTCCACCCTGCTGGAATCAGCCCGGCCTGACACACCCACAACTGCCCACCTGCTGGAATCAGCTCACCCTGACACCACCCACAACTGCCCACCCTGCTGGAATCAGTCCGGCCTGACACACCCCACAACTGCCCACCCTACTGGAATCAGCTCACCCTGACACACCCACAACTGCCAGCCTGCTGGAATCAGCCCGGCCTGACACACCCCACAACTGCCCACCCTACTGGAATCAGCTCACCCTGACACACCCCACAACTGCCACCCTACTGGAATCAGCGCGTCCAGCACCCAGCACTGAACCATGGCAGCTGGTCGCCATATTGAATGGAACTCCCCTTCCTCCTGAACACAATACATCCACCAAACAACCCAGATGCTGAGAAGAAAGGATCTTCCTGCAAAATCTTGGAGCTATCATTTTCTTTCATTAATTTGAAGCGGTATGCTAATCTTAAACAATTAATATTCCTCTTTTACTTGGGTTATAGATATGGAGGCCGACAGAAAACACTGGCCACGACAGTGCAAGGTTCGTCCCATGCGTCCTCTCAAGGCTTTGACTGTCAGAGATGAGCACTGACTGCTGGTCACGCTGCACCATGTGATCCTGACCACATGGCAACGGCATGTCCACAGCGGTTTGTGACCACACTTCACGGGTCACTGACCCTAAACCAACCCACGTAGGCGAAGCCACCGTCCTCCCCTGCTGTTTGACGGAGGGGGATGCGGATGGGTGAGCCCGTTGCTCAGCGGCAGGGGGCAAAGCCTGGGTTTCAGCGCTGGGGGATCCGGCTAATCGCCCGTCTGTTGCACTGGCCGGCTTTTCTTTCCTTTCTCAAATATTCTTTTCCCTTGTTTCGCCCTCTTTGGGTGTTGCGGGAAGGGTGAGGGGAGACGGGAGCAAGAAGTGATTGTTAAAACCCTACTGGAATCCCTCCCTCTACCCATGCACCCAAAGAGAGAGAGAGAGAGAGAGAGAGAGGAGGAGAGAGAGAGAGAGAGAGAGAGAGAGAGAGAGAGAGAGAGAGAGAGAGGAGAGAGAGAATGGGAAGAGGGGGGGGGGACAATACAAAATAAAAACGACGGCATGAATGAACAAGTCAGTCGACTAAATTCGACAATGTGTACTTCCCATTTTCTCAGCCTCTAGTTAGGTCTGTCTTTGTTTCTTCTGTGTCTCTTTCTGCGTCTTCCTTAACCCTCTTCCTGTCTTCAAAAAATGTTATGCACGTTTCGTGATAACTCAACATAAATCTATGCTCTCTCTCTCTCTCTCTCTCTCTCTCTCTTCCTCTCTCTCTCTCTCTCTCTCTCTCTCTCTCTCTCTCTCTCTCTCTCTCTCTCTCTCTCTCTCTCTTGGGTCTTCGCAGGGCTTGCCTGGGACTTTGTAGAGCATAGAGCTCCCTGGCCTTCTGGAAGTGAGGTGCTGGTACCTGCATCTTGTCACTCTCTTTCACTGTTCCTGTTTTTGCCTTTTGCCTTTTCCTCTGTCTTCTGCCACATGTCTGTCATTGGGGGCTGTTCTTCCGTGTTTGTTCTGGATAGCGTCTTACACTTTGTTTTGTTGGCCACAACTGAGGCCATGTTGGTGACTATTTGATGCAGTCTGACGACTTGATACTGAAAGTGAACACTGTCTATCTACAGTGGACCTGGCTGACCATGTCGCAGTGTCTACGTGCCCACTTGGCCCTTTTAGGAATTGTTGTTACATGAAGTGGACATGGGGCGCTCTTAGCGGTTGCTTAGTTTCATAAGGTTATCGGTGAATCAGCGACCCAGTCCTTCATTGTAGGCAGTAAGTGTGTCTGTGGCTGTTACTTTCCCAGTATGAGACTGTTTGTGTTCCTTGCTCAGATCTGGCCGGTTTTCCCCCATGTTCACAGCGCTTAAGGGTCGGGGTGGCCGGTGTGGCTGAATCAAACTACAGGTCTTCTTTGGCTGAATCAAACTACATGTCTTCTTTGGCTGAATCAAACTACAGGTCTTCTTTGGCTGAATCAACTACAGGTCTTCTTTGGCTGAATCAAACTACTTCTTTACCTCGCGCCTTTTCTTCTTTCTTCTGTACCCTGTCCCCTTTTCCTTCAAAGTAGACCTCATCCTTCATCTTCTTTAGCTTGTCTCATTTCCTTTCCCGTCTTTTCCTGTTCCCTTTGCTTTCAGAGCAGCTCTCTCCTTGTTTTACCCTGCCCCTCCCCTTCAAAGCGGGCCTCCTCCTGCTCATGTTTTTTTTAGTTCAGATACTTAAGACATTTAACTCTGTTTTAATCAAGCACACCACTCACCTGTCCCCTCCCCTGCCTTGTCAACTTACTCGGAGATTAACAGAAACAGTATGATAGGGTAACAGACGGAAATCCACTTTCCCCGTGAAGATTTCAGCTAGACACACGAAGTCGAAGGCATACATTTAGGATGAAAACTGTTGATCATCGAGTTCAGACGAAAGGACGTCCACATTCCAGGAAGAACAGAAAATGCGCGTACGTTTTAAAATCTGTTTTTCATTCATATTTTGTTTATTTTCAAACACACTGTCCTTCAGACTTTTATGCATCAGTAGACTTCTGTGGAGTCTCTTGTCCCTACGGTAGCGAAGCCTTCAGTTTCATCACTGGTGATAACAGAGACCATTCCATTCCGTGAAGAACTAGCATGAACTACTCCCTGTGACACATCGACCTGCCGTTGTCCTTAACTCGGTGAACATGACACACGGTCATCAGTTCGTGCGTTTCCGCGTGTTATGTTTGTATCCGGTGTCAGGACTTGCATTTTCGATCGGGGTATTGACGTTTTAATTGGCGTTTTAGTGTTGCTAACTTTATTACCGGAGGCCGGTCAACCCACATCTGACTTCCTTTAGCTGACCATTCCCATCCAGTACAAATTTCTGTCTAGCCTCGAGGATATAATCATAGATCATGGAAGCCCTTTTGTTCTTGTCTGTAGCAGCCTTTAAATGTGGTCCCAGATTCTTCGAGATGCCCCGGACTCTGTGTATTGTCTTCGTCTATAGATATTGAGCTTAACTTCTTTTCTTCACATTTCTATTCTGTCTCTGTAGACAGTGCGTCTGCCGATGATAGGTGAGTAGATTTGTTACTCGGGTGATGTATCCTCTCCGATTTGTTTTTGGATAGTTTTCACTTACTCATTAACATGTGTTCACAGTCTTGTTTGGTTTCTCCACTTATTGGCAGCCATAAAAAATCTAATTATATCTTTTCGATCGTCCCTAGAGACCAACCACTTTCTCTCCCAAATGCGCAATTCAGTCTTTCTTCACACAGTTCTCTTCTGTAAGGTTGTCACTTGGACACGGAGATCACTGGCGTTCTCTTTCATATCATGCATGTCCCTTTTCGTCCTTGAGTCCTTTCAAGTCGTCTGACATGTTGTCAGTTCTGGTGTTCAAGGTCGACAATATTGTCAAAATGTCCTTTAGTACGGTGGTGGTTGGCCCTTATCTCACCGGAACACTTGTCAGGATCAGAAGCCACCGACGATCCGTTCTTGCTGGGCGTACAGCACATCAGAGGACAGGTGGGACTGCTTCGCGGAGCTGCAGGAGGACTGGACTCTTCGTCGCTGCATCGGAGTAAGAGGTCGCTGAAGAAGAGGGAGGTGAGGACCAAACCTACCATGACGCCGGTCACAAGGCTGTGTACATGCAACACACCGACCGTCATAGCCAGCTTGAACCTAAGTCTCTCTGCCATGAAATTGATAAATACCGGAACAAATCCATTACATCGATTCCTGAAATCTTCGGCTGCCGATAGCGTAATGTCACTGCCATTGATTTTGATGGTCTTCCCTGATCCGCGCGAGAGGTAAACAGCGAAAAACATTGATTAAGTGCAGAGCTAAAAAAAAAAAAAAAAAAAAAAAAAAAAAGTATGGCTTCATTTCTTTAACAACAGTACAAGAGAGTGACAGAGAGAGAGAGAGAGAGAGAGAGAGACAGACAGACAGACAGAGAGTATTTACTTTCCACTTTAATTTGAAACCCAAAGTATTTTTGACGTCGAAAAACAAAGAAACGAACAAAAGCGAAGTGATCCACAGCACGGCAGAAACACGTACCCTGTATGACCCAAATGTCGTGCGGCAAACGGTGACTGCTGATGGAAAATCGCTTACGTGAACGACAGAAGAGGGCTGTGTTGAAAAATTCATGCTCTGTACCCGGCCCGTGGACCAGCACAAGGTGTGACGACCGCCACTGCTCGATAACTGGGTATGCCCGGGGAGTTCTTCCCTTCCTGGCTACCTTGCTGTCTTTCTCCTTTCTACTTCTGTTTATTTTTCATCCTTTTTTGAACTTGGTTCTGCCGTTCCCCTCCTGGCGTACCCTCCCCCACCCTTTCCCCTTTCCCCTTTCATGTCGATTGGTTCTCGTTTGTCTTCATTCCAATCTGTAAATACATTGAAAGCTGACGTGTTGCATTCATCGCTCTGGAAAAATGCCGTAACTCTAGGTTCTTTTCAAACCTTGACGGTAACTCTAATGTGTTTCAAACCCTGACGGTAACTCTAATGTTTTTTCAAACCCTGACCGTAACTCTAGAGTTCTTTTCATACCCTGTCCGTAACTCTAGAGTTCTTGTCAAACCCTAACTCTAATGTTTTTTGGTTCAATCCTGATTGAAACGCAGCGTATTTATGACCAACGGTACGGTACGGGTTGGTGTGTCAGTGGCAGTTAGGGAAGTTTGGTTCTACTGATTATTGATTGATTTAGGCACTTTTTAAACAAATGAATGAATTAAATGGGGAAATATAGATATGATTACACAAATGATCAATAGAATATGAATACATAAATAATAGATAATAAGAAGTTAAACAAATAAATAGATAATCACTGATGGCAAAAGATATCTCTTGATGTTAACAAGAAAGTGAAAGATTCACTTATGGTGTCGGAAAAAAAGCAATCCATATCTTGTCTATCAGAATATAGCCTGTACATAATATATACTTTTAGAAGAATAAAAAAATTGAAGATGAAGAAAATGTGAGGAATATATTATAAGTATGAGAAACCCTTCTCTAGCTGCCTGAGGGAACCATCGTAACCTCTCGAAGGCCAAACTATTGTATTGCGTCTTGCCTTTGTCCTGGGTGGAACTCATCAGGGAGCACGGCTGA
>CM031602.1:55890132-55912786 GCA_018398815.1 Conus ventricosus
TGAAGCGGGATTTGGGGGGCTCAATCAGATCAACAGCCACTCTCCTGAATGGTGTGTCAATTAAAGGGGGCTGTTTAAGAGGCGCCTTCCTCTTCACCCCTCTTGGGGCTGACCTTTGACACACGTCACATGAAACACCTATTGTCCCTTTGTCCTCCTTTCTGCCCCACCACTGGGTTTGCAGACTTTGCAGAAAACTCCCCTAGTCTCCTTGCACTCTTCTCACCTGTGCCTGCAACCTGTTTCTCCTGCACCTTAGTGCCCAAACGTGCCTCCCTATACACCTCTGCTAACTTCAGTAACTCCCCTGCTGTCTCTGGCTGTCTCTCTTTCAAATGTATAGTTAACTCTGGACTGCAACCTGACAAAATCTGTTCTTTCATAACCAGCTCTTTCAACTCAGCGAACTCCTTTTCTCGTACCACTCACTCTAACCACTTCTCAAAATAGTGATCTAAACGTGCACCAAACTGAGTGTACGTTTCACTTGCTTGTAATCTAGCTGATCGAAATTTCTTTCTGAACCCCTCCTCTGTGAGGTCAAATCCCTTCATCAAAGACTCCTTCACAGCACCAAAATCAGATTGTTGGTCTGCTGGTAACGCAGTGAAAATCTGTAATGCCTTACCCGTCAATAGCGCTGACAAAATGACTGCCCACTCTTCTGAAGGCCAACCCTGACTAGTAGCAAACGTTTCAAAACGACTGATGTACGCATCAATCGAATCTGATCCTTCAAGAATTTTGGCAACTTTGGTCGGGGGCATAACTGCGCACAGGGTAACTGGAAACTGAACTACCATCATCGGTGGTCTCCCTCTGTATTCTCACTCTCTCTATCTCTAATTGAATCCTTAATCTTTCTGTTTCCTGCTTTTTCTTTAGCCTGATTATCGTTACCCCTGAATCCTTAATCTTTCTGTTTCCTGCGTTAATCTTTCTGTTTCCTGCATTGCGCTAGCTTTAATCCTTTCCTGCTCTGCTATTTCTACTGCGACACGGCGTCTTTCTGATCGCTCATCTCTTTCCATCTTTTGTTGGGTTTCAACGAATGCTCGCAACTCTTCTCCCAGTAGCCTAAATCACGAGCGATGCTCACAAGTTGTTCAATAGGGGTGTTCTTTTCGTCCAACTTTTAATCTTTTTTTTTTTTTTTTGAACAAGGTTTTACTACTACGACAGCCAAACTGGTGGTTACCGACACGAGTGACGTAATAGCACAATCCTATGAATGATAATATTAGTTTGGGGACAACGTAATTAGTTTTTATAAGACGCCTAGCGCCTGACCCAACTATGAGAGCGAAATATGGGCAATCTGTGCGAAAATAAGTAATCTGGGGCTGAAATGCCAAGCCTAGTGTTAACTATCTTGGGAAGCAATGCCAAGCCTAGTATTTAACTATCTTGGAAACATACAGTGAGACACTACCTTGTCTTAGGATTACAATACTTGAATCCCACCCAGCTTCCTCTCTGAGAAGTTGAACAATTATAATAAATGGGCCAGAATATCCTGGCAGGCTCGCCAATAAATTGTCAACCTCGGGTATGTCAGTGGAGGAAGAACAAGCGCACAGCCCAAACACACTCACAGCTTGCTTACAATCTCATTCATATGTCATGCATTCGTCAAATCAAACCACTAGTAAAGTCTATAACTTTACTACACATAATCATGGAAAGAAACATCAATGCGCATGGAGTCAAACAAAATAAAACATTCTCTCTTTCCTTGAATTTCACAAAACCATTTATCTAAATCATCATAACTAACCCGGTATAAATAGACTTTCTACTTTACCTGGCCAGGTGATCTTAAACTATTTACGAATCACTGTCTTTCCTTTTCTTCTTTTTTTCCTTTTCACTGTCACTTTCACAAACACCAGTCACGAGAAAACCCTGCTGGCACTGGTCAGGTTGGACCGCCGGCACTGGTCAGGTTGGACCGCTGGCACTGGTCAGGTTAGACCGCTGGCGCTGGTCAGGTTACTGGGGTTGGCCTGTGGTTCTGCCTGATGAAAGTGGCGCTGCCAGGTAAGAGGGCGAACCCCGGTTCAAATTGAACAGTGACTAACCAGGCATCGATCTGTTCTCCTTTCTTCCTTCCTGCACTAACGCATTGCACTCTCTCTCTCTCTTCTGGTCTGCTCTATCAAATGGACATGGTTGCTTTTTTTTCTTTTTCTTTTTTTCTTCTTCATCATTAGCAACTCTCTTCTCTCTCACATCTCTCCTTAGTCCTTCCTCTGCAGACTCTATATGGTGCTAATGCTTCAACTCGGTTCTCTTCACTCTCCTCTCATCTCTGCTTTTTCTCTCGTGCAAGCCTACTCCCAGAACCTCTCTCTCTGTCTCTTCTTTTCTCTCCTTCTCTCACTCCCCTACTTCTTATCCTGTTCCAACGTGTCAAAAGGTGAGTACCATTGGTCAGTATTTTTCCCGCCTTGTACCGAGGGTTACCTCCCCTCTAATTCATTGGACATGCAAATCGTCAAAGTCACATCTACCGCCTTGCTCTCTGTGGTGGTCAATGGGTCATTTAATTAATTGCTTGGTTTCACCCCCACTACACAATACCTCCCCCCTTCCTACTTTAAACCGGCGACGTCCGACTTAACTGTGGGCACTGGTCTTGCAAATTAGCTGTATCAGTCTGACCTAGACGCAGAGATCCGTCTGGCCAGACCTATTGAGACGTTGGTCAAGCCACTCAGTCTGTCTGCGGACGGGGCCGTCTCCGTGGAGGACTAAAAATAGCCTCTTCGCTGTGCCTAATTGGCTGACGCGACACATGAAGTCGTCTGCCTGGAAACCAGGATGTTTGAGTTTGGACTTATGTCCAATTGAACTGGCTGGCGACTGACCACGATTTCGGTTTTTCTTTTTTTGTCCGTGACAGTTGCGCACAAATGTTTCAGTCTGCTCTATGAGTTTTTTCATGGGGAGTTGTGGATTGGAAAAAGGTATATTTTTGGTGGACTGCCCAAAGTTAATTCTCTCCATATTAAATTTAGGTTCTGCTGGGCACAGTGCTCAACGTGAGGAGCAATCAATAAAATCAGAGTAAAAAGCCACTCAGACCGTTAAAAAGTGCTCAACCATGTAGGGAGCGACATACCAGTTAAAATAGGATTTTAAAATGAAGAGATTAAAACCTACAAGCTTGTTTCAAGCTAAAAACGCTCTCCTCAGGGTATACAATTTGGGCACGCCACCGTGTTTATATATTGTGGTGTGTGGGCATGTGAGTTCTGTGCGTGTGGCACGTGGCCTGCCAGTTTTTTCTTTGGGGGGCGCGTTCAGGGGGGACGTGTTACGGAATGGTGCATTGACAAAGATTTCCATTTATGCCTGCAATTGTTTATCATTTCTACTTTAGAGTTCAGGGATGCTAGGTGGGTTTACATAATATCAGCCACTTTTCTGTAGTACATAAGTTGCATTTTTTAGAAATGTTGTTGTATGGTTTGCTGTTTTTATAATTTTCCATGATATGTTGTAATCTATTTTCTTATTTTTCAGCTTCCAAATATATTTACTTAATTGTGTTTGGTTTTTATATTTTTCATTTTGAAGACTGTTTATGGTTTGCATATCTGGTTTTAAAGTGGTTTGCCGTGATTCCTATGTATGTTTCTTTATCACTGTCTGTTGTTACCGTAGCTTGGTACACAATATTGTTGTAGAGACATTTATTATTCAGAGGGCACTGGTCTTTTTTGTGCAATTAACAAGATTCCTTTCATCACCCTCTTTTGTTGTGTTGTTTTTGTTTTTTTTGGAAGAATCATTATATTTTAAGGTTGGGCATACACGAGTATGATAGCTTGACAGTATTTTTTTGAATAATTTAGATTAGTACATGTTCTTTGGGAATGATGTTTTAAGGATTCTGAGGAATTCTTTTCCTACGTTAGTTTTTGTTCTTCATCATATGGAGGGTGTTATACCATATAATTTTTCTTTTCCTGTTTTTCTGTTGCTGTCATGTTGTTATCTGGGTTGTATTGTAATTTGTAGTTGTAGCCACTTTTTTTCAGCGCCTCTTGTATTCAGCTGCTGCACTGTTAAATATTTCTCATTGCATGACAGTTTAGATAATCTTTGTTTATACCATTAGGTATGGTTTTTTAAGATGGAGGGTGGGTGGTTACTATTGATGTCTACGTAGACAGGTGTGTCATTAGGTTTTTTATTATGGTTTGTATGTATGATCCTTAAGGTCAATGTTATGTTATAATAATTTACTGGTTTTTTGTTGGCTTTACTGTGATTTTTAGGTTATGGCTTTGAAAATTTTACAAAGTTCTTTTTTCTTGTTTTCAATGGTTTTTGGTTTATTGTTTAACGTGGCAAGACCGTCATCTCTGTATAAGCCAAACCTGTTTACCAAGTATTTTCTGTATATGAGACAACATGAAATTCCAACTATTCACAAGTTTCAGCTCCATCATAAGATCCCATCGTGACATCGAATGTGGATTTCTGCTGTTTTTTTTTTATCCAAGTTTCACTGTTGCTATGGAGAAGGTTTTCTTAGTTTGGGAGAATGATTTCCATCTCAGAATCTGTTATATTTGTATATTTGTTGCGAATCTTAGTGCTTTAGTAAGTAATTCCTCATCAATGGAGGGTAGAAGTCCACTATGTCTAAAGTAATGAACACTGTATTTGTTGTTTGTTCAATTCTTTAACCATTGGATAACTTCGTAACTATTTTTCCAGAGATTGTATTCAGTGTTTGTTTTTATGTCCCTCATATTGCTTTTTCCAGGATCTTTTTACTAATTTTGCCTAATTCAGATTTGATGGGTTTATCATGTCTACAAGTAGGGTTGTTGAGAAAGTTAGGTTTGTGGTCTTAGGGTTATAAAGGCTTCTTTTATTGCTGTTGCTGCTATCCTATCACCTAAATCCATCTGGTGCACAAGTTCTTTTTCTTTTTTGCAGATGTTGTCATATGTGGTCTTATCAGCTTTTTTTAAATAATTTTTCTGATATTTTTGTTGAGGAGTTGAGAGTACTCATTAGTTTCCATTTTATAGAAATTGTTTGTCTTGTCCGCCTTTATGAATATTTTTTTTGTCATTCTGGATTTGTTTTATGCTATTATTCAATGTTGTTTGGAAATTGTTATGTGGTTTTCGAAATCATATTAGCTATTAGTTGTTCATGCTTCTTCGAAAGGTTTCATTTCCTCTATTTAGGTGGCGATCTCCATGACTTAAAACCATAAGTTTTTTTTCTTCCTTTTTGGCATCTGGGTTCAAAAAGAAAACGCTTTCCACCATGTTGCGCACAAATGTTTCATCTGCTTCTATGAGTTTTTTCATGTAGAGTTTGGATTGGAAAAGTATATTTTTGGTGGACTGCCCAAAGTTAATTCTCTCCATATTAAATTTAGGTTCTGCTTGCCACAGTGCTCAACGTGAAGGAGCAATCATAAAATTCAGAGTTAAAAAGCCACTCAGAACGTTAAAAGTGCTCAACCATGTAGGGAGCGACATACCAGTTTAAAATAGGATTTTAAATGAGAGATTAAAACCTACAAGCTTGTTTCAAGCTAAAAACGCTCTCCTCAGGGTATACAATTTAGGCACGCCACGGGTGTTATATATTGTGGTGTGTGGCGTGTGAGTTCTGTGCGTGTGGCCGTGGCCTGCCGGTTTTTTTCTTTTTGGGGCGCGTTTAGCGGGGACGTGTTACGGAATGGTGCATTGACAAAGATTTCCATTTATGCCTGCCAATTGTTATCATTTCTACTTCAGAGTTCAGGGATGCTAGGTGGGTTTACATAATATCAGCCACTTTTCGTAGTACATAAGTTGCATTTTTTAGAAATGTTGTTGTATGGGTGTTGCTGTTTTTATAATTTTCCATGATATTTGTAATCTATTTCTTATTCTTCAGCTTCCAATATATTTACTTAATTGTGTTTGTGTTTTTAATTTTTCATTTTTGAAAGACTGTTTATGGTTTGCATATCTGTTTTAAAGTGGTTTGCCGTGATTCCTATGTATGTTTCTTTATCACTGTCTGTTGTTACCGTAGCTTGGTACACAATATTGTTGTAGAGACATTTATTATTCAGAGGGCACTGGTCTTTTTTTGCAATTACAAGATTCCTTTCATCACCCTCTTTGGTTGTGTTGTTTTTGGTTTTATTGGAAGAATCAATTATATTTTAAGGTTGGGCATACACGAGTGTGTGTGTGTGTGTGTGTGTGTGTGTGTGTGTGTGTGTGTGTGTGTGTGTGTGTGTGTGTGTGTGTGTGTGGTGTGTGTGTGTGTTGGCTGCATTTAATTGTTTGTAGAAATGGCTCTTCGGAACAACAATAACAGCCACAACAAGAACTCTTATGGTAGAAATGATAAACAATTGCATGGCATAAATGGAAATCTTGTCAATGCACCATTCCGTAACACGTCCCCCCTGAACACGCCCCAAAAAAGAAAAACCGGCAGGCCACGTGCCACACGCACAGAATCACACGCCCACACACCACAATATATAACACCGGGCGTGCCTAAATTGTATACCCTGAGGAGAGCGTTTTAGCTTGAAACAAGCTTGTAGGTTTTTAATCTCTTCATTTTAAAATCCTATTTTAAACTGGTAGTCGCTCCCTACATGGTTGAGCACTTTTAACGTTCTGAGTGGCTTTTTAACTCTGATTTTATTGATTGCTCCTCACGTTGAGCACTGTTGCCTAGCAGAACCTAAATTTATATGGAGAGAATTAACTTTGGGCAGTCCACCAAACATATACCTTTTTCCAATCCACAACTCTACATGAAAAAACTCATAGAGCAGACTGAAACATTTGTGCGAACATGAGGTGGAAAGCGTTTTTCTTTTTGAACCCAGATGCCAAAAAGGAAGATAAAAAGCTTATGGTTTTAAGTCATGGAGATCGCCACCTATAATAGAGGAAATGAAACCTTTCGAAGAAAGCATGAAAAAACTATAGCTAATATTGATTTCAGAAAACCACATAACAATTTCCAAACAACATTGAATAATAACATAAAACAAATCCAGAATGACAAAAAAATATTCATAAAGGCGGACAAGACAAACAATTTCTATAAAATGGAAACTAATGAGTACTCTCATCTCTCAACAAAAATATTCAGAAAAATTATTTTTTAAAAAGCTGATAAGACCACATATGACAACATCTGCAAAAAAGAAAAAGAACTTGTGCACCAGATGGATTTAGGTGATAGGATAGAAGCAACAGCAATAAAGAAGCCTTTATAACCCTTAAAGACCACAAACCTAACTTCTCAACAACCCTACTTGTAGACTGATAAACCCATCAAAATCTGAATTAGCAAATTAGTAAAAAGATCCTGGAAAAAGCAATAGAGGACATAAAAACAAACACTGAATACAATCTCTGGAAAAATAGTTACGAAGTTATCCAATGGTTTAAAGAATTGAACAGACAAATACAGTGTTCATTACTTTTGACATAGTGGACTTCTACCCTTCCATTGATGAGGAATTACTTACTAAAGCACTAAGATTCGCCAACAAATATACAAATATAACAGATTCTGAGATGGAAATCATTCTCCACACTAAGAAAACCCTTCTCCATAGCAACAGTGAAACTTGGATTTAAAAAAAAACCAGCAGAAATTCCACATTCGATGTCACGATGGGATCTTATGATGGAGCTGAAACTTGTGAATTAGTTGGACTTTTCATGTTGTCTCATATACAGAAAATACTTGGTAAACAGGTTGGCTATACAGAGATGACGGTCTTGCCACGTAAACAATAAAACCAATAACCATTGAAAACAAGAAAAAAGAACTTTGTAAAATTTTTCAAAGCCATAACCTAAAAATCACAGTAGAAGCCAACAAAAAAAACAGTAAATTATTAGACATAACATTAGACCTTAAGGATCATACATACAAACCATATAAAAAACCTAATGACACACCTGTCTACGTAGACATCAATAGTAACCACCCACCCTCCATCTTAAAAACCATACCTAATGGTATAAACAAAAGATATCTAAACTGTCATGCAATGAGAAATAATTTTTAACAGTGCAGCAGCTGAATATCAAGAGGCGCTGAAAAAAGTGGCTACAACTACAAATTACAATACAACCCAGATAACAACATGAACAGCAACAGGAAAAACAGGAAAAGAAAAATTATATGGTATAACCCTCATATGATGGAAGAACAAAAACTAACGTAGGAAAAGAATTCCTCAGAATCCTTAAAACATCATTCCCAAAGAACATGTACTATCTAAAATATTCAACAAAAATACCGTCACGCTATCATACTCGTGTATGCCCAACCTTAAAAATATAATTGATTCTTCCATAAAAAACCAAAAACACACAACCAAAGAGGTGAGAAAGGACATTTTGTAATTGCACAAAAAAAGAACCAGTGCCCTCTGAATAATAAATGTCTCTACAACAATATATGTGTACCAAGCTATGATAACAACAGACAGTGATAAAGAAACATACATAGGAATCACGGCAAACCACTTTAAAACCAGATATGCAAACCATAAACAGTCTTTCAAAAATGAAAAATATAAAAACCAAACACAATTAAGTAAATATATTTGGAAGCTGAAAAATAAGAAAATAGATTACAACATATCATGGAAAATATTAAAAACAGCAACACCATACAACAACATTTCTAAAAATGCAACTTATGTACTACAGAAAAGTGGCTGATATTATGTAAACCCCACCTAGCATCCCTGAACTCTAAAGTAGAAATGATAAACAATTGCAGGCATAAATGGAAATCTTTGTCAATGCACCATTCCGTAACACGTCCCCCTGAACGCGCCCCAAAAAAGAAAAAACTGGCAGGCCATGTGCCACACGCACAGAACTCACACGCCCACACACCACAATATATAACACCGGTGGCGTGCCCAAATTGTATACCCTGAGGAGAGTGTTTTCAGCTTGAAACAAGCTTGTAGGTTTTAATCTCTTCATTTTAAAATCCTATTTTAAACTGGTATGTCGCTCCTACATGGTTTGAGCACTTTTAACGTTCTGAGTGCTTTTTAACTCTGATTTTATATATATATATATATATATATATATATATATTATATATATAATAAAAAGATAGAGAGAGAGAGAGAGAGAGAGAGAGAGAGAGAGAAAACTAATAAATTCCAAGGATAAGTACCGAGCACCATTTTAGCAACTTACAGAGCAGCTTGGTGTTGCAATGACTGCAAGAAATATTCAATTATAAACAAAGCTTGTTCTTATGTCTTAGATTGAAGAAATAGGGGGAGATGAACATTCATATCTGCAGTGGCAGTTAATACTGCCTAACTAACAGTATGTGCTCAAGTGGGTGGAAGCGGAAAAATAAAATAAATGCTTCTCAAAATGAGCCTTCAGCAAGCTTATAATCTCCAATAGGGAGGAAACTCACTAACACATAACCCCCTATTTCTTCAATCTAAGACAGAAGAGCAAACTTTGTTTATAATTGAATATATATATATATATATATATATATTATATATATATATATATATATATATATATTATATATATATATATATATATATATATATATATATACATAAAACATCTAGATAACATACATCTACATAAAACATCTAGATAATATACATGAAATATCTAGATAACATACACATTCATAAAACATCTAGATAACACATATACATGAAACATGTAGATAACATACATGAAACATCTATATACCAAACACGTACATAAAACATTCATAGACATGCACGGAAAGCATCCATATAACATACATACACATACAACATCTATATAACATACGTACATAAAATGTCATCCAAGCTCGCTCAGCCCACAATGACTAGTCTGGGAGTAACCTCCCTTCGCCCTACGTCAGCTATAGACGTCCCTAGAATACATCATGGCTGTCCATAAACCCATGTTTTCTCTTTCAGGCACTGTCAGTACTCTCCCTATCGACACACCCACACTTTTCCTCTGGGAATCGTCATGACCTACCTTATTCTTACATCAGTCCTCGGCGTCCACACGCCATGCTTGTTATGTGGGCATCAGCATGATTTGTCCTGTCCGCACAATGTTGGTGTCCACACAACCACGTGATTCATATCGACATTCTCATTCTCTGTTTATGTGGAAAACTCACCTGAGACTTTGAAAACAGGCAAAACCTCCTTCCTGATCAAGGAGTCCACAGAACGGTTAAAAGTACGTGGGGAGAGTGGGGGTCATTTTTGCCCGTGAAGTACATCACGGATTCAAAAGAAATATCATCATCATCATCATCATCATCTTTATCATTATCATTGTTATTGTTATTATTATATTATTATTACTGTTATCATCATTGTCATTAGTATTATCATTTCTTTTATTACCATTATCATTATTATTATCATTATTGTTGCTGTTATCGTTGCCATCAGCAGCAGCAGCAACATATTGATCCTTTAGCATAATATTCATTACCATTATTCTTATTTTCACCACGATTATCATCACCATAAGAGTTCTTGTTGTGGCTGTTATTGTTGTTCCGGAGAGCCACTTCTACAAACAATTAAATGCAGCCACACACACGCACACACACACACACACACACACACACACACACACACACACACACACACACACACACACACACACACACACGCGCGCGCGCGCTCAAACTGCACACATATATACACTCACGCTCGTACGTGCGTTCATACAGGAGCATAGACTGGGATGCCCACACACACGAGTCCGCCCGCTCACACATAGACAGAAACACGACCAGAGATTTCCACTATCTCTGACACGACACACTCTTGGACGAGTTCACGGCAAGTGTTCCTGCCCTGCTGTCCGCACACCTGTGTGAGTCCTGCTGTTCATGTCTGGTCCGCCAGAACACAGGCCAGCAGGTCATGCTCCTGCTGTTTCTTTGGGAATGTTGCAGTAACAAACACTTGTCCCAACAGGTTTAGCTTCTCCTGTGCGTCCTTTCCCCATATGTCACGAGAAAGAACACGTCCAGACTGAGATTTTCAATCCACTTTGACAATAACTGGGTTTATACTGACAAAACCAGCAGAGATGATAATGACTATCCTTTCCGTACCCCACCTCAGCCCTCGCTTCTCTCATCATTTATGTCAACAGGAAACTTTTGTAACGAGAGAAACTATGGCACCATCGAAAAAATGCTTAGCAATAGTTTTGGCTGTGGAAAGACTGATTAAGTACTTATGGGACGTCCCTTTATCCTCCCAAAAGATCACAGACACCTGTTGTACCTATTGTCCAGTAATTCTAAGAATGCTGGCCTGACCCACTGGGCTTTTTTGTCACTGCAGGGGTAGAATATTTCTGTACAGCCTGCGTCTGGTTCACTTCACCAGTTGATGATGTCCTTTCTAGCATTGTGTGTGTGTGTGTGTGTGTGTGTGTGTGTGTGTGTGTGTGTGACAGGCAGACATTTTGGTGTGTATAAAACACGTTGATTTATTCCTGTATATGTACGATATAATATCAGAATTTGTTTTTTGTAGCGTGCGTATGCAGACATCGGGCGGTGTCTTTCTTCAGGAGGGGGTAGTGTCAGGCATCGGTTGTCTGCCCTTTTTGACGTTTTTCTGTTAATCAGGTTCTCCCTTGTGTCGTCATACCATCTGGCTGTAGCTCAAGGCGACTTATTGTTGTGTGGGGTTTGGCCTATAGCATTGAAAACATTCCGCATCATTTTGAAAATTTTCATCCATTCCTTTCCAGATTATTATTACTCTTACCACACGAAAATTTATTCTTTTCAATATCTTTAATTAACCGACACTGGGCCCTCTTTCCCTCCTATCATCAACACTTATCATAAGCTTTGATCGATTATAAAAGGGCTTAGACCAGGATTGTTTTTTCCGATCTTCTTCTTGTCCTTCCCCTGGGCGGTCAGCTGACTGGACTGGCTGGGGACAAAGCCTGTGATTTCCCCTCACGCTGACTTCCCTTCTGGCGGTGACTTCCTTTCTCGCTGACTTCCACTCATGCTGTGACTTCCCACTATGCCGTAACTTCCTTTAACTTAAATGGCATCCAACCAGACAATAAACTTATGAGCCAGTCCCAAACATACCAAAATGAACAAACGTGTGTGTGTGTGTGTGAATATATATATATATATTATATATATATATATATAATGCTAATCAATTACGTAGTGGGGGGCAAGTAAGTGTGCAGGTTAACAGTTCTTCCATTATTATAGTAATGACGTGGCGAAGACTTCAAATTTAATTCTAAAAAATAAAAAGGGGGGGGGGGGGGGGGGGGAAGGGGTAGTGTTAAAGATGAAGAAAATGTATTATTATGAATATGAAAACCGGAAATCATCGCATACCCTCTTTAAGCCAGATCTATATGCATTGCCTGTCCTAGGCCTTTCCTCCGCTGGATCTGACCCATCAGAGAGACACGGCTGATTGAGTATGTGCTCTTGGAGTCAAATAGAGACACACCACAGTCCGTAATTCTGTGGTGTTCTCACCACCAAGGGTTCAAAAAAGAATCCAAACACCACCCCATTGCAGTCAGTGAGAGATAGTAAATAAAACAAAACGGAAGTGTGGAGAGGGAAAAAGTTGCTGAAAAACTAAAATCATTATGCAAACAGTATAAAATGTAGGGGACAATCTTTGAGCCTATGCTTGAGGATCCATTTAAGGATGCAAAGGAGATCAAAAGATATGGAACAGTCTGAGTGGTCAGCTCTCCTATTCAATAACCCAAGCATTGTGAACGGCCAAGAATTGTGCAGAACAACCTTTACTTGGATCTCCTAAGAGATGCAATCGCCCACTGATTAACCAAACAATATAATGCTGAACAATTAAGTAGTGGGGGAAAACAAGTGTGTGCAGGTTAACAATTCTTCCATCATTATAGTAATGACTTGGCAAAGACTTGAAAATAAATAAACAAACACACACACACACACACACACACACACACACACACGCACATGCTTCTCAAAATGAGCCTTCAGCAAGCTTATAATCTCCAATAGGGAGGAAACTCACTAACACATAACTCCTGGTCATATACCGATATTTCGAAACTTGGTTGTTTCTCCTCAGTGACCGCAGAAAGTGGTAATTTGACTCCTCTGCCTTTTCGGTTTTAAGAAGAATGCTATCCCAGAAAAGGCTGGTGTGCAATACCGTTGTATGTTCGTTGAGTTTTCAAAAAACTACGAAGGTGCCACCTAAGAAGCAAAAGAAAATCATGAAAGAACAAAACAAGCTACATTTTCTTGTGAAAAGTAGAAAATATAAAAAGATAACCTCTTAAGACACAAGTGCTGAGGGCCAGTTCTTGGAAGGAATCCGCAAGGGACTAAATTAGAAAAAACTAATAAATTCCAAGGATAAGTATTGAGCACCATTCCAGCAACTTACAGAGCAGCTTGGTGTTGCAATGACTGCAAGAAATATTCAATTATAAACAAAGCTTGCTCTTATGTCTTAGATTGAAGAAATAGGGGGAGATGAACATTCATATCTGCAGTGGTAGTTAATACTGCCTAACTAACAGTATGTGCTCAAATGGGTGGATGGGGAAAAAATAAAATAAATGCTTCTCAAAATGAGCCTTCAGCAAGCTCCAATAGGGAGGAAACTCACTAACACACTTACTCTGGTCATCTACGATATTTCGAACTTGGTTGTTTCTCCTCAGTGACCCAGAAAGTGGTAATTTGACTCCTCTGCCTTTTCGTTTTAAGAAGAATGCTATCCCTGAAAAGGCTGGTGTGCAATACCGTAGTATGTTCGTTGAGTTTTCAAAATAACTAACCGAAGGTGCCACCTAAGAAGCAAAAGAAAATCATGAAAGAACAAAACAAGCTACATTTTCTTGTGAAAAGTAGAAAATATAAAAAGATAACCTCTTAAGACACAAGTGCTGAGGGCCAGTTCTTGGAAGGAATCCGCAAGGGACTAAATTAGAAAAAACTAATAAATGCCAAGGATAAGTATTGAGCACCATTCCAGCAACTTACAGAGCAGCTTGGTGTTGCAATGACTGCAAGAAATATTCAATTATAAACAAAGCTTGCTCTTATGTCTTAGATTGAAGAAATAGGGGGAGATGAACATTCATATCTGCCAGTGGTAGTTAATACTGCCTAACTAACAGTATGTTCTCAAGTGGGTGGATGGTGTCACGGACAAAAAAAGGAAAATCCGAGTCGTGGTCAGTCGCCAGCCAGCTCAAACTGGGCATAAACCCAAAGTCAACATTCTGGGCACCAGGCAGACGGCCTATGTGTCGGGTCAGCCAATTAAGCACGGTGGGAGGATATTTTTAGTCCTACATGGAGACAGCATCATTCCCAGACGACTAGCAGCTCGACCGACGTCTCGATAGGTCTGGCCGGACGGGTCTCGGCGCATGGGTCAGACTCATCCAGCCAATTTGTAGGACCCGTGTCCACAATTAAGTCGGACGTCGCCGGTTAAAGTAGGAGGGGGAAGGTATTGTGTGTGGGGGTGAAATCAGCTAATTAATTAAATGACCCATTGACCACACAGAGAGCAAGGCAGGTAGATGTGACTGTCATGATTTACATATCCAATGAAATGAGAGGGGAGGCAACCTCAGTATAAGGCGGGAAAATACTGACCAATGGTACTCACCCTTGGACAGATGGGTTTAGGATAAGATAGGGAATGCGTGAGTGAGGAGAAGGAGGAACGGAAAAAGAGAGAGAGAGAGGTTCTGAGAGTAGGCTCTGCTCGAGAGAAAAGGCAGAGAGATGAGAGGAGGAGAGAAGAGAACCAAGTTGAGGCATTAGCACGAGATAGAGTCTGCAGAGGAAGGACTAAGGAGAGATGTGGAGAGAGAGAGTTGCTAACTGATGAAGAGAAAAAAAAAGAAAAGAGAAAAGGAAAAGAAAAGAAAAGCAACCATGTCCATTTGATAGAGCAGACTAGAAGAGAGAGAGAGAGTGCAATGCGTTAATGCAGGAAGAAAGAAAGGAGAACAGATCGATGTCTGATAGTTTCACTGTTCAATCTGAACCGGGGTTCGACCTCATACCTGGCGCGCCACTTTCATCAAGCAGTAACCTGACCAACGCCAGCGGTCTAACCTGACCAGTGCCAGCAACCCAACCTGACCAGTGCAGCAGTCCAACCTGACCAGTGTCAGCAGTTGTGTTGTGCTTGTGAAAGTGACAGTGAAAGAAACAAAGAAAAAAAAGAAGAAAGAAAGACAGTGATTCGTGAATAGTTTAAGATCACCTGGCCAGGTAAAGTAGAAATCTATTTATACCCGGGTTAGTTAATGACGATTAATTTTAGATAAATGGTTTTGTGAAGTTCAAGGAAAGAGAGAATGCTTTATTTTGTTTGACTCCATATGCATTGATGTTTCTTTCTATGATCATGTGTAGTAAAGTTATAGACTTTACTAGTGGTTTGATGTGACGAATGCATGATATATGAATGAGATTGTAAGCAAGCTGTGAGTGTGTTTGGGCTGTGCGCTAGTCCTTCCTCCACTGACATACCCGAGGTTGACAATTTATTGGCGAGCCTGCCAGGATATTCTGGCCATTTATTATAATTGTTCAACTTCTCAGAGAGGAAGCTGGGTGGGATTCAAGTATTGTAATCCTAAGACAAAGGTAGTGTCTTACTGTATGTTTCCAAGATAGTTAAATACTAGGCTTGGCATTGCTTCCAAGATAGTTAACACTAGGCTTGGCATTTCAGCCCCAGAGTACTTATTTCGCACAGATTGCCTATAATTCGTCTCATAGTTGGTCAGGCGCTAGGCGTCTTATAAAAACTAATTACGTTGTCCCATGCTAATATTATCATTCATAGGATTGTGCTATTACGTCACTCGTGTCGGTAACCACCAGTTTGGCTGTCGTAGTAATAAAATCTTGTTTAAAAAAAAAGAGATATAATGGCGGAAGAAGAGAACACCCCATTGAACAACTTGTGAGCGTCGCTCGTGATTTAGGCTACTCGGGAGAAGAGTTGCGAGCATTCGTTGAAACCCAACAAAAGATGGAAAGAGATGAGCGAGCGGAAAGACGCCGTGTTGCAGTAGAAATAGCAGAGCAGGAAAGGATTAAAGCTAGCGCAACGCAGGAAACAGAAAGATTAACGCAGGAAACCAGAAAGATTAAGGATTCAGGAAACGCAGGAAACAGAAAGATTAGGATTCAATTAGAGTTAGAGAGAGCGAGAACACAAAGGGAGACCACCGATGATGGTAGTTCAGTTTCCAGTGACCCTGTGCGCAGTTATGCCCCCGACCAAAGTTGCCAAAATTCTCTGAAGGAACCGATTCGATTGATGCGTACATCAGTCGTTTTGAAACGTTTGCTACTAGTCAAGTTTGGCCTTCAGAAGAGTGGGCAGTCATTTTGTCAGCGCTATTGACGGGTAAGGCATTACAGATTTTCACTGCGTTACCAGCAGACCAACAATCTGATTTTGGTGCTGTGAAGGAATCATTGATGAAGGGATTTGACCTCACAGAGGAAGGGTTCAGAAAGAAATTTCGATCAGCTAGATTACAAGCAGGTGAAACGTACACTCAGTTCCGTGAACGTTTAGATCACTATTTTGAGAAGTGGTTAGAGTTGAGTGGTACGAGAAAGGAATTCGCTGAGTTGAAAGAGCTGGTTATGAAAGAACAGATTTTGTCAGGTTGCAGTCCAGAGTTAACGATACATTTGAAAGAGAGACAGCCAGAGACAGCAGGAGAGTTGCTGAAGTTAGCAGAGGTGTACAGGGAGGCACGTTTGAGCACTAAGGTGCAGGAGAAACAGGTGCCAGGCACAGGTGAGAAGAGTGCAAGGAGACTAGGGGAGTTTTCTGCAAAGTCTGCAAACCCAGTGGTGGGGCAGAAAGGAGGACAAAGGGACAATAGGTGTTTCATTTGTCACAAGAAGGGACATGTGGCGAGGGATTGTCGCATGAGGTTCCAGAAGGCAGCAGCCTTGCAAGAGGTGATAAGGGTCGCCAGGGGAAACAACCTGCAGTGGAACCAAAAGGGATCCAGTCTGAAGAGGGTAGAGTGCGGCCTATGGCTAGCACTGGACAGCAGTCAGTGTCAGGGATGGAGGGCACTAGGCTGAGTAGTTCATTACCAGTGGAAGAAGGGTGGATTGGCCAGCAGAGGGTAAAGTGTTACGAGACACTGGTTGTTCATGTGGTGTAGTAAGAACAACGCTGGTCGAGGAAGGGTATTTCACAGGGCAAATCCAGACTGTACTTTAATCGATGGCACTGTGAGGAGTTCCCAGTTGCTAAGATAGAAGTACGTACCCCTTACTTCTCAGGCGAGTTGTCTGCGCTGGTGATGGAGAAACCCCCTTCATGATTTGATCATTGGAAATATTCCAGGTGCAAGGGATCCAGGGGATCCTGAGTTGTTGACTGCTACAGGGGCAGCAGTTCAAACACGGAGCAAGAAGGAGGAAAAGGTTGATAAACCGTTAGTCGTTCCAGCAAGGAAGTCAGGCATAGATGTGTCGCCTGATGAGTTTAGGGCAGCGCAGGAACAAGACCCTTCGCTCGTGAAGTCTTGGGAGTTGGCAAGAGGTGGAGAGAAACAGGTGGTTAGAGGAGGTGAGACAGAATTTCTGGTGAAAGGCGGGTTGTTGTACCGAGTGTTCACCAAGGGGAAGACAGGTAAGGTGACAACTCAGTTAGAGGTACCAGCCTGTTATCGTGACACTGTCATGTCAGTGGGTCACGAGTCGCTCATGGCGGGTCATCTCGGCACCAGCAAAACAGCTGAACGAATCTTTGATGATTTTCATTGGCCAGGGGCAATGGCAGACATAAAGCGTTTCTGCATGTCATGTGACGTGTGTCAAAGGTCAGCCACAAGAGGGGTGAAGAGGAAGGCGCCTCTTAAACATCCCCCTTTAATTGACACACCATTCAGGAGGGTGGCTATTGATCTGATTGGCCCAATCTCGCCCTGTTCGAAAGGCGGCACAGGTATGTGTTGACGCTCGTGGACTACGCGACCAGATATCCAGAAGCAGTCGCATTGAAAGGCGTAGATACGCAACAGGTCGCTGAAGGGCTGGTTGACATCTTTTCTCGCGTGGGTGTGCCGTCACAAATTCTCAGTGACAGAGGGTCACAGTTCACCTCAGGCGTGATGAGGGAGGTCAACAGGCTGCTAGGGATCACACAGCTTCTCACTACCCCATACCACCCACAATGCAATGGCTTGGTGGAAAGATTCAATGGTGTGCTGAAGGGCATCTTAAAGAAGCTCTGTGAGGAAAGGCCAGCAGATTGGGACTGCTACATTCCAGCGGCACTGTTCGCCTACAGGGAAGCCCCTCAGGAGAGCACAGGCTTTTCACCATTTGAGCTGCTGTATGGGCGGACAGTCAGGGACCAGTTGTGTATTCTCAAAGAGCTGTGGTCCGGAGAACAGGAGTCAGAAGAGGTCAAAACCACTTATCAGTATGTGGTGGACTTACACAATAGGCTAGAGGAGACATGTAAGGTTGCAAGGGAAAGTTTGCAGGAGGCTAGGGTCGTTCAGAAGAAGCAATATGACAGGAAGGTGAGGAAGCAATCCCTCAAGGTGGGAGATCAAGTCCTGTTACAGCTTCCCACGGATCACAACAAGCTGCTGATGCATTGGAAAGGACCATTCACCATCATTGAAAAGGTAGATCAGGACTACCGAATTGATGTGAATGGGAAATCAAAACTTTTCCATGCGAATTTGCTCCGCAAATATATTCAGCGTGAGACTCAGCACATAGGCGCAGCAGCAATCATTGATGGAGGTGAAGGAGACCCAGCAGAAGAAGGGGAGATTTTGTTGCCTGAGTTTCCAGGAGAAGTGTCATACAGGGATGTGTCACTGTATGAAGGGCTAGACAGTAGGAGACAGGAGGAAGTTAGGGGGCTCCTAGAACAGTATATGGCGTCCCTGACTGATAAACCAGGCAGGACAACTCTAGAGACATGTACGGTGGAGTTAACATCGCAAAAACCCGTACATGTGAAAGCCTACCCGGTCCCGTATGCCACCAAACAAGTGGTCGAGGAGGAGGTGGAAAAGATGTTGGACATTGGGGTGATTGAACCGTCCAAATCATCGTATAGTGCACCGTCGTCTTAGTGAGGAAAAAGTCAGGTGAGCATCGATTCTGTGTTGACTATAGACGTCTGAAACAGTGTCACCAAGGTCGATGCAGAAGTCATACCGAACGTGGAAGACCTATTCGCTCAGATCGCCACAAGCAGAGCAAGTATTTCACCAGGATAGATCTGAGCAAGGTTATGGCAAATAGCCTTGAGTGAGGACTCAAAAGAAGTCACAGCATTCTCCACTCCGATGGGGCTATACCAGTGGCGTGTACTTCCTTTTGGTTATGGTCAACGCACCTGCAGTTTTCTCTCGGATGATGAGGAAGTTATTGACGGGTTTGGAAGGCGTAGTGAATTTCATGGATGACATTCTGATAGCATCTGAGACATGGGAGGAGCATATGAGGCAGCTAGGAGCAGTTTTAGAGAGGTTGAGACAAGCCAATCTCACAGCCAGACCAACAAAGTGCCAGATTGGTTTTCCAAGCCTGGAGTTCCTAGGTTTTGTTGTCGGAGGCGACACAAAGCAGCCAGAGAAGGGAAAGGGTGGAGAAGATGATGAATTCAGAGAGACCAAAGACCAAAACAGAAGTCAGGAGTCTGCTAGGTTTTATTGGTTTCTACAGGGAGTTTGTACCAAACTTCGCAGCAATCACGAGTCCCTCAGTGATTTGGTCAAGGCAGGGAAACCGGCAGTGGTCGAATGGTCAGACGCTGCAGAGCAAGCACTACAGACAGTGCTAGAAAGACTAGGTTCCCGTCCCATCTTGAAGTACCGGATATGTCCAAACCATTTTTGTTGCGTACAGATGCATCAGGCGGTGGAGTAGGTGCAGTATTGTTGCAGGAGCACGAAGGGTCGAGTTTCCTGTGAAGTATGCTAGCAGGAAGCTGACGAAGTGTGAAGAAGGGTACGCAACGGTAGAGAAGGAGTGTTTGGCTGTCGTGTGGGCCGTGCAGAAATTTCACAAATACTTGTATGGGAAAGAGTTCGTGATAGAGACTGATCATCAACCACTCAAATTCCTGCAGGAGGCGCAGCTGAAAAACAGCAGGGTGCTGCGCTGGGCAATGGCACTGCAGCCCTACAGGTATCGAGTTCAGTACATCCCAGGTCGACAGAATGTAGGAGCTGACTATTTAAGCCGTGTAGTCTAGCAAGCTGCAACTCAGAGGAAGTCAGTCATATACGGGTGCATAGCTACTTTGTAAATAATATGTGTGGATTACAGTGAGATTGAGTGGATATGGGTTCATTCCCATTTGGCTATGGTTCATATTTTTTTTTGTGAGACTTGTTCATTCCTCAGTCATATCCGAGGCGCATAGCTACTTTGTTAATAATATGTGTTGATTACAGTTATGCTGAGTGGATATGGGTTCATTCCCATTTGCTATGGTTCATATTTTCTTTGTGAGACTTGTTCATGGAAATGTAGTTATGTTTGGAGCGCACTGTTTGCGATAAGTGAGGATGGAGATTCCTCAGTGAGGTGTCATGGATCGTGATCATATTAAATTGTGCTTTTCATAGTAGTTGTGAAGAGAAGAGTGGCAAATCCGCAGGTAGGGGATTGCATAGGTGCGCACAGAGTTATCAGAAAATGAGTCGGAAAAAAATAAGGCAAAAGCGCACGTCAAATGATAACTCTTTGGGGTGATATTCACTAGTGATATATTTTATAATTTGTAAACCGTTTGTTGTAAAGTATTTGCAAAACTTTGCACTGCACGTGCAGCTGTGTTGTCAGCAGATTCGGTTGTTGTCTTTTTTGTACCTTGTTTTGAGACAATGCGGAGCATAGTCTTTTGCAAGGGGGAAATTGTCACGGACAAAAAAAGGAAAACCCGAAGTCATGGTCAGTCGCCAGCCCAGCTCAACTGGGCATAAGCTCAAAGTCAAACATTCTGGGCGCCAGGCAGACGGCCTCATGTGTCGGGTCAGCCAATTAAGCACGGCGGCGAGGGCTATTTTTTAGTCCTACATGGAGACAGCTATCATTCCCAGATGGACTAAGCCGCTCGACCGACGTCTCGATAGGTCTGGCCGGACGGGTCTCGGCGCCTGGGTCAGACTCATCCAGCCAATTTGTAGGACCAGTGTCCACAATTAAGTCGGACGTCGCCGGTTAAAGTAGGAGGGGGAAAGGTATTGTGTGGTGGGGGTGAAATCAAGCTAATTAATTAAATGACCCATTGACCACCACAGAGAGCAAGGCAGGTAGATGTGACTGTCATGATTTACATATCCAATGAAATGAGAGGGGAGGCAACCTCAGTATAAGGCGGGAAAATACTGACCAATGGTACTCACCCTTTGGACAGATGGGTTTAGGATAAGATAGGAATGCGTGAGTGAGGAGAAGGAGGAACAAAAAAGAGAGAGAGAGAGGTTCTGAGAGTAGGCTCTGCTCGAGAGAAAAGGCAAGAGATGGAGGAGGAGAGAAGCGAACCAAGTTGAGGCATTAGCACGAGATAGAGTCTGCAGAGGAAGGACTAAGGAGAGATGTGGAGAGAGAGAGTTGCTAACTGATGAAGAGAAAAAAAAAAGAAAGAGAAAAGGAAAGAAAAGCAACCATGTCCATTTGATAGAGCAGACTAGAAGAGAGAGAGAGAGTGCAATGCGTTAATGCAGGAAGAAAGAAATGGAGAACAGATCGATGTCTGATAGTCACTGTTCAATCTGAACCGGGGTTCGACCTCATACCTGGCCGCGCCACTTTCATCAAGCAGTAACCTGACCAACGCCAGCGGTCTAACCTGACCAGTGCCAGCAACCCAACCTGACCAGTGCCAGCAGTCCAACCTGACCAGTGCCAGCAGTTGTGTTGTGCTTGTGAAAGTGACAGTGAAAAGAAACAAAGAAAAAAAAAAGAAGAAAAGAAAAGACAGTGATTCGTGAATAGTTTAAGATCACCTGGCCAGGTAAAGTAGAAATCTATTTATACCCGGGTTAGTTAATGATGATTAATTTTAGATAAATGGTTTTGTGAAGTTCAAGGAAAGAGAGAATGTTTTATTTTGTTTGACTCCATATGCATTGATGTTTCTTTCTATGATCATGTGTAGTAAAGTTATAGACTTTACTAGTGGTTTGATGTGACGAATGCATGATATATGAATGAGATTGTAAGCAAGTTGTGAGTGTATTTGGGCTGTGCGCTAGTCCTTCCTCCACTGACATACCCCGAGGTTGACAGATGGGAAAAATAAAATAAATGCTTTCTCAAAATGAGCCTTCAGCAAGCTTATAATCTCCAATAGGGAGGAAACTCACTAACACATAACTCCTGGTCATATACCGATATTTCGAAACTTGGTTGTTTCTCCTCAGTGACCGCGGAAAGTGGTAATTTGACTCCTCTGCCTTTTCGATTTTAAGAAGAATGCTATCCCAGAAAAGGCTGGTGTGCAATACCGTAGTATGTTCGTTGAGTTTTCAAAAAACTAACCGAAGGTGCCACCTAAGAAGCAAAAGAAAATCATGAA
>CM031602.1:55912886-55920386 GCA_018398815.1 Conus ventricosus
AAACCTTTGCCCCAAAGTACACCAATACATTGACCAGACAACACCCGATAATTGAAGACTACACCGATACTTTGACCAACGTACACATAAATACATGGCCATGACGTACCATCGGACACATTGCCATGAAGTACCATAGATATTTTGCCAGACAGTAAAAAGGTCATTTGCTAGACGTACACATCGGAACATTGACCATGACGTACAATCGATACGTTGACCATGCAGTCACATCAGATACATGCCATGACGACATCGGATACATTGACCATGCTACACATCAGGACATTGACCATGCAGTACCCTCATTAATTGACAGACAGTCCCTTTTAATACTTTGCCTAGAAGTACACTCATATACATTGCTTGATGAACCATCATATGCTTTGGACTATGAAAACACAGATTACTTTACAATGATAGTACCATCAGATACATCATGACCGACAGTCCTCAGTATTTTGACCATAAAATTAACATCAGAACATTGCCCCATGAATACACATCGATACATTGACCATGACAGCCCCAATAAATCATTGCATGACAGAAAAATCGTCATTGATCTGAAGTACACACGATACATTGCCCATGACCATGCCCGACCATCGTACATTGTCCATGACAGTACACATCAGATCATTGACCATGACCATGAAGTACACTAAATTTCATTGCCGACAGTACCATAATAATTACCATACCATGACATAACCAATCATTGACCAACAGTACAATCAATCTTTGCCCATGAAAATACAAAAGATACATTGCCATGACAGACAAATCAGATACATTGCCATGACAGTCCTCAATAATTGCAATGACAGTACAATGATACATTGACCATACTACACATCAGATACATTGCCCATGACCATGACGTACCCTAAGATACTTTTGACCTGACCAGACAGTAACTTCAGAACTTTGACCATGACGTACACTCAGTTCTTTGCCCTGACAGTACACATAGATACATTGACCACAATCGTAAAAACCATCGCAGACGCTGGACCTTTAAAGATTGCTGAATCAGTTGGGAAAAAGATAACACGTTGTGTGGTCACGTGACAATCAAGGGCCCTTTGCTAAGCCCCTGAGGGAACTGTCAAAGGGGAGTGGGTGGGAAAGACCCCCCTTCCCTCCCGTCTTTAAAAAAATATTTACGAACACATCGCAGTATACAAAAAATTGCGTACCCAGGTTTTTTACTCCAGCGACACGGCTGGGGGATAGAGAACGTTCTTTATGCCAAGCCCCAGTGACTTTGGATCTAAAGGAAAAGAAATGTTTTCACGGACAAATGGAGGGGTGTGGTTGTTTTAGTAAACCGTATACAGACTTTAAAGCAACATTTCTCTATTTTCGGAAAAAAGTTTTCGTTTCCAATAATAACGCAGCTTTTTTACTTTCTTTTTTTTTTTTTTTAAAGCATTAAAGACATTTTAAATCGTTCCCTTTTTCCTGAGTAAAGGAGTAATTTCTGGCATTTTGTTTTGCAGTTCAGTTTTTTGCTCATATTACGGTGAGTGAGCGCGCGGTGTGTGTGTGTGTGGTGTGTGTGTGGTGTGGGGGGTTGAACGCGCGCGTGTGGGAGTGTTTTGTGTGTTGTGTGTTGTGTGTGTGTGTGGGGGTGTGTGTGTGTGTGTGTGTGTGGTGTGTGTGTGTGAGAGAAGAGGAGGAGAGAGAGGGAAAAGGAGAGAGGAGAGAGAAGGAGGAGAGGGGGAGAACGAGATAAATGCTTTTTATGTTTGGTTATTTCCTCGACCCTTTACCTTTACATCGCGGTTTCCCTTAAAACGATGAAGATTGCACATGTCCCGGGGACCCAGGGAGTGCATCACAAAAACGGGACTGATGTGTGGGGACATGGGAAGCCCTTCACCCCATGTTGTCCTTGTTAGCCGGGCCATGGGGGATCGTCTGTCCTGTTAGCGGTCCTGGGTTGGCTTATATTTTTGTCGTTTGGGCCCAAAAAATTTTAGGTTTGATGTGTTTGTATACGAGTGGCTTTTCTTTTAAAGTTCTAAAAATTCTTTAAGGGTTAAAGATTTAAGATTTCGTGAAAAGGCCCCGGTTGGTTGCTGCAGCACCTGGAAAATGATTTTTTCCGTTTGGGGGAAAGAGGCCAACGATGAAAATCTACCCGACAACTATGGTTTTCTGGGCACAAAACCATGAATGTTTGGGTTTTCTGTATTTAGACGCGGGAATCGAAAAACCCCAACTTTTGCTTGGCTCTCTTCTCTCTCTCTTCCCCTCCTCTCTTTTTCTCCTCTTTTCTCTTTTTCTTCTCTCTCTCTTTGAATTTCATGCTTTTTGCATTTTTGGGGCAAGGGGACAAGGCTGCTTTTTGCGGCTTTTTTTGAAGGTCTCCCATTCCCACTTGCTTGGGGGTTCAGCCTCGCTAACTAAAGAGACCTTTTCCAAAAATTTCGACCCCCTTCCGGGTCCCGTTTTTTTGTTTGAAACCTTTTTTTGTACCTAATCTGTTTGCAGATATTATCTCGCACGCTTTAAAACACTCAACGCTGGTTTCATCAAATCGGAATGTTTTCTCGTGTGTTTACAATGGAGAAAAAAAAAAAACCAGCTAGCTGAACAGGGGTTTTTTGGGGCCCCCGGTTTGGGGAGATCGAGTTTCACGTTTTTTAAGAAGCCTTCCTGGGGGTTTTTTTTTGAAAATGGATTTTATTCAATAAAAGCCGGCATTGCTGTCACCTGGCTCATTTAAAAACAGCCGGCTTGCGGCACCGGCCATTCAAAAACCCGGCTTGCTGTCCGGTCATTCAATAACGCCCGGGATTGCTGTCACCTGGCCCCCCTTTTTAATACACCCCATTGCTGTACCTGGCTTTAAAAAACAGCCGGGATTGCTGTCACCGGGGTCTTCAATAACCCGGCTTTGCGTCACCCGGCTCATTCAAAAAACAGCCGGCTTTTCGTCACCTGGGTCATTCAATAACACCGGGGATTGCTGTCACCTGGCTATTTTATAAAAGCCGGCATTGCTGTCACCGGGCTCATTCAATAACGCCGGCTGCTGTCACCTGGCCATTCAAAAACACCGGGATGCTGTCACCCGGCTCATTCAAAAAAGCCGGCATTGCTGTCACCTGGCCATTTAATAACCCGGCTTGCTGTCACTGGGTTTCATAACAGCCCCATTGCTATCACCTGGCTGTGCCAGACCGTCAGAAATGAGTGGACAAGGTCCACCCTTGGTTTCTTTTGACCTGCACAGCAAACGGTTGCCAAGTGGACACAAAGGGGGCCCGTTTTCGGAAAGTTCCCCCAATAAATAAGGTACACTCAAATTGATTCTACTAGGCTAAACCTTAATCACGTCAACACCCCCCTGCCCCCCCAAAAAAAAGAAAAAAAAAACATCCGTACAAAACAAAACAAAACAAAACAAATACTCCTTTAAGCACTAGCGTTTTATGCACACCGTTTGAAACAAGGGCTTTTTCTCCTCATAAGTACAATTTGTTTTCTTCTCTTTTCGGGGGGGAAAAAAAGGTTGCGTGGGGGGGAAAAGAATAAGCGTGTTGTGGGGAGTGGAGGCGGGAGGTGGGATTCTGTTCTTTTTAGCACTCCAAAACGAAAATTGAAAAAACATCAAAAGAGTGCATAACATCAATAACAAAACCTCACCATCAGTAGTCATGACAGAAATCAATAAACAAAAGCAACAACAACAAAAACATATATAAAGAAGAGCATGACCTCAAAAACAAAATGTTTATTTGTACATTACTTCAACAGTCCTACCAACGATTGAAGTCGATATCTAAACGCCCTCATCTTTCTTTACTAACGTACTGTCACACCTTACCCCTATGACACCCAGAGTAGTAAGCTTTATCTTTTATAAACATTAGCAGTCTGGTCGCCAACATATTTCTCAATATGAAAAGAAATCGAACTTCGCAATGTAACTGAGTTACAGAAAGCGACCCCCAACATGGTAAAACGGTGATTTGCGATGTGTAAGTCATTCGGAAGCATTGTAACGAGATCCAGCCGCCTCGCTGAAACAATGCTCGGGAGACTGCTTCGATGGAAGGGGAAGGGAGGGGAGGGGGGGGGGGGAGGGAGAAACGCGCCGTGTTTTGTCTTGTGATTCGTTTGCCTACGTTTTTTCGGTGAGCTGAATCAATATTTTTCAAATTTGTTTACATTTCCGCCAGTAGTCGCCTCACTTTGCAACTAGATCCTTAAGAAAGGCCTTGGTGCATTAATGTTTTGGTGTGCAGCATCCAGGAAACTGCTTAGAGGGGAGAGGGGCGACAAGGCAAAAAAACACAGGACCTACAACATGGCGATGGACAGGGAAAACATCGGCACAGACCGAGGCTTTGGCACACAACTGTCAGAAATGGATGAACCAGCAGAACTTTTTTTTAACGTGCCTCTCCAATGACTCGGTACGTTATGCCAGAAGTTATTTTAGCGCTAACATAGAGTAGTATTGAACCTAAGACTTGGAAATCCAGACAGCGCAAAAGCCATCCTGGGCTGTCTTGTGGGAAATAAAGGCACGTTTAAAGATGGCATTCGCTGAATTTTCAGTTCAAACAAGACGTTATAGAATGCAATAACTTCGGAATAACACAATGAAATGCAAAGTTGTCAGTAAACGATTCGTTTGGACACGCTGAATTTGATCAGAATTTGTTTAATAGGCCTGCTAGGGAAAGCATGGGCCCCTGACATATACAGCTTTCAATCCGAGGCATTGTGACTCTTTTCTTAACATTTAAATATATTTTTCAATTCAGCAAAACTACGAATCGCAAAGCATTGTTACTTCACAAGCCACCCAGATTTTATTTTATGCCATTAAATGGTTAGATTGGAACAGAGGGAGGAGGAGGAGTAGCGGAAGAGTTACTCATAACAGACCTGTCCCCTCCACTGTGTGTCCTCAGAGAAGGCAGCTGTGGTCAAGGTCCCCCCCCCTCCCCCAATCCCTCCCCCAATCCTCCCCCATTCATCTCGCAGCGGCGCCATGGCTCACTGTAATTTCCGCCTTCCTCCCCCACGTTCTCTCACCCTCTCTCTCTCTCTCTCTCCCCAAATGATAGCCAGATGCTCTCTGCCTTTGTTTCTCCCTTGCCGAGCGCCCTCTCATCGCCCCTAGGCGATATGAGTAGCGGGACAAAATAGGATGCGATCTTTAATCGACACCAATTTTCATCTCCCAACGATTAGCCAGCTCGAGCTAGCACAGACAGAGATTAGAATTTCATTTGGAATTGATCCATGAGACACTGAGGGGTGTTTTACTGGAGAAAAGGGTAACTCTGCTAGAAACTGAGGTCTGCGATTTGCATGAGAGGAGGTTGGAAAGGGTGAGAGGGACGGGGGTGGTGGAAGTTGGGATGAACGTTTGGGGGAGACAGAAAGAAGAGTGACGGTAAAAGTGCCCCCGAAAAGATGACGTGAAACAACGGACAGATGTGCACAGAGATATGTAACTTTAAGTTCTACCTTTCAGGCTGACCATAATGGGTCAGCTTAATGAGATACAGAAAGCGCTTAATAAATAATGAACACGAACAACTCAATCACTTGCAATCACTCAATAATCATTTATGTAAGTGGGTAATTTCACCTGTATTCAATATCAATAATCAATTATATTTTAGCACAGCTTAAACCGCTCTTATGTCACTAGATGCAATCGAATGAGTTGGCTATTGGGTAGGTTGTCAGTCTATCCGATCTACCTGCCCACCTGATCTTGCAATGATTATTTTGATCAAGTGCACATATGGGCACTCCAAACCTCGGCACTCTGCCCTGTCATTGCAAGCCTGATGCAGCTGAGTTGCCGTGGAAATGTCGGTGAAAACAGACAACACGGTCAGGTCGTGTCCTGTCCACTCTGTGGGATGGGCGGGCCGTCTGACGCGATGCATCGTCACGTTACTCTAGAGGTCACCTGGACGCTAGGCTAGAGCTCTCCTAAGGCCGTCGCTCGCACACGCAGCGGCCCCACAACAGTCCGCACCGAAGTTTGCCGTTCTGTCTTCTTTCATTTCTTCACCCATTCAATGAATAAGAAAATCCAAAGAATAGGGACGAATTCCGGGTGGTAATCATACTACCTTCAATAAAATAAAATCACAAACAACTCACCATCATCTACTACATTCCTACTAAAACCAAGGAGTGAGAGTAATGGAAAAACGGTCTAAAAAAAGAAGAAGAAGAAGAAGAAACAGAAAAAACCCAGAGGAAAACTAGTAAAAGCACTGAATGAGGGACAATAAGGACAGAGAGATCTAAAGGACAGGGAGATCTAAAGGACAGGCAGAGGGATGAAAAGAACAGAGGGAAAATACACACAAACACAGACATCCTCTCCCTCAACCACACAATTCTGCTAAATAAGAGTCGATAGTTTAAACATCTGCGAGGCTCCTTGTGTTTGTCTGCGACCTCCTGTGGGATCGTGAGGGGCTGGCTATGACCAGCCTTGGGATCGTGAGGGGCTGGCTAGGGCCAGCCTCGGTGTCGCCGTAGCTCCGGGGCCACGTTGGGGGAATCTGGTGGGGAAGCTGCCTATGGCAGACAGTCAACCAAGCGTCATAGCATTCAGATACTGAACTGGAGTAGAACAGAAAGGGTGGGAGGCCGGTCGCGCTCAGAAAGCCACACGCATAATAAATGGTCACAGAAACATACAAGAAGACCGAATTCCCTCCACTTCATCACCTAACTGAGGTCCTCAACAGATGACCATTCTTGTAAATTTTGGATTAACATTACAACGCTGGAGAGGACAGGGAACGCAAGAAGGGGAGGGTAAGGAAAGTAACAGAACAGCAATAGACAAGATCGTTCATTCATGACCTACCCCTGCCCACGGAAGAGGTACGAGGGCGTAAAACCACAGGAGCAGCCAAAGCGCTGCCTCACGCCCGAGATGTCTGACCCTCTCGCCTCCCCACTTTTCCTAATACCGTCAATCACAAAAATATAAACCACGTTTTGAACCTTTGCATCTTTCCGTCCACATCATCATGTATTTTATTTCAGACTTCTGAAAATGTACTGTTAGAGATTAATCTGTCGTGAGAAAAAAAAATCAAACAAACAAGCAAACAAAAACAAAACAAAGAAAGAACTAATGTATATACAAATCTGAAATTTCTTAAAAACTCGACTGGATTGCTGGATTAGACCTTAACTCAGCAGCTGACATGGCCAGGCCTCGGACCCGGGGTGGCGTGGTGTGTCCGTGGGTCTGCCAGACCAGGCCTCATGGAACACCAAAGGGCATTGAGAGGAAGCACAGGGCCAGCCTACTCCGGGACGTGTGTACACAAAAGTCAATTCCTTTCCAATTTCCGCTCCTTCTGTCCCTCACAAATGGATCGGCCGGGAAAGAAAGTGGGGTTCCTTCCTCCGTGGGAAATCTGGGAGGTTCTGACTCACGTAGCTAGGTTTGAGTCACACATGGAAGACAGAGAAATGTCGGTTTCT
>CM031602.1:55922886-55962416 GCA_018398815.1 Conus ventricosus
TTCTTAAAACCGAAAAAGGCAGAGGAGTCAAATTACCACTTTTCGCGGTCACTGAGGAGAAACAATCAGATTTCGAAGTATCGGTATCTGAACAGGAGTTGTATATCAGTGATGTTCCCTCTCTATTGGAGATTGTTTTCCCCTTTGGAGACTATAAGCTTACTGAAGGCTCATTTTGAGAAGCATTTATTTTATTTTTTCCCCACTCACCCACTCAAGCACATACTGTTAGTTAGGCAGAATTATCTACCACTGCAGATATGAATGCTTATATCCCACTGTTTCTTCAATCTAAGACATAAGAGCAAGCTTTGTTTATAATCAATATATATATATTGTCACACTGTCACTTTTGCACTCGCGCATTCATGACAGCATTTACTCCATACGCACACCAATCCTTCCAATCAACCAAAAGGCGCACTACCGAATGTTTTTTCTTCTCCCCCTCTCCTTCGGGAAACACTTTACTAAATCACATCAAACACGTTATAAACAAATTTTATACAATGTAGCACTTTCCACTGAGAGGCCAACTAACTCACTCAAGACTTCATAAGTCACGGCCTCCACACAACATTGGCCCACAAACTCCAGACCAGGAAATAAATGATTCTCCACTCCTTGATGCTATGCCTGCATCCGAATTACGACTCGCCTCATCCTTTCAGGATTCCCTGTCTCTCTCAGACATCATTCTCGCCCCCTCGATTTCTCCCGTCCTGGAGATATGACTTCCGACTCCTCTCCCTCGACTCTTCTTGTCACTGGAGAGATGAGTTCCAACTCCTCTCCTCGTCTTCTCCTGTCCCTGGAGAGATGACGAGTTCCCGACTCCTCTCCCTGGAGTCCCTTAATTCCTGGGGCTGCCTACCGGTGTGTTCCCCACACCATGGCCATCTTCAACCACCTCACGGGGTGAAAGGTGAAGGGTGAAGGGCGAAGGGTAAAAGGGTGAAGGGCTGAAACACGAATAAGGTTCGTGTAAGTAACCTTCTTAATTCAACATATGAATTCTTTCTTTCTCTTTTCCTTAAGTTTTCCCCTGTAGCTTTCCCCAACTATTTATCGCTCACCTGGTAATGACTGGTCAGCAGAGAGGACCAACGTCCTGACAGGTTCGAGTCTCTAGGCCATCTGCTGGGTTAAAACTGATTCTTTCCTCCCTCCTCCTAGTGAGTGCATACTCAGTGTTCAAAACACATGACCAGCACCTTACCAGCCCTTGTTAACTATCTCTCAGTGGTCACTTTCACCCAATGACCACGTGTTGTTTCTTTACCGAGTCATACTCACAATTTATTTGGGGACGCCCGCTACACTAGTCAAGCCACATGAATATCCTTCCTTTTCAGTAGTGGCATGGGGAAATGATCATATCACTAACTACATGTGATGGAGCGTCACATGCCTTGATGTGAGGCTACGTCACATGACACCCCCCATCCTGGGATGAAAAAAATTTTCTCCAGAAATTTTTTTAAAGGATAGACAACTTCACTTAAACACATCTTCAGCCATGAATCTCAAATGTGTAACCATCAACATGGATTCACCAATTAAATCAACGTATAGATCAATCATCATGATCCACCATAAATAGCATATTTCAAACTTTCAGTCTTTTTTAAAAAAAAAAGTTCAAATTGATCACCATACTTCACAAAATACATTTCACAACATTACATGGAAAAACAATTAGGGATATTAACAATTCAAAGTACAAATTGTGTTCATACATTAAGATGTGAAGCACATATTTTCCCTTGATCTTTGTCTCACATCATATGTTTCAAAACCCTCATGAAAATGAGAATATTTCCAAGTGTAAATGTTTCTCAATAGACATGTAAACAAAATAACATAGTTTAAACATAGTTTTTCCCACATGTAATGTTATAGTCCATTGAAAAGTCACATGCTTTCCATTGTTGGACAGTGACAAATAAAACAATTGGTTTGTCTCATTGCACCAATCAAAACATGTGTATATACATTTCTAAAGGGTAATTTGCTCATCACACATACATATATATCATCTTCACAAGCAAGTTAGACATAAATAGTACATGATGATTTTTCATTGTTTACGAAAGAATAAAGCAATAGAATAGATATGTAATACATCAACATCAAGTAGTTTTTGCTGTAAAACATATAGTCACTTCAACAAGCAAATTATGCATAAATACCACTTGATTTAAACAGTCAATAGCATACAATGCACTGTCAAATGTGATCCACACCGTAATCATCAAGAAAGACAAAAACAGGAATAGTCTTTCCCTTGAAGACAGTTATATTTGTCCATGAATATTCATACACGTGACAATAAATCTGCCATGACATTTTGTGTTCCAGGCACTGGTTCAATGGTAAATTGAAATTCCTTTAGTCAAGTCTACTGTCACAAAATTTCCTTCTGAGAGCTGACACAGAAGTTCTTCAATGTCTGGGATGGGTCTCGGAATCGAACACAGTGATCTTGTTTAGTTTCCTGTAATCGATGCAGAAACGCACCGAACCGTCAGGTTTGTCCACCAATACAACTGGTGAGCTGTACGGAGATGTAGAAGGTTCTATTACCTTTAAATCCAGCATTACATTGATTTCTCTCTCCAACCACCTCTTTTTTTTTTGCAAATGGGAGGGGTATGGTCTGGTCCGCACTGGTATTTCAGAAGTTAACTGAATACTATGGGGTTCAATACCAGTTACTGTACCTGGGGTATCCGTCAACACATCCTGAAAGTCTTTCAAATTTCTTTGAGCTGTTCTGTTTGACTTGAAGACAAATCATTCGACAGAACCACATCCTCATAGGTTCACCTTTGATAGACAGAATAGGAAGGGGTACAACATCATCTGCACTGGTAGATGTTAACACTCCTACATTTGCTGTTTTCATAACCTTTGATCTGTCCCTGTACGTCACATTGGGTACAAATTCATCACTGATAATGTCTGTCATGTTGACATCAGTTTCTGACACAGGACATATCCACTCAACTGACTGGTTGATGGCAACATTTGTACGTTCAACATACTTCTTCACATGTTCACATGAAATACCTTCTCAGTGTTTGTCATTTTGATCTTATAATTAACTGCAGAAATTTTCTCGACCACCTGAAAAGGACCCTTCCACATAACACGAAGCTTGTTATGTTCATCAGTGAGTAGTACAAGGACTTTATCCCCTACACTGAAGGAACGTACCTTTGCTTTTCTATCAGCAAGACCTTGTATACATCTGTTTTTTCATCAGCTGACTGTTGAGCAAGCTCACATGCATCCTTCAAACGATTATGCAGTTCATAAACGTATTGGTAAACAGTGTACTGTCAGGTATGTCGTCTTTTTCGTCCATTGTGTCATCAGTAGATCCAAAGGACCCCTTGGTGAGTGTCCGAAAAGAAGCTCAAATGGTGAGAATCCCAGCGTTTCGTTCGGCATTTCCCTGTATGCAAAAAGCAAAGCCGGTATGAAACGATCCCATTCATGGGTTCCTGCCTTGCAACCTTTCTCAACATGGACTTCAACGTTCCATTGAAACGTTCAACCATGCCATTCGATTGGGGATGATATGGCGTGGTTGAAATGGAAGAGATGACAACAGTCTGTAAATTTCTTCTCATGAGATCAGAAATGAATTGCGTTCCACAATCCGAGAGAATTTCGTCTGGAAGACCCACTCTGGAAAAAATCGCAAGTAAAGCTTCAGCGACAGACACTGTATCAATTTTCTTCAGTGGAATCGCCTCTGGATACCTTGTCGCTGTATCCACCAAAGTTAAGATATAGCGATGTCCGGAAGAAGACAGTGGTAAAGGCCCAACAAGATCAATAGCTACCTTCCGAAATGGAACGGAAATGAGAGGCATTTTGTGCAAAGGTGCACATGGGACGCGACCTTTCTGAGATGTCTTTTGGCAGATGTCACATGAGCGGCAGTATTTTGTAACTTCCTTTGTGACACCTGGCCAATAAAAAGAATCAAGAACTCTCTTTAATGTTCTTTTGATTCCACAGTGACCAGCGAACAATGCATCATGTGCCGTGTGTAGTACCGTCTCTCTAAGTGGTTTTGGAACGACAACTTGCTTGTTGTCCGTCCAGGTACACACCTGTAGAGAATGTCAGAATCCAGTATGTACGTTCGTTTGTCCGTTGGGATGTCAGTGACAGTCTGTTTAGCAGCAGAAAGTATTGTCGTCAGCGTCTCGTCTTTTCCCTGCATTTCTTTTAGATCATCTGGGGTAATCTGAGTTCATCCAGTTTTGAGACTTGTTAGCGGCTTTGTAGTCTTTCCCTGCTCTACGATGTCTGATCTGGTACTCACAAGACAAGGAACAAACGATCCTCCAGCACCACCATGTACTGTAGCGACACCTGGCAAATTGCCCAAGATCAAGTCGCAGACTGGGTTATCAATGACACAGGCGGTAAGAAAACCGGAGTAGTACGGTGTATCGACTGAAATTTCGCCAGCGGAAACGTTTCAATCTTGCCTCCAAACGACCTACACTTTTGGACAGTGTTGAGATACTGGTTTTGAAGCACGAAAGATTTTCGTACACCAGCAGTGGTGCACCCAGTGCTCGCAAAACCGAAGCCTGCAATCCATTGATGGCTCCGTTTTCTAACACCAGTCCATCAACAGCTTGATGTGGTGCCAAAACAAGGCCTTCTTCACATCAGTGGAGACTAATGCGGGTTTTGAATCATTTGGTTTGAAAGGGCAATTTTTCCTCAAATGGAACTTGCCATCACAAAAGAAACATCGCATTGTCTGATCGGCAGCTGACTGATTTTGGTGAACTTCTGTTCTGTCCACGAACTGGCCCAAAAGGTCTACTGGTGGTCGTTGTCCACGACCTCGGAACGTTTGCTGAAGAGCAACGGGTTTTTCCGGCGGTAAGTACTGGTACTGATGAAAGTCACTCGAACCGCGGAAAGATCCCTGTCCGTTCCTAGGATACGCATATCCTCGAGGACTCAGAAATGACCCACGATTTCCTTTCCTGTAACTTCCCTGTCCTGATGGGATAGTACATGACGCATGAGACTCAAAGATTGAAAATTCTCCTTTCCTAGCCACGCCCTTATCTGGGTGAGCGATACAATACTGATCAGCCATCTGACACCTTTCTCAACGCTTTCAAATTGCCTTTCTTTAAGGAAAGTGGCCAGATCTTTGCTCACGCTCTGGAAAGTTGTTCTCTAAGAAGGAGACTCGCAGTGATTGAAAGTTTGTTCGTTTTTGATAAATCGATCCATCGATCTAAACAATGACTCATACGAATTAGAAACGACGGAAACGATTCTCCTTTTTCAGGGCGCACAGAACGGAAACGTTCGTGAAAACGATCAGCAGAACATTGAAATTTCTTGAGGAGTTCTTCTTTCAACTGATCCCAAGTTAAATTTTGTTTCGCCGCGAGTGTGTGGTACAGTGTCAAAGCGCTACCCTTAAACAACGACGCAATATACAATGTCCACTTTTCCTTTGGCCAACCACAAGACGTTGCATGACTTTCAAAGCGAAAAAGAAAACTATCGATGTCATCCGTTTTTTCCTCGAAAGGGCGGTAACTTTGGAATATATGCCGCTTTTGGTTGAGGCGCGCTCGCGGAACCGACTGGGAGCTGTGGAGGTTCTCTCGATGCCTGTAATCTTTTAATTTCAGCTCATCTCTAGTTCTAACTGTCTCAACTTAAATTGACGTTCTTCAGCTTCAGCTTCCCTCGTAGTCTTTTTTCTTCAGCTTCCCTCTGTAGTCTATTTTCTTCAACTTCCCTCTGTAGTCTATTTTTCAGCTTCCCGCTGTAGTCTTTTTCTTCAATTTCAGATTCCCTCTGTAGTCTTTTTTCTTCAGATTAGCTTCCCTCTGTAGTCTTTTTCTTCAGCTTCCCTCTGTAGTCTACTTTCTTCAACTTCCCTCTGTAGTCTTTTTTCTTCTATCTCTAGTTTCCTTAGATTTTCTTCACTTCTAGTTTCCTTTTATTTTCTTCTCTCTCTCTTAGCCTTTTCTGCCCTATCTATCATTGTTGCACATAGTTGGTAAGTTTTTCCCCATCAAAACCCAAGCGTTCCGCTTGTTGAACATATTTATCAAAATCTCCATAATGAACCGTCAACAGATATAAACACAAACAATTTCTAAGTATGAATAAAAATAGGCGATATATGATGGCGTTTTTATGTTCACAAAACGTAATTATAGTATATACAAAATAAAGAATTCAATTTCCGTGTAAACAGAAAACAGCTTACTAAAACAAGGTAGAATATGAAACACAAGGAATGTATTTTCCAGAAGTATTTGTTCTCAAAAACAGGTATCAATTTGTAATTAAAAAAAAAAATTACGTTCAATGCTAACTGTTTCCCTAAGAAAGGAAAAAACACAATAGAGTTTTCTGAAAATAAATTCTTTAGAAGTTTAAGTTCTCAAAATGTTCTTGTTGTCAAGTCTTTCTTACTTAATTTCAAATGACTTTACAAAACAAATGTATCGCCTTATACGATAAATGAATATGAATTTACAAAACAAATGGAATCACAAACATAAAAAGAGGGGAAGAAACACAAACTAGCGGAAATCTACCTAAAAGATGAAAATGTAGAAAGAAAACTAGATAGGAGCTTATTGTGAAGAAGTGTAGAGTTTTTGAAAAAGGGGTGAAAAGGAAATGAAAGGATACACAGGATCGGAACAGTGAGAAGAATCAAGAACACAAAAGAAGCCTCAGACAGCCCCTAGTGGCACTGTCCCCCGTGAAACTGGAGACGGGAATAAAACAAATCACTCACAATATACACAACACTACAGCAATATGCAAAATAATAAACAATCATTAATAAATGCACATTCACCCAAACTCAAAGAAAATCCTCGACACCACACACAGAAAAAAACAATAATCAAAAGATAAAGATGTTTATTGGGCTGAGCGGTAATCAACTCCACCACCTACACTATTTGCGTGACGGAGGTGAAGCTGATCCACACTCTGAGGGCAAGGGAAAAATCACAAATGAAACGATAGGAAAGGGAAAGAAATAGATATTTACGAGAAGGGAAAGACTATCGACTCCCCAACGCCATGCCCCCTGCTAAACGCAGGAGAGTTGGGGCTATCAGTCCTGGGGAAGGGGACAAAAAAATTCTAATACTCTAGGGGAAGGGACAGCGATTCCCAACGCCCTGCCCCTTGCTGCCAGGTACGAGCAAGAGGAGTTGAGGCTATCGGTCTGAGGGGGGAAGGGTCAAAAAGAAATCCTGCCAAAAAAAAAAAAAAACCTTAACGGAGTAGAGCAACCAAAGAAATGTCAACCACCCCGAACACATATAAAATAGAAAAAAAACAACAAATGCAAATATTAATACACAATAAATAATTAAACTAATTTCTTTTTCTTTTTCTCCCCTCAAACCCTTGAGGGTACAAATCAAAATCTTTTTTTCTCAGGCCCCAAGGGCACAAATACAATCTCCTCTGAAGGTACAAATAGAAATCTTTCTTCTTTTTTTTTCTAGGGAAACAAAACAACGGCAGCTACGTCGTGAAACTGGAGTCGGGGTCACACTGTCACACTGTCACTTTGCACTCGCGCATTCATGACAGCATTTACTCCATACGCACACGCAAATCCTTTCATCAACCAAAAGGCGCACTAACCGAATGTTTTTTTCTCCCCCTCTCCTTCGGGAAAACACTTTACTAAATCACATCAACACGTTATAAACAAATTTTTATACATGTGCACTCTTTCCACTGAGAGGGCCAACTAACCACTCAAGACTTCATAAAGTCACGGCTCCACACAACATGGCCCATCAAACTCCAGACCAGGAAAAATAAATGATTCTCTCACTCCTTGATGCTTGGCCTGCACTCCGAATTACGACATCGCCTCATCCTTTCAGGATTCCCTGTCTCTCTCAGACATCATCTCGCCCCCTCGATTTCTCCCGTCCTGGAGATATGAATTCCCTCCTCTCCCTCGACTCTCTGTCACTGGAGAGAATGAGTTCCAACTCCTCTCCCTCGCTTCTCCTGTCCCCTGGAGAAGATGACGAGTTCCCGACTCCTCTCCCTGGAGTCCTAATTCCTGGGCTGCCTACGGTGTGTTCCCCACACCATGGCCATCTTCAACCACCTCACGGGGTGAAAGGTGAAGGTGAAGGGCGAAGGGTAAAAGGTGAAGGGCTGAAACACGAATAAGGTTCGTGTAAGTAACCTTCTTAATTCAACATATGAATTCTTTACTTTCTCTTTTCCTTAAGTTTTCCCCTGTAGCTTTCCCCAACTATCTATCGCCACCTGGTATGACTGGTCAGCAGGAGGACCAACGTCCTGACAGGTTCGAGTCTCTAGCCATCGCTGGGTTAAACTGATTCTTTCCTCCCTCCTCCTAGTGAGTGCATACTCAGTGTTCAAACACATGACCAGCACCTTACCAGCCCTTGTTAAACTTCTCTCAGTGGTCACTTTCACCCAATGACCACGTTTTGTTTCTTTACCGAGTCATACTCACAATTATTTGGGGACGCCCGCTACACTAGTCAAGCCACATGAATATCCTTCCTTTTTCAGTAGTGTGCATGGGGAATGATTCATATCACTAACTACATGTGATGGAGCGTCACATGCTTGATGTGAGGCTACGTCACATGACATATATATAGTTAAGTTATGTGGTTAAAATACCCAAAATATTTGATAGTGCTCGACCCCTTGGGGAGCACATTTATTAAAATAGTTTTTTAAAATAGAATCTACAAATTTGTTTCGAGCGCGTTGCGCTGTCATCAGGATGACAGCGCAACGCGTCCTGAACAAATTTGTAGATTCTATTTAAAAAAAATTTTTTTAAAAATATATATATGTATATATATATATTATATAAAAAAAAGCTTTGGGCTTAGATAGAAGAAATACGATATAAAAGACGAATGGCATGTTCCTTTTAATCGAGGTTTCAGTACTGACAGTACACTGTGAGCATACTCTCTCTCTCTGTCTCTGTGTGGTGATGGCTTTTTTTTAATTTTCTAAAAAGCATGGTCTCCCTCAGTGCCAAGCCATTGCGTTATAATAGTTACTTCTTTAAAATAAACACCAACATAAGCAGGGGACCTGTATGCTACGGGCTATTCCCATACGGTTCCATCTTTTACATGGCTTTATTATCAAAGTATAACTGTGTAACGCACTGTTCTGTTCTCAGGCGTCTGGTGGGTTCCAGTTGCTGATTTTCGTGGAACGGAGAAAAGCGGTCCTTCGGGTGGCACTCTGAAACGGCGCACATCCTAAGTGCGCATGCGTGCAGGTCAGACTCCAGAAGTGGAATGCTAAACGACAATAACCGGCACAGAGGTAGTTTGAAGGTAGACGTAACGAGGGCTTTTGATGCAGGAAGACAAACTATCATGTCTTACCGACGACACTCATAGACGTGCAACGAGGGCTTCCTGATGCAGGAAGACAAACTATCATGTCTTACCGACACTGACAGACGTGCAACGAGGGCTTCCTGACGTACCGACACTGACAGACGTGCAACGAGGGCTTCCTGACGCAGGAAGACAAACTATCATGTCTCACCGACACTCATAGACGTGCAACGAGGGCTTCCTGACGCAGGAAGACAAACTATCATGTCTCACCGACACTCATAGACGTGCAACGAGGGCTTCCTGACGCAGGAAGACAAACTATGTGCAACGAGGGCTTCCTGACGCGGGAAGACAAATTAGCATGTCTCACCGACACTCATAGACGTGCAACGAGGGCTTCCTGGCGCAGGAAGACAAACTATCATGTCTCACCGACACTGAGGATTATGCCCGGCAATGGAAACGGAAAAAGAATATTCAGTGCCCAGTGATCAAGCTACCGTGAGAAAGGTTTACCCAGATAGGAAACACGTTGAATCGCACGGTGTGCGATTATAAAGCGCTTCCAGCCTGGTCAAAAGCCCGAAATTAGGCACAGTACAAATGATCTTGATCATTGTTGTCATGGGTTTCATCATCTTGTAAGTTGTTTTTCAAGTTGCAGAGTGTAGTCGAGATGGGCTTCTGAATTCCGTTTAAACTACCCATTGAAGTCGAAATCGTAAGCCGGCAAAAGGTGAGAGGAGGAGAGAGTAGATGGATGCAATTTTTTTTTTTCATTTTTGGTAGGGGGGGGGGGAGATTGGGATCAGAGGGTGGGGTGGATAATTTTATAATACTCCAGCAGCTCTGATTCTCTCTCTCGGGTCACAACACACACACACACACAGACACACACACACACACACACACACACACACACACACACACACACACACACACACACAGGATAAGCAGGGGACCTGTATGCTACGGGCTATTCCCATACGGTTCCATCTTTTACATGGCTTTATTATCTTAATAGCGATCGGAATTACAGAGACTAAAATTCACGAGATTATTATTTCTTTTTTTTCTAATGAATATCAGTATCAATGAATACCAATGAATTCTAATGAATATCAATATCAGTTAACAAAAAAGGTCACCAAACATTTTTTAAAATCTTGTCAAGACACTGTATAGAGATTATCCTTCTGGACTAGTATATCTATCGGCCGATTTGCTGTTGCGCTCACATTCAGCTCAGTATCCTCCCCCTCTCCCCTCCCCCATCCCCCTTTTAATCATCTCGTAACCTAGCGGGGAATAGCAGCTTTTCATGGTTTGGACGAGAGTTATGATGACTACACTGAAACATGCAGCTGGTGACTCAGCATTTGTCCGTCCATAGCGCGGGTTGTGAATAGGTAGAAAACAATGAACTCAGTTCTATAGTTACATGACATGCCTACCGTTCTCAACAATTACTGCCCGTCTCTTAAGTAGTCCTTTAACACACACACACACACGCGCGCGCGCGCGCACACACACACACACACACACACACACACACACACACACACACACACACACACACACACACGCACGCACGCACGCACGCACGCACGCACGCACGCACCACACACACACACACACACACACACACACCACACACACACACACATATTTGTGCTTACACAACACACAGAACATAATTATTCGATGCTATGAGTCAAATGAAATATTCAAATCCAATAGGTGAAATCAAAGGCCCGGGGGGGATAACTGCTTGGTGGCCGAAGTTTGTTTGGAGTCCGACAGTTGCTGAGGCTGGCCGTTGGTAGGCTGTCAGCTCTGTCGTCACGCCGTCCTAAACAGGACTGTCCGAAACCTTCGGGTTGAGTCCCTTGTTCTGCCCCAGTGGTCGCTTCACGATAAAAATTCCCATTTGTCAAAATGCGGTGGTACATCCATCACAACCTCTTGAAAATGTTTTTGTAAAAATTATTGATAAAGCTCCGGCGAAAAACGTAGACGAACGAATCACAAGACAAAACACGACGCGTTTCGACCTCTTAGGTCTTCTTCAGGCAAGATACACAACACTCAGGACAACGAAAGTGAACGAAGAATCACTTATCTTTATATCGGCGCAGGACGGGCGTGTTCCGCCTTGTGATTCGCTTGTCTACGTTTTTCGGCGGAGCCTGATCAATAATTTTACAAATTTGCTTAGATTTCCGCCTGCAGTCGTCTCATTTTGCAGATAGATCTCTTGAAATGTGTAATAAACCTGCAATTTGTCAGCACATGTAAACGTGCGATCAACTTGTAAACAAGTAATCACGTTAAACACAAAGTCATAACATTGGCTGATCTTGGGCATGGTTTTTACATTTCCGCCAGCAATTGAGTAAGAAGTGGCATTTTGCTTCAGAAAACCGAGTGTGGAGGCAGTGATTGACTGACTGATTGTTTCGGTATTGTCATCGAAAGGCCAGCAGGATCGTGATGATGTGTTCGCAGTCCCAAAAAGCCCGAGTTTATCACGCACTGCAGACATGGCGACACCGATGTACAACACATCACAGTCAAGCTCTCCATCGAAAGAGGCGACGACACCCATTATGAACTCCTAGAGACAGTCATTTTCACAGAGCAGTTATCCAGTTTTACAAGGTGTAACTTAAAACGCTGATGGTCCATAAAACTATTATTTCAATTGTCTTGTTCGCGCAGAGAGAGAGAGAGAGAGAGAGAGAGAGAGAGAGAGAGAGAAGAGAGAGAGAGAGAGAGAGAGAGAGAGAGAGAGAGAGAGAGATAAACATTAAAAATCGTTGCAGGTGGAATATATGGGAACCAATTTTTTTAATAGAATCCGCAGTAAAATGTTTGTGTCTGTTGTCGAAGACATCCCAACACCCAGTCAGATAGTATTTCGCAGTGAGTTTTGTTAGCACACGGATAAATCAATGGAATTTCGGAACAAACCCTAAAACAAATTTCTTTTTAAAGTATTCATAATAACAAAACATCCACTCCCGTCCTCTCATTCTCCGCCGCCTAACTTAGCCTACACACACACACACACACACACACACACACACACACACACACACACACACACACACACACACACCTACCCCTCCTTATTTCTTCCTTCAAGTTTTAAAGATGAGAGAGAGAGAGAGAGAGAGAGAGAGAGAGAGAGAGAGAGAAACCCATTGGTTGGATTGGAGAAAACTTTTCTAGCGTTAGTCGAAGGCAAAATCAGTGTTTTAAAACAATGGGTTGAGGGAGGTGGGGGGTGCATGTGTGTGTGTGTGTGTGTGTGTGTGTGTGTGTGTGTGTGTGTGTGTGTAGAGAGAGAGAGAGAGAGAGTGTTTCTGCCGTACTACTTAAAGCTCCATCTGGAGCCCGCTTACTAAAGAGGATTAGTCAAGGACGTCCCCGTGGGACGTGTAAGCCTCTTTGCCTCAACAAGATGGCGGACAAGCCAAGTGTAACCGGATACCACACGGCCTGTCAGGAAGGCGCTAAGAACCCTCGCCTGTCAGCTACCCGTAAATCATCCACACACAACCACCCAGACTTCTCACAGTCCAACTGTGAGAACAACACACACACACACACACACACACATTGAAGAAGAAAAGAGGGTAAGAGTGAGGCTTCAACGGTAAAAGAGATGAAAAAAAGATAGGAGAAATAACAAAGATGGGGAGAAGTGGGGTGGAGGTGGCTTTAGAAAAAAGAGAAAGGATGTGGAGAAAAGTGGGCGTGAAAATGCGGAGATGGAGTATACAATGAAAAAAAAGTAAAATCAGAGATGAAGCAAATGGTGGCTTATCCGAAAAAAAACAAAAGGCTGAAAAAAGACCACTTCAGAAGCAGCAGTCGGAGGCCTTTGTTGCTGCAGCAGTCCTGGCAGATCAGACAGATGAATGTAAGGCAACCATTCCAGAGTTAGAGCGTGCTGAACAGAACGTAGCATGTAGCAGCAGAAGCAATCAGTCATGACAGAAGTTGGTCACTGGTAGCTTCTGAAATAAGTGATAGTAGCACAATTAAAGAAAAACCCAAAACAACAAAGAGTTCGAGAAAAATGTCCATTTTGAGAGGGTTAGAAGCAACAATGATAAAAACAATAAAAGTAGCGGCAATATTGCTGGTGGTATCAGTTGCAGTAGTAGCAGCAGCAGGAGCAGCAGCAGCAGTAGCAGTATACTTGGCAATATTGCTGGTGGCATCAGTTGCAGTTGTAGCAGCAGCAGGAGCAGCAGCAGCAGTAGCAGCAGTAGCAGTAGTAGTATACTTCTTTCTTTGAGTGTCCACCTTCATCGAGTTGAGATTCTGTCATTTTTGTGTGTATGACCCTTTTTTTTTATCCCGCCATTAAGGCAGCCATACTCCAACTTCGGGAAGGTGCATGCTATGTGTAATGTGTCATCCATACCAACGGCCAAACTGGCCTTCTCTTCCGAAAGTTGGTGATGGGATTTTACGTGTGTGCAAGATGTTGTGCGTGCGTTCACACACGGAACCTCGGTTTATTGTCTCATTCGAAGGACTGTATGGGGAATGGAGTCAGAACCAATGTTAACTCCGAGGGAAAAATCCCCCTGTACCGAAATTCGAACCCGTAACCTCAGGATCACGAGTCCGGCGCTCTACCAACTGGAGCTATTCCGGCCCCAAGTAGTATAAGTAGTAGAAGTAGTAGTAGCAGTAGTAGTACTTGTAGTAATGAAAGCAGCAGTTGCAATTAGACGAAATGACAGTCGAATTGCAGTAATTTATCATAACCTTATTGTGAGAGTGGTTGCATGTACTGTTTTAACAAAAGCAACAATAATGAAATCATCAGAAGTTTTAAGGCATAGACATTTAACTTAGACGAAATAGACTGGGGAAAAAAGACCAAAAAAAAAAAAAACAAATAAGAAAAGGAAACAAACTGTGAAAACTTTAGAAAGAAAAAAAGGGCAACATTGAGGGACTTTTGGTTTAAACCATAAATGCTTCCATCAGTTCAGTCTCACCCCTGCCTTCCGTCGTCACCTACACCCCTCTTTTCTTATTCTTCTCTCTCTCTCTCTCTCTCTCTCTCTCTCTCTCCCTCTCTCTCTTCTCTCTCTCTCCTCTCTCTCTCTCTCTCTCCTCCAGCACAAACGCGCGCGTGCACACACACCACACACACACACACACACACACACACACACACACACACAACACACACACACACACATACACTACCCCCCCCCCCCCCCATGCACAACACTCACTCACACACACACACACACACACACACACACACACACACACACACACACACACACTCACACTCACTCACACACACACATACACACACACACACACACACACACACTCACTCACACTCACTCACACACACACATACACACACACACACACACACTCACACTCACTCACACACACATACACAATTATCAGTCTTCACTTTAGTTCTTCACTCCGATTTTAAGTGGATTTTAACACGTGATAGGAGACAGTAATAAACTGCTAAACAACAGAATGCAAACAATTCTTCCATTTTTCTTTTACATTAAGTTGAAGAAACTTGGAATACACTAAGCCAAGTACACATGTTGATTAGACTTAGAATCACCTACTACAAAGCATTAAGACAATCAGTGGTACTCATAAATCAAACTGAACAGTTTTCGCCTAGTATAGGCATACTGTTTTTCTGTCGGAAGGTAACAGTCAGTGATCATCTTAACAGATATTATCGAATACTGGCAATAAGTCATATTATTAACATAGAATGTTAACCAAGCATCTTAACAGTGTTTATCAAGTTGTGGCAAACAAACTATTACAATGGAATAGTCATTCATTATCTTCATAGGTGTCACCAAGTACTGGCATAAAGTTATATTGTTAAAACATATGGCATACACACAAGCAATGCATAGTCTCAAAATTTAGAAACTTAGTTTCAACTTACAGTTCTAGGGTTGAGCAGTGAAACCTTCACAGGATCTCAAGAGTTGGAGAGATAAACGTTCCCCTATCGGGCATACACCCGTGTTGTGACTTGATTCACTGCTGGTGATCAGTCTCACTTCCTTGGGTAGATAAAACGTTCCCCTATCTGGCATACACCCGTGTTATGACTTGGTTCACTGTTGGTGATCAGTTTCACTTCCTTGTGTAAATCAGTCCAGTGAGGAGCCTTGGGTTCCCCTTTTGTGTGCTAAGCTACACATCCGGTCTCTGATGCTTGTCTGACTGACAGGCTGTCAGAGAAACATGACAGCCGGTAATATCACTATAGAAAAGAGAAGGGGGGGGGTGCTAGTAAGCAGAGGGGGAGGGGGGGGAGAGTTGAGGGTGGAGACTGAAAATTGACGTAGATTGGTAATCTGACTGCAAATTGTAAGATAAAGAGAGAGTGAGGTGGCGAGGAGTTGTTGGGGATGGTGTGGATGGCAATGGTCACGTCACATTGATGCTCATGAGAGCTGGACAGGACAGGGCGAAGGTAATTCGGTTTCCATTGATTCTTTACATAAAGTACAAAGCAAATTACAACTATTACATGTTCGATATCTAAAATAATGGTGGCCAATGCAGATATTCCTAATCTCCATTTTGCTGTTGCATGTTTTATGTGCTTAACTATGTCTAAGGTTAAGAACGTTTTCAGGTCATGAACATCGCAACAGTTGCTGTAGAAATCAAATTCTCACTGTTACAAATATGATTTGACCATTTCTACAACCTGCAATCAAACAACCGCTGACGGAAAAGGCATAAAACTCTTTAATATTACCAACACTTTGATTCAGCGAAACAAATTTAAATCAATATTCAAATAGACAAAGGCACACTTTGGCACCCAGTAACTTTTACCTTTATTACCAAAGTCATATATCATATTGTACGGTTTACGAGGAATTCTAAAGTCTTCCATTCATATGAGTTTGAGCCAGTAGCGGATACATATGATGGCAGAAATAATGTAAATGGAAATCGATCAGTTTCGGCATAAATAAGATCACTTGGAGTTTTCCTATCTACACCAAGAAACCTCTTTAGAGCAAAGATATGAACAGATTCACTATAGACAGCCACTTTTTACCAGTCTTCATAGCTCAGAGCCATACTGTACAATCGACTGAACCTGTGTATCAAACAGCTTTATAGATAACATGAATGAAGAATTATTCAGAATATGTAACTTTTTTTATGATGCAAAGGAAAACATTTTTCATCTAACTTGAAAGGTCTTTGCACGCACCAACAAAACTCAAGCATGTTGAGAACAATATACCTAAATATTTATAGGCATTGACAACTGGCACAGGAAACACCATCATATACCTACCTTTCCCTTACACTTAAATAACCACCTTTACGAAATACTATGATATTGCTTTTTTCCATGTTGACTTTCAACTACAATGGCTCAGCGCAAGCTATTTAATTGTGTTTGCAACTCTATAACAGTTTCGGACATCAAAACAACATCGTTGGCCAACAGAAGGATAAACAATTCAAAAGCGTTGAGCGACAATAAAGCACAATGTTTACCATTGTTGATTACATCAAGAGCAACTCATAACAAACAAAGAAAAAAAAGATAGGGCTCATGCACTCCTGTTTGATCCCTAAACTAAATAAATAAAAGTTTTCACTCCACAACGAACTCTGGTTAAAAACCATCATACATATTTTGAACATTCATAGATTTTCCCTTTAAAATCCCGTTGTTTTTTTTAAAAATAAAAAAGGGGCCAGGGGAGATTTCTTTTTAATAAATCAACCTTTTTTCGAAATCATAAAAGCTACTTTAAAACTTCCTAAAAACCGTAAGGCATTTTCCCCCCAATTTTGAAAACAAAGTTTGCAGTGTTGATCCCGCAAACGTCGGAGGGGATACAGTAAGGGGAAACCAGCTCAAAGTTGGGAAGCCAGTTAAGAGGTAAAGAGCGGTCACTCACAGAAAATTTTCCCTACGGCTGGTCTGGCACGGGTTTTTGAAGAGACAGCCAGGGACTTCACCCACGTAATGGGTGTTGTTTTTGAAAGGGAGGTCTTCGCCTCTCTTTGACCGGGGCGGTCTGTGTTTGGGGCCTGGAGATAATTATAGGCCGGAAACCCCGGGAGAACCGTGACCCGGGGTTGGTGCTGTTTTTCTGAGGGGGACTTGAGATTGTAAGGGGTAAATATCCTCAGGGGGGAGTGTAAAGGGAGCGTGAAACCCTCACAAAAGGCATTAACCTTGGGGGCAAAGGGACGTTTACTTATACAATAGGTAATAGCCCAAATTAACCAGGGTACCTTCCCCTCGAAACCGGCCGAACGGGTGAAAGGAGGCCGAAGGGTCAAGCAGATGAAAAGGGAAGATTTGGACCTCCCCAGGGGCAAAAGGGGGGAAGGAGAACCACTCACCTGGCGCTCCAATGAGCGCTAAATGCTCAGTCCTGGGTTCTTTTGTAAACATCAGTGAAAGCAGGATCTTGGATTCGTTCGGAGGGTATTCCCCCTGGTCCTGTTTTTGGTTCTATTGTCGGCGGTTGAATCGTGTGGGGGTTTATAGCCCTCCTTAAATAATTCTTTTTAAGGGACCCTAATCGGGGGGAATTTTCATGTCCATCTGGTGCTAAGTGTGTTTTGTACAATTAGTGGGTGTTTTAAATGCTAAAGGGGGGGAGAATGACGAAGGGAAAATTTCAGGTCTGTGAACTGGGGTTTGAAACAGCTGGAAAAAGGCAGGGCCCGGGGGGAATCCTTTTTTCCCCCCCTATAAAATGAGGAGAACAACTGAGAGGATACAACACAGGAGGGGGAAAAAGGAAAGGGGAGAAAAGGGGGAGAGAGGGGGGGAGTGAGCGGACAAAAAAGGTCGAGAAAACGGGGTTTGGGGAAATAAAGAGACAGTAAGCCCTTGGGGTTGAAGACAACGGGAAAAAGAAAAACAAATTTGAAGCCCAGGGGGGGTGAAGACAGACAAACCGAAATTAAACCCCCGAGGGGGGTGAAAGAACAAGAAGAAGATTTAGCGAGATCCGAGACGCCCACGAAGACCCGTCCAAACCCTTTGACCAGTAAACCCAAAGGGCGACCATCAGCTGTGAAGAAGATTTGAAGAAACTTTTCAAGAACGGGTGTGGTTGAAAGCGTTTTGGTGTAAAAAACCTCCCCCAGTAAGAACATTTCATCATAACCCGGGGTAGGAATTTTGATCTTTATGTGTTGATTTGGCACCCGTTAATTTTTTTTTTCGTTTGTTTAAAAAAGTACGAGAATGTATTTCTTGCTCATCGTGTTGGGCAAAAAAAATGCTGACATCCCATTCCCAAAAAGGGGTAATTTTTTGGGGGGCGCATATGTGCTTTGTGTGTATAGGCAAAGAAAAACCTTGGTGTGTTAAGCCTGAACAATAACATAAACTTGTGCCTTAACCATACCATCACTTTTCCCCCCCTCCGGCAAAGGGGCGACCTCCGGTTTGCAATGGCCAAATTTAGTTCGGGGGGAAAAAAAAGTGAGTACAAGTAGTACGGGGGTGAACCCCAAAAGGAAATTATAATTACTCTTCAATTTTTTCCTTTAGTTTTTTTAGTGCGATATTGATTTGTGTTAGGGGTTGATAATCAAAGTCTTTTCAAAAAAAAACGAGGTTTAGCTTAACTCTAACGAAGCTGGGGTTTCGTTTAAGGCTTTTTGGGTTTTGGGAACACACCATGTTAGTGTCTCTATTTTTAAAAAATGTTTACTGACTTTTTCCGGGTTTATAACGTAACTTTTTTAGTGGGCTAAAACATACAAAAAAAAAATGGCAAAAATTTTTTACCCCCATAGAAAACATAATTGGGGAAAAGAAAGGGGACATACAGAATGAACTGCGTAAACATAATCCCGCAAAACGAGAGAGATAAAGGGGCTAAAAGAAGAATTTAAAAAAGGACCACGGCGTTCAAGCAGGCTTTATTTTTCAGTGGAGCAAAAAGGCTTACACCTACCCCCGCGCTGCACGGGCCAAGGTCAGGAACAGGTTTTTGCGGGCCGCCCTGCCCCTAGTAACTGCGCTGTACACAGCGCTCCCTGCTCAATCGCACAGTCATCTAGCGCCATTTTTCGGCTTGCTGAGCGCCGTTAAAAACGGGGTTGCCATTTGCAATTCGTTGTTGTCATGAAAAATAAATATTTATACGCCCTGAACACGTATTCAAATTGCAGACAATTTTTAATACCAAACTGACCCATTATTTTCCTGAAAAAAAAAAAGAAACAGCTGACATTGTGTACGAAGGGGTTGGGCAAGATTCAACAATACAATACACACAAAATCGTCAAACTAACCATAGCGCTTAGGGGCAACAAAATTTTCCCCTCTTTGAATAAAAATTTTATACATCCCCTTGCTCAACACAACCCACAAATAACCCGGGGCAGAAACGTTAAAAGCTTGTTTTTTCCCAAAATGCGAAATTAACGACTGCCAGTTTCCATGCAGCTGCTTGGGCAGCCGAAAGCTCATGACAAAAAAAGTTTCAAGTTTTTGCATAAAACCAAAAAATTTTTTTTTGCGGACAATTCAAACCCCTGTATTTCTTCGTAATAAAGTACAAAAAAACCACAGTCTTATGATTTCTTTTCACACCCACACACACAAAACCACAAACACACACACACACACCACACACACACACACAAAACCCCACATAACTGCGATGCAAGAACCCCCACCATTACATGCATGCATCCCGTGCATGCACGCACTCATACGCGGCAGCGCGCGTGACACACCACACACCCACACACACAACCACCACGCACGCACGAAACAAATATTTCACATATGAAAAAATATAATTTTTTTTTTTTTTTTGACTGCAAATGCATGTTTTGGCGTGCTTTTTTATGTGTTATTTGCTAATTCATTTTTAAAGGATTAATGCGTTATCTTTTTTTCTTTGTGTGTTGTGTGTGTTGGGGTGTGTGTGTGGGTGTTGTTTTTGGGTTTTGGTGTTTCATTTTTGGTAGATCCTCACTGTTTTTCTATGCCATTGCTTTGAACCTCAGATTGGCAATTAGAAACATTTTTCCCCTTTTTCCCTTCAAAAATTTAAATCTTAAGCCTTTACACACCCATGCATACCGGCATACCACGCACTTTTCATATCAAACTTAACTGCATCAACTCTTCCCACTCTCCCCACCCCTTCCCTTTCCTCCCATCCTTTTCCCACGTCTAAATCATTTCTGAACAACGTAAAAAGTAACAAAAAACAACTATAACTGGTACACACTGGTATGACTATCGCCCCAAAAATTTTTGGTGTGTGTGTGTTGTTGGTGGTTTGTGGTGTGTTGTTTGTGTTTGGGTGTGTGCGTGCTCGTGCGCGCCGCGTGCGTGTTAAGTGCTTACGGGGGTGCGTACTTTTAGGTGAACACGTGAACACTTTCCCTCTTTTTCAAAAAGGGAGACCGGTGAAAGTGGGTAAAAAAAAAGTAATTGGCATTTTCCAAACCACCCGGCTGACCTAAGGGAACACACGTCCTTGCCTCTCTGCGAAGACAGCAGTATTGCTATAGAAACCCAAAATCCAGCAGCTCATACACCTCGGAAACCCGCACTGTTAAAGACAAGTGAACCATCGTTTTCGGGGGTGACCCCGCCCTCAAATAGAAGACCCTGCACACAAAACGGGGGCAGATACCCTAGACACCATTTTAGCTTTAAAGCTAGCTAGCAAGAATGGCAACCCGGGAAATAAAGGAAATTGTGTTTTGGGGGGAAGGGGGGGGGTGAGGGGGGGGGGGTATGGACCCGGGAAATTTTGTGCCAGGGAAAGGGAGGGGGGGTTTTGGGGCTGCAATGTAATTCGGGACAAATTTTTTTTTGTCTTTAATTCTTTTAAAAAGAAAACAAAAATTAAACTTCTCCTAAAAGAAACAAACAAAAAACACACACACAACACACACACACACACCCCACACCACACACCACCCACCTCTCCCCTCTCTCTTCCTTCTTCACCCCACAACCACCACACACACACACACCCACACACACACACCACACACACACCCCAAAATTTCCAATGCAAAAAAGGGCACACATAAATAACATGCAATACCACGTTTCAGTTCCCCTTTCAAACTTACCTGGCTTTCCTTACCAAAAAAATTTTGCCTGCACAGCCTTTTTAATATTCATTACATGTTCATTTCAAAACACGGAAAAGTGGTCAGCTCAAAAACATTGCTGAAACAGCATTGTGGTAAAACCTTACAATAAAACCCACAAACACATGAACCACACACACACACCACACACACCCACACACACCACACACACACAAATACACCCACTATGAAACACACACACACCAGAACACCACACACACAAAACCCACACAACACACACACAACACAACCAACAAACCCACACACATTGAACACACACACCCACACACATGAACACACACAAGAGAAGAGGGGGAAAGAGAAAGAGAGAAGAAGAAAAAGAGAAGAGAGAGAGAGGACAAAAACCCAAACATGGACCAGCCCCAAAAATTTTTCAAATGAAAAACACAAGTTTTGCATCACACAGTTTAAATGATATGCAAGTTGAAAAAACAAACACTTTATAAAATTTTGCACACAACACCCAAACAACAACCACAAACACACACCCTTCTTCTCCCCTTCTCTCCCTCCCCTCTCTCTCTCTCTCTCCTTCCTCTCTCTCTCTCATACCACACACAGGTCACAGACACACACACAACACACACAACAACACCCACACACACACACACACACTCCTCACTCACTCACACACCACACCATCAATACCCCTTTGGGGTTCCTTCAGTTGCCAAAGCCTGAACAATTTTAACAACTGCCCACCCAATTGTCCATGACAACTTTCCACAAGTTCTTGCCTTGTCTCTTTTTAAAAAAGGTCGCCCTTTGCCTTGTTCGCCTAATATGTAGAATTATGTGTCTTCTCTCACCCCCAACAACAGTTAATCATTGACAAAGAATTAAAAAACTGGTAAATCCCCCAAAATCTCCAGATTGTATAGATTTGTCATTTTTGTAAATACAAACATAGAAATTTTTTAAAAACAGTAAAACAGGGGACCCGGGGACAGATCAGCGTGCACACCCACACACACACACACACACACCACACACAACACAAAACACGTCTGATGCAGTACATAACGGGGGCTTTTTACTGTTTAAAAATTTAAACTGTCTCGGGCCGGGGATAACCTTAAAGAAGGGGGAAATAGCCATTGCTCTAATCAGACACGCAATTCTCCTCTCTGTTTTTAGCCCCCACACCTTCTCTTCAGCAGATTGATAACTGCATGTGTTTCCCACCCCCTTGTTCCCCATGTAGACCATTCCAAAATGATGTTGACGGATGAAAGGAACACAATGGTTTTCTAAGATATGTGCTTTGGATATGCGCGACTGGGAACTTCTTTTCTAAAGAAGACATGTATTCTTGATATCACTGACCATGTGTCAATGTCACTCGCAGTCATGGGTTTTTGAGTGAATTTGTGGATGTTGAATATAGTGTATTCAGCATTTTAATCTGTTAGATATACTCCAGCTCTGGAAGGATTGCCTTGTCTTGAGTCATAAATGTTTGCTACAACACTTTCAACATACATGTTTAATAGTACTGGCTTCAAATATTGTTGAAATGTGCCTATGAAAGACTTGCCTTGATTCCTCTGTGGATATTCTATACAGCAAACATCTAAATGCTGTTGACAGACCGGAACTTGAAATCAACTGTAGCTTTCCTGTCTTCTATTTGTCTTCTTTCTCATGTACCTGCTCATCATTCTTGTTTCTTGCTGGAAACACTCAGGTGTGTGTATCTTCAGGATCATTAAACCAGATTCTTATTCCACTGCCTTTTCTCTATTCTAAAGATTCAATCTTTCAGTTTCAACAAACCGTAAAGGCTGATTGTCCTACCTGTTTTCCTCACTGCAAAGGATTCTGCAATTTCTTTATCAAGAATGACACACCTTCCAGCAGGTTCTGGTGCTTTTAACCACTCCAAAGAGTGGCATAGGGAGTCCACATTGAGTGTTGGTCATGATGGTTTTTGAGAACATTGGTTGCAGCTGCATTTTTCTTTGGATTTTGACTTTGAAATCTTCATCCTGATGCCTTTAACTGCGGCTGTGTTGTTGCTTCATTACACATAGGGGAATGTGACCTTTGGCTTTTGGATGCTGTGCATTAGACGGGTTGCCCTGAGCACCTGACAGACCATACAGCTTGGATAAGTCATAAACCGAACACAAACAATTTGATTGTCTGTTTCTCCAGTCATGGACTTCACGCTGCCAGCTGTTCTTTGTAAGGACCATATTCTCTTCAATTCTCTGGGCTGTCCTTGCAGTCTACAATGGCCGACACAAGTGTTGTGTTTGGATTTGGATGTGAAAGATTTGCAATCTGGAAGCATCAGTTTAATCCACCAATCAAGGACCCTGCTAATCTTTACCCAAATCTCATCCTGGGATTGATTGTCATGCCAGTCAGCTTGGTTCTTTTGTCATACTGCCAAGTTTTACCAGCTTTGGAATTCTTTGATTTCTCCTATTGGTTTATATCTTCTTCTATTTGTCTGCCACTCATCAACACAAGGATTTTTCTCTGTACGATTTCAATTCTTCAAACTGCCTTCTTCTGTGTTGTCTTTCTTTCTTTTCACGTCAATTTAATCTATACTTTAGAAATCTTTTGTGTTGTACTTGTCCACTTACCCAGACTAGTTCAAGTGCAGACCCTTGCTTTTGGTAATCACAGGGACAATCCAGCAGACAAAGATTTTTGGGTGCGAGCAGTTCTTCTGATTTCTGATCCATGATTGTTTGAATCACATACCTCTCTACTGCATCCTGAAATATTCATTTGAATTTCTGTATCATGTTAGATTTTCTCGAGAGGAGATGATGCCAGGCAGAGAATTTACGGGCTGTCTGATCCTTTTCAAACAATGCTGACCTTGTTTTGCATAACTGTAAATGGTCACTTGACTGTGCAGCTCCGCGTACCAAACGTCAGTAATTTTCTTCCTCAGAGTGGGTTTATCAATATCCTCTCACCGAAGTCTAATAGACACTTATTTTTCCGAGTCGAAGGCGATAGAGCTACATCACTGACTTGTGCGTTCAGGTGATTGTGATGTTGTGTGCAGAGTGTTTGGAAGTTTTTTAATGTTGACGTAGATGACAAAATGACGTTGTGACACCTTCCGTCAACTAGCATATAGCCGGATCAAAAGTTTGTTAGTTGCGGTCTCTTCACGGCCCTACTCTCTTTGTGACGACCGGCTTTAGTTTTGATTAAATGTATGATGCTTTGCATGACTGACTGACAGCTCGATCGAAATTGCAGATTTCTGACATTTCTGAATATCAAGTGCAAACGGTCGATCGTAGTTTGAAGTCGGACAGTTGCTAGCGCGTATTCACCCCATGAGTTTTTTGTAACATTTCTACAAATAGCTGTAACTGCTTGCCCTTCACATCCAAACATGTCTAAATTGAACAAGTGAGAGTTCTGTGTATAGTTTTTACATATTCACACAAAACGTCAATCTTTCTCCTTCTTAAACGCTTCTCAAAATTCCGAACATAAATTCAGTCTCGCACTGTGCGCACCTATCGTGTACTCGCGCTCCGCTGATTGCTCAGACGCCATTGTACAAAAACTACGAGTCACTACGCAAACTATACACACAAACCACACTTAAAGAACTGAATACTTATAAAACACACACAGACACAAGCTCACTTCCACTAATCCTCGGCAACGAAAGAAACAAATTTCGGTTTAGTTGTATCCGAAGTGAAACATAACCAAATCAGTCACAACACAGCACCTGTACAAACGATTAAGAAGAAGGAGCAAATGTTATGCTGCCGCAGCATTGCTGACATCGGAGTCAGCAGCGGTCACGCCGGTTGAACTAAAGGGAAAGAAGGAAGAAGGGGAAAGAGGAAGTGAAACAGCCGTGGAGCACTTGAGGCTGTCCAAAAGAAATCTAGAGGCAGAAACCACTGCATCAAAGGCTAAAGCAGATGGCAGAAGTGCAGCTGCCAGAGCAAGAGCAGATGCAGAGAGAGCAAGAGCAAATGCAAGAGTGTGCAGCTGCCAGAGCAAGAGCAGAGGCAGAGAGTGCAGCTGCCAGAGCAAGAGCAGAGGCAGAGAGTGCAGCTGCCAGAGCGAGAGCAGAAGCGGAAATCAGAGATTTTAGCCAAACAAATTAGTTGGAAGAATAAAGTCTGAAAATCGCATGAAATGACACAGTTCTGATCTGAGCCGCAGACTAAGTTGCGCAGGCCTAGACTTAAACTCCCACTGTTCAGAGAAGAAACTGATTCAATCGATGCCTACATCAGTCGGTTTGAATCGGTTGCCGAGCACAAGGGCTGGCCCGAAGATAACTGGGAATAACCTGTCCGCCTTGTTGACAGGTCATGCGTTCATACTGTTTCCACCTTACCCAAAGGTGATCAGAGAGATTTTGACAAGGTGAAACAAGCAGTACTAAAGGCATATGATTTGACTGAAGAAGGTTTTAGGCGTAAGTTTCGCGAGGCGAGAATCGAACAGGGTGAGACATACACACAGTTCGGAGTTAGACTGGACCACTATTTCAACAAATGGGTAGAACTTAGTGGAGTAGACAGTGATTTGAAGGCCTCAAGACACTGGTGATTAAGGAACAGATACTTGATGGTTGTGGGACGGGCCTCACCATCCACATTAAGGAAAAAGGTGCAACCACAATAGCTGAGGTACTTGAGACAGCTGAGACATACCGGGAAGCGAGGCGAGATTTGCCTGAACAAGAGGAAAAGCCTGGAAGCATATTCAAAGGATAGCAGGCCAGCACATGACTCATGCAATGAGTCAGCAGTACACCACCCGTAGGCCCACAGCGTCACGTGAGCAAACAAGGGTGAAAACCAATAGCCACGTGGCTAGGAATGAGCGTACCTGTTTTCTGTGTGATAAGACAGGACACTTGGCTAGAGACTGCGATTTAGACATCAGAAAGCAGCAGCAATGAGGATCAGGCCAAGAGAGAGGCAGATAGAAAAAGATGAACAAGATGACAGTGTTATTTTGTCTGGATGTGCTGTGTGTTCACAGATTCAGGCGATAACATGGATGTGCACAAAGGCAGAGTAGGGGACAATGTGGTTAATGTCATTAGAGACTCTGGGTGCACTGGTGTCATGGTGAAGGAAGTCCCTGGTTGAGAAGGGACAATTCACAGGAAAAACACAGAGGTGTAGACAAATAGATGGAACAGCAGCAGAATTCAAACCGGCCCAGGTGTTTATTGCTACACCATTTTATAGTGGAAGTGTACAGGCTTTGGCTGTTCCGAAGCCGCCGTATGATTTGGTAATTGGGAACATTCCAGAGCATGTGGGTACGAAAACCAGACCCTGACTTCTGTGTCGAATCAGAAGAAAAGGAACCACGTGAGAAAAAGGCCCAGGCAGTCAACACTCCAGAAAGCACTGGAGCGTGTCGGTGAGACTAACCCCACTCACTTACAAGCAGATCAAAAGGGCGACTACTCGCTCAGAAAACTGGTTGGTTTTGCTCACAGAGGGCAGAAGAAAAATGTTAAAGAGGTACAATCGGGTTCGAGTTAGACAACGGCATATTGTACCGAACTTTTTAACCCATTCGCGTTCGGGAAAAAAAAAGAAAGAAGCAGGTTGTCGTTCCTAGGCAACGCAGAAAGGCGGTGATGTCCGAGGAACATGTGACGTCAGCCTCGGGCCATCTCGGGAAGAAGGCCACACAGAAGATGGTGACGCGAGAGTATACTGGCCAGTATCCTTGGCGATATCAGGCGTTTCTGTGCACAATGCAGCACATGCCGCGGGGTAGGCAAGGTGTGTGTACAGAAAGGGGGATCAGACTGGCCTTACCAAAAAGTTGGCCAAAATAAAATGGTCGGTCGAGAAGTCAGGTAGTGGGTGCGTGTGTCTTTTGCAGTGTCGTGTATGCGTGACATGGCTGGTTGCGGGCCACGTGTATGAAGAGAAGGGGAGAGAATTTCCGTAGAAACATAATGGTTTTATGGCCCACACGACTTAGAGCTGGTGGAGATTCCAGATTTATGTTGATATTTGCTTGGATAGTGTGTATGTATTGATTTTTCTCTTAATTTTTGTTGCAAGACACATCTTGCGTGCGTTCTCTGGTGTAAGTAGGCTTATGAGAGGCCGATATTAGCACTAGTTTAAATGGGAAAATTATGAGAGTTTCATCTCCTTGAATGTTAAGTTTTTAGCCAATGCAGGGCATTGTCTTCGAGTGGGGGGAATTTGTCAAGGAGCGTGAAACCTCTCACAAAAGGCATTAGACGCTTGGAGGCAAAGGGACGTTGTACGTTAGTATACAAATAGGTAATAGACCAATTAACCAGGGTACCTTACCCATCGCACACGGCCAAACGGTGTGAAAGGAGGCCGAAGTGGTCAGATGACAGATGACACCTAGGAGAGAGTTCGGACCAGCCCGGTGGTGAAAGGGGAAGGGATGTAACCACTACGACCTCAGCGCTCCAAGTGAGCGCTAAAATGCTCAGTCAGCTGAGGTTCTTTTGTAACAGTCAGTGAAGAGCAGGAGTCTTGGATTCGTTCGGATGGTATTGCCGTGGGTCACTGTGTTGTTCTATTGTCAGGCTGGTTGAATGCGTGTGGAGGTTGTAGTAGCCCTCCTTAAGATAAATTACTGTGTTAAGTGACCACCGAAGTCGGCGGGAATTTCGATGTCATCTGGTGCTAAGTGTGTGTTTGCTAATCAATTAGGTAGGGGTGTGTGTAAATGCTGATGTGTGGGAGAATGTAGCGAATGGAGAATTCAGGGTACTTGTGAACTAGGGGTTTGAGAAGCAGCATGGACAAAGGCATGGCCTGAAGGGGAATCCTTTGTTTCCCTCCCTATATAAACTGAGGGAGAACAACGTGAGAGGAGAACAACACCAGGAGAGGGAGAGAGAAGCAGAGGAGAGAGAGAGATGAGAGAGGAGAGGAGTGAGCAGGACAGAGAAAGGGTCGAGAGAAACGTGGTCTGGGGAGATAGAAGAGACAGCTAAGTCTTAGGGTTGAAGACAAGCTGGAAGAGAAGAAAACTAAGTTTGAAGCCCAGAGGTGGGTGAAGACAGACAAACCGAAATTGAACCAGAGGTGGGTGAAAGAGAGACGAAGAAGAGAGTTCTACGTCGAGATCCCAGAGACGACCACGAAGACCCAGTCCTGAAACCTGAGCCAGTCAACCAAGCGCGTCACCATCAAGCAGTGCTGAAGAAGACTTGAAGAAACTTGTTCAAGAACTGTGGTGTGGTGTGAAAGCGTGGTTGTGTGTGTGAAAACCTGGCCAGGTAAGAAGTCATTTCATCATAACCGGGATTAGGAAGTATTGATCTTTTATGTGTTGATTTGTGCATCTGTGTAATTGGATTTTTCATGTTTGATTACAAGTAGCGTAGAAATTGTATTTCTTGTGCTCAGTCGTGTTAGGAGAGAAAACGAATGCATGACATCCATTCCCAGAGAGAGGTGAATGTTTGGTGGCGCATGAGTGTGCATATGTGTGTATGAGTGCAAAGATAACCTTGGTGTGTTAAGCCTGACTAATAATTACATCAACTTGGTGCACTTAAGCAATACCATCACGATTTCCCCCGTCCTGGACAGTGAGTCGTTGCTGGATTTTGCCCTAGGTACGGAGTCTGAAGGGTTTTTTTCCTCTGCATTCCTGCAGACCCAGCCACATACATGACGGTCGGCCCCGTTGGTTGTCGGGCCCTGGGCGATAGAATGTTTGTTCAAGAGCAGCCAGCGAATGCAGATCTTAGACACTTTAGACGCTTCTAGTCGTTCCATTGTGACTCAGGCCACAAAGGAGTTTCTCGAAAGATCTTGTTGAAAGGGGCTGGAAGGCCTATATACTCCCAGCGCTCTGGCTCTGAGACCATTTCTTACACTAAGCAGAGTGTGGTGAAGGCTGTGACGCTGATTCCGTTATTCAGGTGTTTGTAAATGTAAAAGTATGTTAATGGTTTCTGCCTTTGGTTTGGCTATGTTTCACCTAGAGTGAGGGCAGATAGAGAGTATCATCTTGGTGAAACAACACTAGTAAATAGAAGTTAAAAGTTCTATGTTCTTACATTTTTATTGTAACAAACTCTATTTTCTCAGCCACCGTCAATCATTCAAGTAACTCTGCAACTAAGCAGGGGCTGGCGCTTAATAAGAATGAAATCAAGAACAGTTATTCAGTATTATCACAGATTGTATTGTTAGTAATCAGCAAACTGATGCCAGAAAACATAGATTACTGACGTTGCTGTCTTTTATTGTGATTTGTGGATAATTCACATCCACATCTAATAAACTTATTGCGGCATCTATCTTTGTACGATATGATGTATGTGAAACAAACTAGCATGTTCATCATTCTAGGCGAGTTTTTCTCTAGCATGTTTTTCTACCTTGTTACAGACTTTTGTGCGGTATGTTCTTTAGGAAAAGCAACAAGAAGCAATACAGGTAAGTGGTCACAATCTATGCGTTCTTAAACATTCAGAATACATGAAAATACATTCAGAATACATGAGTCGCACTGTTTTATGTTATTTTATTCTACTTTTTAACATGCGCGCTGGTGACCTACTCGTTTTTGAGTGAACCAGTATTTTAGGAAGAAGAAGAAGAAAACAAAACGTTTTGTAGAAAATATGAAATGATCGAGAACACTGAAACCAGTGTCTGAAATGTATGAATGGCGACCTACAAGATCTCCTTTACATACGCCATTAAGAATGCAGAGATCTGCAGCAGTGCATACATTCAACAACAATTGTCCGTAATTATTCAATATACAGTCTTCAGAGTGTCGTTGATACTGAGAGGGCAGCCGTGGAAATGCTAATCAAGAACATCGTTTATAGATTACGTCTTGTAAAATGTTAGAGGTTCTACTATTGAAATCGCCATTTAATATAACAAGCAATTCTAGGCAACAATAGATCAGCGAGACATTCTTCAAGTAATTGATATCATTATCAATATCAAAATGGGCATAAAAAAAGGTGAATCTGCTGAAGGTACGTAGGAACAAAAGTACAAAACATCCTTATCTATTCAAAATGATTTTTTCATCAATCAAGAACACACACGTTTGAACGATTAAAGTCAATGATTTTAACATAAGGAATTAATTCTTTTCTCGATCAACTAATTACTCCTCCCGATCGCCTCCCTTGTTTAGAAAATTTAATCGTAAATTTACAAAATACTTCATAAAATTTAGAAAGAGTGTTAGTTACCGCCAATGACATTGACAAACAAAGCACATGACAAGACACGATGCATTTCAACCTCTTGGGTCTTCTTCAGACAAAAAAAAATCACATTTAACATTTAGGACAGTACAAAACAAAGAACGAAGAGTGACTCATCTGTTGTTGTCCATGTGGTAGGGAGAATAGCCGCCAGGCGGAAATGACAGAGGGGATTATGGGAGAGGAAAAGGAGGGGGGAGGGTGCGTGGGGAGAGGGGGGGTGATTACGATAGGGTTGTGTGAGTAGTTTGGTGGGGTGTGTGTGATGTATTTGTGACGTTAGTGGTAATGGAGGATTGATAGTAATGATAAGTGGGAGGGGGGGGGTATTGTAGAAAAAAAATTATATATATAAATAGAAGGATAAATAAGTAGATGAATAGAATGAAAGAAACTGTAATTTTAAAAAAAGGTTAGGTGAATAAAAATAAATGATTTCACTGGGTGATGAAAGAGGTGGTAGAAGCTTTGCGTGGGTAGTTGTGGAAGGTGTGTGGGTAATGTTAATAAGGGAGGGAAGGGGGTGGAAGATAAATGGGTGATAAGGTATAATTGGGGGAGGGGGGGGTTGAGAAAAAAAACGGGGGGGGTAGGGTGGAGAGGGGGTAGGAGGGTAATTGTGTGTGTGTAGGGGGGGGGGGGGCAAGAAGAGGAGAGCTCATATCTCTTCATCCACTATGGGGTGGGTGTGGGTTGTGGGAGGTTGGGAGGTTCATATAAATAGTGTTGTTGAAAAGGTAAACAATGCTGTGGATGATGTTCATTGTAACAGGTGAAATAATGTGTCGGCATCAATGTCACGGTCAAAAATAGAACAACCAAGTCGTGGTCCAGGTTGTTTGGACATAAGCTCTAACTCAAATATTCTGGGCGCCACGTAGACGGGCCCATGGTTCGGATCCAGCCAATTAAGCATAGGGGAGAGGCTCCACAGAGACGGTCTGTCCGGCCAGACGGACTAAGCAGCTTTGACCGACGCCTCGATGTCTAGCGAGACGAGTCGTAGCGCCTGGCTCAGGCTCATCTAGCCAATTTGTGGAACCACGCCATTGTTAGTCGGACGTCGCAGGTTAAAGCAGGAAAGGGAGAGGGAGAAGTAGTGTGTGGTGGGGGCGAAATCTAGCTAATCAATTAAATGACCAATTGACCACCACAGAGAGTGAGGCGTGTAGGCGTGACTGTCATGATTTGAATATCCAATGGAATTAGAGGGAGATAACTTCGGGTACGGGGCGGTAAAAAATACTGACCAATGGTACTCGCCCTTGGACAGATGAGTTTCAAGATAAGATAGGGATGCGAGAGGGGGAACGAGGAGGAGAACGAACAGAGAGACAGGGAGAGGAAGAGGCTCTGTGTAAGCTCTGACGAGAGAGAAGCAGAGAGATGAGGGGAGGAGAGAAGAGAACCAAGTTGAGAGATTAGCATGAGATAGTCTGCAGAGGAAGGACTAGGGGGAGATGTGGAGAGAGAGAGTTGCTAACTAATGAAGAGGAAAAGAAAGAAAAGAAAAGAAAAAAAAGGAAAAGAAAAGCAACCATGTCCATTTGATAGGGCAGACTGGAGGAGAGAGAGAGTGCATGCGTTAATGCAGGAAGGAAGGAAGGAGAACAGATTGATGTTGATAGTCACTGTTCCACCTTAACCGGGGTTCGAAACCTCATACCTGGCAGCGTCACTTCGTCAAGCAGAACCACAGACCAACGCCAGTGCCAGCAGACCAACACCAGTGCCAGCAGTTGTGCCGTGTTGTGAAAGTGACAGTGAAAAGAAAAAAAAAGGAAAGAAAAAGAGACAGTGATTCGTGAATAGTTAAGATCACCTGGCCAGGTAAAGTAGAAATCTATTTATACCCGGGTTAGTTAATGATGTTTTAGATAAATGATTTTGTGAAGTTCAGGAAAGAGAGAATGTTTTATTTTGTTTGATTCCATATGCATTGATGTTTCGTTCTATGATCATGTGTAGTAAAGTTATAGACTTTACTAGTGGTTTGATGTGACGAATGCATGATATATGAATGAGATTGTAGCAAGCTGTGAGTGTGTTTGGGCTGTGCGCTAGTCCTTCCTCCATCGACATCACCCGAGTTGACAATTTATTGGCGAGCCTGCCAGGATATTCTGGCCCATTTATTATAATTGTTCAACTTCTCAGAGAGGAAGCTGGGTGGGATTCAAGTATTGTAATCCTAAGAAAAGGGGGTTGTCTTACTGTATGTTCCCAAGATAGTTAAATACTAGGCTTGGCATTGCTTCCAAGATAGTTAATACTAGGCTTGGCATTTCAGCCCCAGAGTACTCATTTCGCACAGATTGCCTATAATTCGCTCTCATAGTTGGGTCAGGCGCTGGGCGTCTTATAAAAACTAACTACGTTGTCTCAAGCTAATATTATCATTCATAGGATTGTGCTATTACGTCACTCGTGTCGGTAACCACCAGTTTGGCTGTCGTAGAGAAAAAAAAAAAAAAAAATCTTGTTCCAAAAAAAGAGAGATATAATGGCGGAAGAAAAGAACACCCCATTGAACAACTTGTGAGCGTCGCTCGTGATTTAGGCTATTCGGGAGAAGAGTTGCGAGCATTTGTTGAAAACCAGCAAAAGATGGAAAGGGATGAACGGCGGAAAGATGACGTTGTCGCGGGAGAAATAGCAGAGCAGGAAACAGAAAAAATTAAGGATTCAGGCTAATGATAATCAGGGCTAGGCAGAAACAGAAAGAATGAAGCAGGAAACAGAAAGGATTAAAGCCAGGGAAACGCAGGAAACAGAAAGACTAAAGGTTCAACTAGAGTTAGAGAAAGTGAGAATACAAAGGGAGACCACCGAGGATGGGAGTTCAGTTTCCAGTGACTCTGTGCGCAGTTACGCTCCCCGACCCAAGTTGCCAAAATTCTCTGAAGGAACCGATTCGATTGATGCATACATCAGTCGTTTCGAAACGTTTGCGACCAGTCAGGGGTTTGGGCCCCCAGAAGAGTGGGCAGTCATTTTGTCGGCGTTACTGACGGGTAAGGCATTACAAATTTTCACTGCGTTACCAGCAGAACAACAGTCTGATTTCGGCGCTGTGAAGGAATCGTTGATGAAAGGATTTGACCTCACAGAGGAGGGGTTCAGGAAGAAATTTCGTTCAGCTAAATTACAAACAGGTGAGACGTACACTCAGTTTGGTACACGTTTAGATCACTATTTTGATAAATGGTTAGAGTTGAGTGGTACGAAAAAGGAGTTCGCTGAGTTGAAAGAGCTGGTTATGAAGGAACAGATTTTGTCAGGTTGCAGCCCTGAGTTAACCATACATTTAAAAGAGAGACAGCCAGAGACAGCAGGAGAGTTGTTGAAGTTCGCAGAGGTGTATAGAGAGGCACGTTTGGGCACTAAGGTGCAGGAGAAACAGGTGCTAGGCACAGGTGAGAAGAGTGCAAGGAGACTAGGGGAGTTTTCTGCAAAGTCTGCAAACCCAGTGGTGGGGCAGAAGGAAGGGCAAAGGGACATTAGGTGTTTCATTTGTCACAAGAAGGGACATGTGGCGAGGGACTGTCGCATGAGGTTCCAGAAGGCAGCAGCCTTGCAAGAGGTGGATAAGGGTCGTCAAGGGAAACGACCTGCAGTGGAACCAAAAGGGATCCAATCTGAAGAGGGTGGAGGGCAGCCTATGGCTAGCACTGGACAGCAGTCAGTGTCAGGGATGGAGGGCACTAGGCTGAGTGCTCGTTACCAGTGGAAGAAGGGTGGATTGGCCAGCAGAGGGTGAAAGTGTTACGAGACACTGGTTGTTCATGTGGTGTAGTTAGAACAACGCTGGTCGAGAAAGGGGATTTGACAGGGCAAATCCAGACCTGTACTCTAATCGATGGCACTGTGAGGGAGTTTCCAGTTGCTAAGATAGAAGTACGTACCCCTTACTTCTCAGGCGAATTGTCTGCGTTGGTGATGGAGAAACCCCTTCATGATTTGATCATCGGAATATTCCAGGTGCAAGGGATCCAGGGATCCTGAGTTGTTGACTGCTACAGGGGCAGCAGTTCAAACACGGAGCAAGAAGGAGGAAAAGGTTGATAAACCGTTAGTCGTTCCAGCAAGGAAGTCAGGCATAGATGTGTCGCCTGATGAGTTTAGGGCAGCGCAGGAACAAGACCCTTCGCTCGTGAAGTCTTGGGAGTTGGCAAGAGGTGGAGAGAAACAGGAGGTTAGAGGAGGTGAGACAGAATTTCTTGTGAAAGGCGGGCTGTTGTACCGAGTGTTCACCAAGGGGAAGACAGGTAAGGTGACCACTCAGTTAGAGGTACCAGCAGGTTATCGTGACACTGTCATGTCGGTGGGTCACGAGTCGCTCATGGCGGGTCATCTCGGCACCGGCAAAACAGCTGACCGAATCTTTGATGACTTTCATTGGCCAGGAGCAATGGCAGACATAAACGTTTTCTGCATGTCATGTGATGTGTGTCAAAGATCAGCCACAAGAGGGGTGAAGAGGAAGGCACCTCTTAAACATCCCCCTTTAATTGACACACCATTCAGGAGGGTGGCTGTTGATCTGATTGGCCCAATCGCGCCCTGTTCCAAAGGCGGGCACAGGTATGTGTTGACGCTCGTGGACTACGCGACCAGATACCCAGAAGCAGTTGCATTGAAAGGCGTAGATACGCAACAGGTCGCTGAAGGGCTGGTAGACATCTTCTCTCGCGTGGGTGTGCCAGCACAAATTCTCAGTGACAGGGGTCACAGTTCACCTCAGGCGTGATGAAGGAGGTCAACAGGCTGCTAGGATCACACAGCTTCTCACTACCCCAACCACCCACAATGCAATGGCTTGGTCGAGAGATTCAATGGTGTGCTGAAGGGCATCTTAAAGAAGCTCTGTGAGGAAAGGCCAGCAGATTGGGACCGCTACATTCCAGCGGCACTGTTCGCCTACAGGGAAGCCCCTCAGGAAAGCACAGGCTTTTCGCCATTAGCTGCTGTATGGCGGACAGTTCGGGGACCAGTGTGCATTCTCAAAGAGCTGTGGTCGGAGAACAGGAGTCAGAAGAGGTCAAAACCACTTATCAGTATGTGGTGGACCTACGCAATAGGCTAGAGGAGACATGTAAGGTCGCAAGGGAGAGTTTGCAGGAGGCTAGGGTCGTCCAGAAGAAGCAATATGACAGGAAGGTGAGGAAGCAATTCCTCAAGGTGGGAGATCAAGTCCTGTTACTGCTTCCCACGGATCACAACAAGCTGCTGATGCATTGGAAGGGACCATTCACCATCATTGAAAGGTAGATCAGGACTACCGAATCGATGTGAATGGGAAATCAAAACTTTTCCATGCAAACTTGCTCCGCAAATATATTCAGCGTGAGACTCAGCACATAGTGCAGCAGCAATCATTGATGAGGTGAAAGAGACCCAGCTGAAGAAGGGGAGATTTTGTTGCCTGAGTTTCCAGGAGAAGAGTCATACAGGGATGTGTCACTGTATGAGGGCTAGACAGTAGGAGTTCCTAGGTTTTGTTGTCGGAGGCGACACAAAGCAGCCAGAAAAGGGAAAGGTGGAGAAGATGATGAATTCAGAGAGACCGAAGACCAAAACAGAAGTCAGGAGTTCGAGTCTGCTAGGTTTTATTGGTTTCTATAGGGAGTTTGTTTCCAAATTTCGCAGCAATCACGAGTCCTCTCAGTGATTTGATCAAGGCAGGAAACCGGCAGTGGTCGAGTGGTCAGACGCTGCAGAGCAAGCACTGCAGATGGTGTTGGAAAGACTAGGTTCCCGTCCCATCTTGAAGCTACCTGATATGTCTAAACCATTTCTGTTGCGTACAGATGCATCAGGTGGTGGGATAGGTGCGGTATTGTTGCAGGAGCATGAAGGGTCGAGTTTCCTGTGAGGTATGCCAGCAGGAAGTTGACAAAGTGTGAAGAAGGGTACGCAACTGTAGAGAAGGAGTGTTTAGCTGTCGTGTGGGCCGTGCAGAAGTTCCACAAATACTTGTATGGGAAAGAGTTCGTGATAGAGACAGATCACCAACCACTCAAATTCCTGCAGGAGGCACAGCTGAAAAAACAGCAGGGTTCTGCGTTGGGCAATGGCACTGCAGCCCTACAGGTATCGAGTGCAGTACATTCCAGGTCGACAGAATGTCGGAGCTGACTATTTAAGCCGTGTAGTCTAGCAAGCTGCAACTCAGAGGAAGTCAGTCATATCCGGGGTGCTTTGTTGATAATATGTGTTGATTACAGTTATGTTGATTGGATATGGTTCATTCCAGTTGGCTATGGTTCATATTTTTTTGTGGTGAGACTTGTTCATATTTTCTTTGTGAGACTTGTTCATGTGAATGTAGTTATGCTTGGAGCATACAGTCGCTTGTGTAGTGATGCATTATTTGCAATAAGTGAGGATGGAGATTCCTCAGTGAAGTGTCATGGAACGTGATCATATTATATTGTGCTTTTCATAAGAATGTGAAGAGAAGATATGGCAAATCCGCAGGTAGGGGGATGCATAGGTGCGCACAGAGGTCGTTATAAAATGAATTGAAAACGCAAGAGCGCACGTCAATGATAACTCATTGGAGTGGTATTCACTAATGATATATTTTATAATTTATAAACCGTTGGTTGTAAAGTATTTTTTCAAACTTTGCACGTGTAGCTGTGTGTCAGCAAATTCGGTTGTTGTTTTTTTTTGTACCGTGGTTTGAGACGACGCGGTGCATAGTCTTTTGCAAGGGGGAAATTGTCACGGTCAAAAATAGAACAACCAAGTCGTGGTCCAGGTTGTTTGGACATAAGCTCTAACTCAAATATTCTGGGCGCCACGTAGACGGGCCCATGGTTCGGATCCAGCCAATTAAGCATAGGGGAGAGGCTCCACAGAGACGGTCTGTCCGGCCAGACGGACTAAGCAGCTTTGACCGACGCCTCGATGTCTAGCGAGACGAGTCGTAGCGCCTGGCTCAGGCTCATCTAGCCAATTTGTGGAACCAGCGCCATTGTTAGTCGGACGTCGCAGGTTAAAGCAGGAAAGGAGAGGGAGAAGGTAGTGTGTGGTGGGGGCGAAATCTAGCTAATCAATTAAATGACCAATTGACCACCACAGAGAGTGAGGCGTGTAGGCGTGACTGTCATGATTTGAATATCCAATGGAATTAGAGGGAGATAACTTCGGGTACGGGGCGGTAAAAATACTGACCAATGGTACTCGCCCTTGGACAGATGAGTTTCAAGATAAGATAGGGATGCGAGAGGGAGAACGAGGAGGAGAACGAACAGAGAGACAGGGAGAGGAAGAGGCTCTGTGTAAGCTCTGACGAGAGAGAAGCAGAGAGATGAGGGGAGGAGAGAAGAGAACCAAGTTGAGAGATTAGCATGAGATAGTCTGCAGAGGAAGGACTAGGGGGAGAATGTGGAGAGAGAGAGTTGCTAACTAATGAAGAGGAAAAGAAAGAAAGAAAAAAAAAAAAGAAAAGAAAAGCAACCATGTCCATTTGATAGGGCAGACTGGAGGAGAGAGAGAGTGCATGCGTTAATGCAGGAAGGAGAACAGATTGATGTTGATAGTCACTGTTCCACCTTAACCGGGGTTCGACCTCATACCTGGCAGCGTCACTTCGTCAAGCAGAACCACAGACCAACGCCAGTGCCAGCAGACCAACCCCAGTGCCAGCAGTTGTGCCGTGTTGTGAAAGTGACAGTGAAAAGAAAAAAAAAAAAGGAAAAGAAAAGAGACAGTGATTCGTGAATAGTTAAGATCACCTGGCCAGGTAAAGTAGAAATCTATTTATACCCGGGTTAGTTAATGATGTTTTAGATAAATGATTTTGTGAAGTTCAGGAAAGAGAGAATGTTTTATTTTGTTTGATTCCATATGCATTGATGTTTCGTTCTGTGATCATGTGTAGTAAAGTTATAGACTTTACTAGTGGTTTGATGTGACTGTCACGAACAGGTTTTTGTCCAGGGGTAATATTCAGGTGGGGAGATCTTTCCTGTTCGTTTTTATTTCCCATCCGACGACAGAAACCCTAGCAATATGTTTTGGATCCTGTTTTCGTTATTTCTTGTTTCCAGTGTAGCCTTTCCTCCATCCTTCCCCCTCTATATAATCTGTTTTCATCATCCTCCCTCCTACCCGTAACTGTCCACGGGTTTCGCGAGGCCTCGCTGTGTCAGGTCTGACACGCATGCCTCAGTTTTTCTCGAGATTCTCGTGTTTACTCACCCTAGAATCGAAGCTGACGTTTTTTTCGCGGTGTCGTCTCTTGGCACTTTGCGAAAGTCCAGCCTCGAGTCGAAGTCATACTTCTCCCTGGTAGCGTTTTTGGGTTCAGCTTCATTGCTGTTTGATTTCTTCGTTGAAATCTTCACCTCACCCTGGAGTGCTATCCTTCATTGGATTGGGCATAGGGGTTTTGGTGGTTGGCGACTTGGGAGCTCTCTTCCTGCTAACCAGGGCTGGGCTGTGGTCTCACGACCATTCTTTTCCTCGTCGGGAGAGTTGGGAGGCCCGGGGTTGGAGACGCTGGTTCTTCAGTGAGCAGAGCGTAGCACACGGCTAGCTTTTCACAAGCCTGTTGGTAAGTGACGTTTTGTTCCTTGAGATGGGCTTCTTTGCGTACTTTTCCACAGTTAATGTAAAGTAAATCACTTATTCAATTCTAAGGTGGAGGTCATAATTTTTCTTTTCTAAATTTCGTTTCGGGGTTTCTCTTCAGGGTTTAGTTTCTAAAATCT
>CM031602.1:55963416-55980916 GCA_018398815.1 Conus ventricosus
CACTTGCTTTCCCAAACTTCACGAAAAGAACACGTTCCCTTCTCTATTTCTACTAAAATTACATAACAAAATTAAAACCGGCGAAGGAAGTTACTCCGTCTCGCCAAAGCAAAGTGAAACTCTCCCAAATCTCACACGTTCACAAATACACACGCTTTCTACCCACACATTTTCTCGCACTCACGTTAAAATACACAAGCATAAAACCATAAATGCCAGAAAGCATGAAACAAAGAGGAAAATTATAACTGAATACATTGAACCATGCGGACACAGACACAAACGCACAAACATAGACTTCCGAATCCAGAGACGAACAACGCAAAAGTTCCAAACCTGAAACCCGAGACGGACCCACGACCAGGCGCACAGAAAAACTGTTGAAACGCCCACGAAATGGGGACATAATGTCCACGCCACAACTCCCCACTGTGGGGGAACAGGAGCTCCAAGCCGAACACAGCTTCGTCGTGTGAGGGAAACTTCTAGTCACTCCGCTGACTCGTCACACACAAGTGACCTCCCCTGTCTACCTGAACTCAGTTCAGGCCACGTCAAAATTCAAACCGGTTTGTTGGACTCTGGGAACGAAGTATCTAAGGAAGACACACGCACGCTTGCATGCAACTAAAAATAACATGCACAGGCACACAACTTCCAAACACAATGTTTTCTTTGAGCCTAGCTATCACACACGTTCCTAAAATAAACAGTTGGAAGAACAAATCTAACCCCGTATCGTGACAATGATCACCACTAAAAATGAACAGCCATGACGCTATGTAGGACCCATGTCAACGGATGGCTCTGGGCGAAGTTTGTGTGAATTACACATGTCACAGAGGCCAGCTAGTAGCTTACGCTAAATGAAAACCCCAAATGTCAACGGGCCTGAAAGTCATGAGTTCTTCGAGGATAAACTTCGAATGGTTATAACTTTTAAGCTGAGCGCTCGAAAAGCAGACAGTTCTTTTCCTTCCAATTGATGGGCATTTAGTCATGGTTTTTGGATGAGATTTTTTTTCTTTTTTTTTAATATTGTATTTTTAAATAATGAGGTTGATGATACTGTCTTAAACTTATATCCGTGAACAGAAATGATTTATCTATTGGAGGAACTGCCTTTAGCGGCACACACGCATCGTGAGTCAAGTCACTGTCAGGCAGTGGCTGCTTGATGAGGAGAGAACATGTAGGATTCTCAAAAACAAAAAAGTCATTGTGACTTTAAAACTGAACAGAACTTTAACATTTGATTGACGCCAGTTTACAATAAGAAGGGAGAAAACCAGCCGCTGTGGTGCAGTGGTTAGCGCCACGGACTTCTGCTGGGAGGTATGAGTTGAATTCTGATCTGAGACATGTATTTCAGGGATCTTTCAGCCCCGATCAGCTCCTATCCAGAGTTCACTTTGCTATGCACTCAACTGGAAAGATTAGGATCACACAGTCAAGTTTCATCTAATGTCTCTCTACTGTCTATGTGTCACTTGGCACAGTACATTGTCTCCTGTGCGGCCAGGTTACCCACGTTGCCCGCATGCTACTTCTGCGCATTGCACGACATGAAGGTCAGGTTTTAAGCCAGAAGAACACATGACACTTCCGCGGATGTGTTTTTGTCCTTTATTGAATACCTGAGATTTAAAAAAAATTCATTTTTGATAACATTTTTGGAGGGGAGCTAGCAACTGTTTATAAAACACATCTCCAACTAGTAAGGAATCGGGTCAGCTTATTGTCCACGTCCTTAGCTTTCTCCATCTTAGGGTCCACGTCCTTAGCTTTCTTCATCTTATGGTCCACGTCCTTAGATTTCTTCATCTTATGGTCCACGTCCTTAGCTTTCTTCATCTTATGGTCCACGTCCTTAGCTTTCTTCATCTTATGGTCCACGTCCTTAGCTTTCTTCATCTTATGGTCCACGTCCTTAGCTCTCTCCATCTTATGGTCGTGTCCTTAGGTTTCTTCATCTTATGGTCCGCGTCCTTAGCTTTCTTCATCTTATGGTCCATGTCCCTAGCTTTCTTTATCTTATGGTCCACGTCCTTAGCTTTCTTCATCTTATGGTCCACGTCCCTAGCTTTCTTCATCTTATGGTCCACGTCCCTAGCTGTCTTCATCTTATGGTCCATGTCCCTAGCTTCTTAATCTTATGGTCCGCGTCCTTAGCTTTCTCCATTTTATGGTACATGTCCCTAGCTTTCTCCATTTTATGGTACACGTCCCTAGCTTTCTTCATCTTATGGTACATGTCCCTAGCTTCTCCATTTTATGGTACATGTCCCTAGCTTTCTTCATCTTATGGTCCACGTCCCTAGTTTTTCTTCATCTTATGGTACATGTCCCTAGCTTTCTCCATTTTAATGGTCCACGTCCTTAGCTCTCTCCATATTATGGTCCACATCCTTATCTCTCTCCATATTATGGTCCCCGTCCTTAGCTCTCTCCATATCATGGTCCGCGTCCTTAGCTCTCTCCATATTATGGTGCACGTCCTTAGCTCTCTCCATATTATGGTCCACGTCCTTAGCTCTCTCCATATCATGGTCCACGTCCTTAGCTCTCTCCATATCATGGTCCGCGTCCTTAGCTCTCTCCATATTATGGCCCACGTACTTAGCTCTCTCCATATCATGGTCCACGTCCTTAGCTCTCTCCATATTATGGTCCACGTCCCTAGCCCTCTCCATATTATGGTCCGCGTCCTTAGCTCTCTCTATATTATGGTCCACGTCCCTAGCTCTCTCCATATCATGGTCCACGTCCTTAGGTCTCTCCATATATGGTCCACGTCCTTAGCTCTCTCCATATTATGGTCCGTGTCCTTAGCTCTCTCCATATTAGGTCCACATCCCTAGCTCTCTCCATATCATGGTCCACGTCCATAGCCCTCTCCATATTATGTCCACGTCCTTAGCTCTCTCCATATCATGGTCCACGTCCTTAGCTCTCTCCATATCATGGTCCACGTCCTTAGCTCTCTCCATATCATGGTCCACGCCTTAGCTCTCTCCATATCATGGTCCACGTCCCTAGCTCTCTCCATATTATGGTCCACGTCCCTAGCTCTCTCCATATTATGGTCTACGTCCTTAGCTCTCTCCATATTATGGTCCACGTCCTTAGCTCTCTCCATATCATGGTCCACGTCCCTAGCTCTCTCCATATTATGGTCCACCACCCTAGCTCTGTCCATATTATGGTCCACGTCCTTAGCTCTCTCCATATTATGGTCCGCGTCCTTAGCTCTCTCCATGTTATGGTCCGTGTCCTTAGCTCTCTCCACCTTATGGTCCACATCCTTAGCTCTCTCCATCTCATGTCCGCGTCCTTAGCTTTCTCCATTTTATGGTCTGCGTCCTTAGCTCTCTCCATCTTATGGTCCACGTCCTTAGCTCTCTCCATATTATGGTCCATGTCCCTAGCTCTCTCCATATTATGGTCCACGTCCTTAGCTCTCTCCATATTATGGTCTGTGTCCTTAGCTCTCTCCATCTTATGGTCCCGTCCTTAGCTCTCTCCAAATTATGGTTCACGCCTTAGCTCTCTCCATATTATGGTCCGCGTCCTTAGCTCTCTCTATATTATGGTCCGCATCCTTAGCTCTCTCCATATCATGGTCGACGTCCTTAGCTCTCTCCATATTATGGTCCGCGTCCTTAGCTCTCTCGATATCATGGTCCGCGTCCTTAGCGCTCTCCATATTATGGTCCACGTCCTTAGCTCTCTCCATATCATGGTCCGCGTCCTTAGCTCTCTCCATATTATGGCCCACGTTCTTAGCTCTCTCCATATCATGGTCCACGTCCTTAGCTCTCTCTCCATATTATGGTCCACGTCCCTAGCTCTCTCCATATTATGGTCCGCGTCCTTAGCTCTCTCTATATTATGGTCCACGTCCCTAGCTCTCTCCATATCATGGTCCACGTCCTTAGGCTCTCCATATTATGGTCCACGTCCTTAGCTCTCTCCATATTATGGTCCGCGTCCTTAGCTCTCCCCATATATGGTCCACGTCCCTAGCTCTCTCCATACATGGTCCACGTCCATAGCCCTCTCCATATTATGGTCCACGTCCTTAGCTCTCTCCAAATCATGGTCCACGTCCTTAGCGCTCTCCATATCATGGTCCACGTCCTTAGCTCCTCTCCATATCATGGTCCACGGCCTTAGCTCTCTCCATATCATGGTCCACGTTCCTAGCTCTCTCCATATTATGGTCCACGTCCCTAGCTCTCTCCATATTATGGTCCACGTCCTTAGCTCTCTCCATATTATGGTCCACGTCCTTAGCTCTCTCCATATCATGGTCCACGTCCCTAGCTCTCTCCATATTATGGTCCACCACCCTAGCTCTGTCCATATTATGGTCCACGTCCTTAGCTCTCTCCATATTATGGTCCGTGTCCTTAGCTCTCTCCATCTTATGGCCCGTGTCCTTAGCTCTCTCCATCTTATGTCCACATCCTTAGCTCTCTCCATCTCATGGTCCGCGTCCTTAGCTTTCTCCATCTTATGTCCGTGTCCTTAGCTCTCTCCACCGTGTGGTCCACGTCCTTAGCTCTCTCCATATTATGGTCCATGTCCCTAGCTCTCTCCATATTATGGTCCACGTCCTTAGCTCTCTCCATATTATGGTCCGCGTCCTTAGCTCTCTCCATCTTAGGTCCATGTCCCTAGCTCTCTCCATATTATGGTCCGTGTCCTTAGCTCTCTCCATATTATGGTCCATGTCCCTAGCTCTCTCCATATTATGGTCCGCGTCCTTAGCTCTCTCCATATTATGGTCCACGTCCTTAGCTCTCTCAATCTTATGGTCCGCGTCCTTAGCTCTCTCCATCTTATGGTCCATGTCCCTAGCTCTCTCCATATTATGGTCCACGTCCCTAGCTCTCTCTATTTTATGGTCCATGTCCCTAGCTCTCTCCATATTATGGTCCATGTCCCTAGCTCTCTCCATATTATGGTCCACGTCCCTAGCTCTCTCCATATTATGGTCCACGTCCCTAGCTCTCTCTATGTTATGGTCCATGTCCCTAGCTCTCTTTATCTTGGAAGCCCATCAATTCACATCCCATAAACGAGAGAATGCACACATATCTGAATCAGCCACCTGAACTGGAATGTTGTCTGTCTAGAGGTTGGTTGTGGCTTCCCCCTCATAGACCATCATCTGGGGGAGGGAAACCTCCCTCCTTATGAGATGGATGACTTTTTTTTTTGGAAAGCTTATTATGAAGGAAGAAACAATTGACATGTTACCCTCAGGGAAACGGGTTATTTTGGTAGTGAGAACGGCACAAAAGTGCATTTTCCCCTCTTTGCGCTTACTATTTTGGGGTAGGGGTGGTCACTGCGTGATTATCACAGATTGTTTGCTTTAATATTTTATTGTTTTAACATGAATGGAATCGGAAATAGTTTTCCTGCATATATCAGCTCATTTTTTATGTTACTTTCCTGCAAATGAAGGTACTGCAAAGCTTGTAGGAAAAACTATGTACGGTCTGAAGACAGGCATCCAGAAACAGTCACAGATCAGGAGATTGCTGAGCAGTCACGGGTACATCAGAGTTCATTTGGCTACATTGAAACTGCATTGATCAAAAGAACGCAGGTGGAGAGGATGACTATGCTGAAAGAGAAGTACTGTGGCTACATGCAGCAACACTTCCCTCATTTCTACAACCCAGGCTACAACACTTACAAACTTCCAGATAAGATTGTCAAAAATTTTGGCGTCACAATCAAATTCTGGACACCAAGTCATCGCAGTGAACTAGTTTACTGTGATGAACTTACCCGAGGTCAAGCGGTTGAGACAGCTTTTGTGTCAGCTGCTTCAGAAGAGAGGCATCTTGAAAAGTGTGCTTATATCCTTTGCCGACATACCCTGATGCTTTTAAGGCAGCTCCTGACATGCCATGGCCTCCATCTGTAGAGTACCTTCAGCCTGATGCCATTAAGCCTCCTGATATTCTGACAGATTTTCTGAAGAATCTAGTTTCTGGAAAAAATGGTACTGTTGGGCAGCCAAAATTCAGCAGACTAGCGTCCTCAATCGGCTGGACATATGTCACTCTTTGATAGGTGGAAAGTAGAAAATGAAGTACTAAGTCAGTTGAACCGTTTTGGCCATGTTGCTGGATACAAAACCATTGCACAGCTTGAGACTGCTATGGCCAACTCTGCCCTTCAGTGTGGTAGCCTACTTCCTTCAACAGTGAGCTTGAAGCAAAACAAAGTTATTCATTTCTGCTGGGATAATTTTGACTTAAATGAGGAAACTCCAACAGGAGTTGACACTACCCGTTCTACACATTGTATTGTTCTTCAAGGGGTGACAGACGACACAGCAGATGACAGTGTTTCTTCTCAAACAGAACCTCCCCCTGTTCGTCAAAACCGTCAGTGTTCACTGCAATATGAACCCCATAATTTGCCGCCCTGCTTTGCTAAAGAAAAGGTAGAACCCAAGCTGCATATTATGGACACTCATTTCCCAATCCCAGAGGCAGTCTTTAAAGCTAACGTTGATGACTTTCGGTGGATTTTCTCCAGAACTGAGGTTAAAGATGGGAACCAACCAGTACCTGCGCGGGGAGGGTGGGTGTCATTCACAGGAGAAGAAATGACAGACATTAAGCAGTGAACTGTCGACTACACAGCACCAGTTCATCACCCCATTACAGAGAGTTCCACCGTGCAACAATTCTTAAAGTGCCGCTGGCAGCAACACAGCAAGTCGGACAAGATGTCACGCTAGTTACGTTTGACTTGGCTGGAGCGAGAAAAGTATACAACATAGGATGGCAGAACAGTCTATTTCAAGATATCTTTTTTAGATTAGGAAGCTTTCTTACTATCTGCTCCTTCTTGGGTGCTGCTGGCAAACTGATGAGTGGAACTGGGCTTGCTGAAATAGTCATTCAGTCTGCCATCTGTGCAAGTGGGTCGATTGGACAAGTGTTTGCTGGCAAACATTATGATCGTGCACTGCGTGCCCACAAACTGGTCTCGAGGCACTAGAGAGGCAACTGTTAGTAACATTTCTGGTCACATATGAAGTTGAAGAACTTCTCCAGGGTGTGCGTAGTGCAACAGTCACTCTTTCACATCCAAGCAAGGAATGTCTGCAGTCTGTTTTGGAAAATGGTGCTTGCCAACAGCTGTATAATCAGTATTCCCTTCTCAAAGCCAAAGTGAGACATGAACTACTTGGCTAAACAGCTCAGTTGTGGACTTACTACATGGACCTCATTTGGCTTATTTGAGATTCCTGAGGGCAACAAAGGAAAACAACGTGTGCTTAGAAAAGTTCCAGACTGGAGAAAGGTCGTGGCTTCTTTCTGGTTGTGATGGAACAGATTCAAGTCTCCTGCCACCATGCAAAACATCGCTTAGGCTACATACTGAGAGAGCAAACTACCAGGCTATCGTATATACTCATATACAAAATCCTGACATTCCAAGCCCTGTGGGGAAGGTATGGCAAGAAGATGACTCCAGGCTCCGAATCCAGTGGACTGAGGGTGACATCCTGCCGAGAGAGCTGGTGGACATTCTGTGTGAAGATCATGCCACGGACCCTGATGCAGAAAAACCACCACCTCTGCTTGATAGCTTGACTGATACTGTTCTTGTAGATGGCAGTCAATAGGATAAGATATTCTCTACAGTCAGAGACATCATGAACATTGACCTACTTTCATAGCGCTGTATTTTGGTACATCTTCACAGTTTTATTTGTATAAGATAAGATTTTATTTCCCTTTAAAGTTGTACAATTTACATGAGCAGAGAGCTTATGCAATATTCTTTTGTTTGGTACCAAATATTATGATACATATGAGAGACAAAACGTGAATTAGAGAGTTTAAGTAACCACACCCCCTAAACAGCCGCCGTCGATAGGGTTACTATATTGTAACACTTGTATATCCTGAATTAACCTGGTTACACTGGGGTAACATATGCCATTGAATGTCAAAATAAACAAGGTTTCAGAAAAATACACTCATAAATCATCATCCTCCCACCCCCACCCTGGGCGGGGGGTGGAGGGGGGGTCTACTGACAGGCCAAGGTCTATTATCCGTGTCACTATGAAGCACATACGGGTTGGTGCTGGATATTTGCAGCACGATGTTCTTCATCTGAACTCCCTGGACCAACTACGCCTGCCTGCTGGCCTTCTGAACACCGCCAAGGCTTCCTTAGGTTCTTAGCGCCAAGAACGGAGCCTGGGCCTGCAACTCTTTCTGCAGCCAGACAAACTTCCAGTACTGACAATAGATTCTTTTCATCGTCCAGAATGTCTCTGGGTTTAAGGAAAATCGGGAGCACGGTAGGATACTTTTCCATTCTCATTGGTGGAGAAGGAAAATTCTCCACACGCACGCCAGACTGACCGCCTAAAGCGAAGACGGCGAGGTCCGACCGACTTAACAGGTCAGGTTCGGTCCGTGCAAAAGGCAACGCAAGAACGACAACGACCCGCCTTCTTTCTACGGGTGACTGTCGCTGAATCTGGGTAATAACAGTCCGGAAACAAAGGTAAAACAGTGGTCATATATAAAAAATGTAGGCAGTGCTGTGGTTACATGTAAGTCTGTAGGTAATGCAGTGATTACATCTCTGTAAGTCTGTAGATAATGCAGCAGTTACATGTTAAAGTCTGTAAATAATGCAGCAGTTACATGTTAAAGTCTGTAGATAATGCAGCAGTCACATGTTAAAGTCTGTAGATAATGCAGCAGTTACACGTTAAAGTCTGTAAATAATGCAGCAGTTACATGTTAAAGTCTGTAAATAATGCAGCAGTTACATGTTAAAATCTGTAGATAATGCAGCAGTTACATGTTAAAGTCTGTAGATAATGCAGCAGTTACATGTTAAAGTCTGTAGATAATGCAGCAGTTACATGTTAAAGTCTGTAGATAATGCAGCAGTTACATGTTAAAATCTGTAGATAATGCAGCAGTTACACGTTAAAGTCTGTAGATAATGCAGCAGTTACTTGTTAAAGTCTGTAGATAATGCAGTATTTGCATGTTAAAGTCTGTAGGTAGTGCAGTATTTACATGTTAAAGTGTAGATAATGCAGTGTTTACATGTTAAAGTCTGTAAATAATGCAGTGGTTACATGTTAAACATAATTATGTACACCCCCATAAGGTATACCAGAGATTTCTTGTATATTCCTTTCACCATGACTAAGTCTGGTTTCTGTGGAGCGCAAGGGTTAATGTGCAACAGACACAGGAGGCCTGATGGCACCAGGGAAGCGACCCGGTAAGATCGCTGGTCAAGCTTTTCCCGCTGTGGGGCAATGGAAGGAGGAAACCCCGATAATATTTAGAACTGACCAACTGACCGGCGAGACACAGGAAGGTCCAGGGGGGAATACTCTGGAAGCCGGAATAGCTCAGTTGGTAGAGCGCCGGACTCGTAATCTTGGTGATCCTGGGGTTGCGGGTTCGAACCTCAGCCGGGGCGTTTCGGTACAGGGGGATTTTTTCCCTCTGAGTTAACATTGGTTCTGACTCCATTTCCCATACAGTCCTTCGAATGAGACTATAAACCGAGGTTTCGTGTGTGAACGCACGCATAACATCTTGCACACACGTAAATCCCATCACCAACTTTCGGAAGAGTAGGGCAGTTTGGCCTTTGGTATGGATGACACGTTACACATAGCATGCACCCTGCATGAGAAATGGAAAGAATGAAGGAAGTAAGGAAAATGAGTGATCGATATTGAACGATACTGACTGGATGACACGGGAAACGACTGAATGAAGCGCCGGCTGGCAGCTCTTCAGTCGGCACTACCCAGGTAGGCAGCCCGTTGTGTAAACGAGTGTTGATTGTAAAGCGCTTAGAGCTTGGTCTCTAAGCCGAGAATAGGCGCTATATAAGTATTCATTATCATTATTATTATTATTATTAGAGACCGGGGAGAGTCGTGGAGGTGTCAGCGGGGTATTAGCCTCAATTAACTAAGAAGACCTGTTATTGTGGGAGGGGCTTACTATTTAGGGATGTCGTTCATTCCGAGGTTCTATGAAAATAGTTCTGTTTACTGATTTTCTTATTTCAAAATTGTTGGGACCTAGGATCATGCAATGTTTGAGAAGATGTTGCATGTTTAGTTTAGAGCGATTTGTATGTACTATGAAGTTTGGTGTTAATTGCTCCTGTCTGATATGTAAGGCCCTTATCAACATTCATGAGCTGTAAGGGTCTGATGGGATGGGCATCCCAAGGTTTGGCGCCAAAGGAAGCGTCAGTTAAGGCTTGGGAACTCAGCGAATTAGGCAGTCACGCCCCACATCTCGTAGGGAGAGCACTACAGCCTGATTTTGTGTGAAGTGTATCTATATTCTGACGGCACCACAACTGTAAGTGTATGTGTTTTTCATTTTCTGTATTCTCACAGTACATTTAAGTACTTTGTACTTTGTATTTTGCTATGTGTATATGTTAGACATAGAGTTGATTGTTCTATGCATTGTACTCTTGAGCTTTTGGCTTTTCTATAGGTTTTACTTGTGCACTCAGATTTCAAATTACTGTAGAAGTCGTGTTCATCATATTTGGTTGTTTTTGTATATATATATATAGATCAGTATATTTAAAATGCCTAAAACAATTTTTTAAGTGCTCAACCCCTTGGGGAGCAACATTAGTTAAAACGAGTTAAAAGAGGAATCTTAAAACTATCTACAAATTTGTTTCGAGCGTGTTGCGCTGTCATCAGGATGGTTTTTGGTTTGCCCACCGCCGATGTTATAGATGGGCTCCCGTTTGCGGTTGTTTGCACGTCCGGGTTGGCTGCACGTGTTTTTGGGTGGCTTTCAGGTTTTTGTTTTGGGTGTGTTCACTAACAATGATTTCCATTTATGCCTGCAGTTGTTTACTATTTCTGTTTTGGTGTTTAAAGTTGCTAAGTGTGGTTTGCATAGTATTAACCATTTTTCAGTTAAACATAGGTTGCACCTTTTTGAAACATTGCTGTATGGTGATGCTCTTTTTATGATTTTCCAGGATATATTGTAGCTTGTTTTTGCGTCTTTAAGTTTCCAGATATATTTGCTCAGTTCTGTTTGGTTTTTATATTTTTCTTTATTAAATGACTGTTTGTGGTTTGCATATCTGGCTTTGAAGTGGTTTTCAGTGATCCCTATGTATGTTTCTTTTTCATTTTCTGATGTCACAGTAGCCTGGTATACAGTGTTGTTGTGAAGACATTTATTGTTTAGTGGGCACTGCTCCTTTCTGGTGCAATTGCAAGATTTCCTTTCTTCACCCTTCTTTGCTGTGTTGATTTTCATTTTGTTGGATGCGTCAATTAGGTTTTTGAGGTTGGGCATACATGAGTACGGTAGTTTGACAGTGTTTTTGTTAAATATTTTGGACAGTTTGTGTTCTTTTGGAAATGAAGTTGTTAGGATTTTGAAGAATTCTTTCCCTATGTTTGTTTTGAGTTTCCCGTCGTATGGGGGGTTATACCATATGATTTTTCTTTTCCTACTTTTCTTCCTTTTATGTGTGTTGTTGTCTGGGTTGTATTGTAATTTGTAATAGTATCCACTTGTTTGTAGTGCCTCTGGTATTCTACTGCTGCATTGTTGAACACTCTCTCACTGCATGACAGGTTTGATAGTCTCTTGTTTATGCCATGGGGTATGGTCTTTAATACAGATGGTGGATGGTTACTTTTGGTGTGTACATAAAGAGGTGTATCGTTGGGTTTCTTGTATGGTTTATATGTGTGATTGTTGAGATCCAGTGTTATGTCTAAGTAGTTCACTACCTTTTTGTTTGCTTCAATGGTAATCTTTAAGTTGTGGTTTTGGAAGATTTTGCATTGTTCTTTCTTCTTGTTTTCGATGGTTCTTGGATTGTTGGTTAGTGCAGCAAGGCCATCGTCTCTGTATAATCCGACTTGTTTTCCGAGTTTTTTCTTGATGTTGGACAGCATGAATAGTCCGACCAGTTCACATGTTTCTGCACCATCATATGATCCCATGGTTACGTCGAATGTTGAGTTTCTGTTGGTTTTCCTGATCCAGGTTTCATTTTTGCTGTGTAGTAATGTTTTCTTGGTGTGGAGAATGATTTCCATTTCTGACCCTGTTATGTCTGTGTTGTTACTGGCAAACTTCAGGGCTTTGGTGAGTAGTTCCTCATCTATAGATGGGTAAAAGTCTACTATGTCAAATGTGATGAATACTGTATTACTTTGTTTATTGAGTTTTTTGAACCATTGGATAACTTCGTATGTGTTCTTCCAGAGGTTGTATTCAGAGTTTGATTTTACGTTCTTTATTATTTTTTCCAGAATTTTCTTGCTTATTTTGCCTAATTCAGATTTGGATGGGTTTATTAGTCTACATGTTGGATTGTTATGAAAATTGGGCTTGTGGTCTTTGAGTGCTATGAAAGCTTCTTTTGTTGCTGTCGCTTCTATCCTGTCACTTAGGTCTATGCGCTCTGCAAGTTCTTTTTCTTTAGTGCGGATACTGTCATGTATATTTTTGTCGGCTTTTTTGTAGTTTTTCTGGATGTTTTTGTCAAGGAGTTGAGAGTATTCTTTTGGTTCCATTTTGTAGTAATTGCTAGTTTTATCAGCCTTCACAAATATTTTTTTGTCATTTTGTACTTGTTTTATTTGTTTTTTTTTAGTGTTGTTTGGAAACCGTTGTTAGATTTTTTGAAATCAATATTGGTTATCATTCTTTTCATTTGATCTTCAAAGGGTTTCATTTCGTCTATGGCTGGTGGTGATCGCCATGATTTGAAATCGTAGGTGTTTTTGTCCTCTTTTTTTGCATTTGGGTTCAGAAAAAAGAATGCTTTCCATATCCTGGAAAATCATAAAAAGAGCATCACCATACAGCAATGTTTTCAAAAAGGTGCAACCTATGTTTAACTGAAAAATGGTTAATACTATGCAAACCACACTTAGCAACTTTAAACACCAAAACAGAAATAGTAAACAACTGCAGGCATAAATGGAAATCGTTGTTAGTGAACACACCCAAAACAAAAACCTGAAAGCCCCCCAAAAACACGTGCAGCCAACCCGCACGTGCAACCAACCGCAAACGGGAGCCCACACGCTATATAACATCGGTGGTGGGCAAACCAAAAACCATCCTGATGACAGCGCAACACGCTCGAAACAAATTTGTAGATAGTTTTAAGATTCCTCTTTTAACTCGTTTTAACTATATATATATATAATATATACTGAGGACTGAATTTCTTGGTCATTAAATGAGGTATTTTAATATTTCGTTTATAATTTTGAACAAACAGGTAAGGATGTAGGTCTCCGTGCTGTACATGGATGTGTGGACTAACAATTGATGGGTTTGTGCAGGAGATAGAATTTCAGTTAGGTATTGGGATAATCGTCGGGAAATATAGCATATTCGGAAATTTAAACAGCAGACGTGCAGAATATTTTGCGCTTTGTTATATTGAGTCAATTTGCTCATAAGAGTATGAATGCAAATACAAGTTGGCATTCAGAGTGCCTTGCTATAAATAAAGATATATCTTTGAAAAGGTATGTGCATCACCTCAATGGAAAGTGCTATAAAGTGTAACGATTGGATAATATGTGAATGAAAAAAAGAAGTTAGATGATGTTCTGTGAAAAAAATGTAACAGAAATAAAAACATAAATTACGGAGTCAGTATGATAACTATGCTGGCTAAATATAAGTAAATAAGCAGATAGAACAGTGAATGTAGTGGACAGATTAAATTTGTTTGTGTTTTCAGATTAATGTATAATTGAACAGTTGAGAGAGCAGAAATTAAATGATGGCCTGTAAGGTCATATGTCGAGTAAACGGAGTTGCGTGTTATTGACTTATTGACTATTGTAATAGATGATTTTTGTATTGCTTTTTGACCTGAGTGATAAGCCATAACTCTCTCTCTCTCTCTCTCTCTCTCTCTCTCTCTCGTCTCTCTCTCCTCTCCCCTCTCTCTCTCTCTCTCCTCTCTCTCCTCCTCTCTGCTTAATACTTTTGTTTTCGTGGAGATTATGATACCATACTGGCAATATGTATTTGTGTGCCTTATATGCATGTTGAAGGATGCAGGCTTGTAGCCCATGTAGGCTGTTTTCTTTTAGTTTCGACTGGAAATTGCATATTTCTTTGTTGCTACTTCATGTTTTTCATTTCATGTTTCAAAGTGTTTCCATTTGATTAGTTCACAGTCGATTCTTTCACTGTTTTTAATTTGGGGATGCAGTCTGTTATCCCATAGGCCTTAACTGTAGTGACGAAGTGATGAGCTTTCATGACGGAGCACATGGGAAAGAGATGGAATGATGGTGTTAGGGTCATAAATCTCACACAATCATCCATGACGGAGCACATGGAATGAGATGGAATAATGGTGTTAGGGTCATAAATCCCACACAATCATCCATGACGGAGCACATGGAATGAGATGGAATGATGGTGTTAGGGTCATAAATCCCACACAATCATCCATGACGGAGCACATGGAATGAGATGGAATGATGGTGTTAGGTCATAAATCCCACACAATCATCCATGACGGAGCACATGGAATGAATGGAATGATGGTGTTAGGGTCATAAATCCCACACAATCATCCATGACGGAGCACATGGAATGAGATGGAATGATGGTGTAGGGGCATAAATCCCACACAATCATCCATGACGGAGCACATGGAATGAATGGAATGATGGTGTTAGGGTCATAAATCCCACACAATCATCCATGACGGAGCACATGGAATGAGATGGAATGATGGTGTTAGGGTCATAAATCCCACACAATCATCCATGACGGAGAACATGGAATGAGATGGAATGATGGTGTTAGGGTCATAAATCCCACACAATCATCCATGACGGAGCACATGGAATGAGATGGAATGATGGTGTTAGGGTCATAAATCCCACACAATCATCCATGACGGAGCACATGGAATGAGATGGAATGATGGTGTTAGGGTCATAAATCCCACACAATCATCCATGACGGAGCACATGGAATGAGATGGAATGATGGTGTTAGGGTCATAAATCCCACACAATCATCCATGACGGAGCACATGGAATGAGATGGAATGATGGTGTTAGGGTCATAAAATCCCACACAATCATCCATGACGGAGCACAATGGAATGAGATGGAATGATGGTGTTAGGGTCATAAATCCCACACAATCATCCATGACGGAGCACATGGAATGAGATGGAATGATGGGTTAGGGTCATAAATCCCACATAACTGGAAGTTGTTGTTCCGACTTCGGGCGACACAGGTTAGGTTTACCCTGGTCTTAGAGTGACCGTTCTGTCACTTCATAGTTCTGAGGTTAGGTATACCCTGGTCTTAAAGTGACCGTTCTGTCACTTCGTTAGTTCTGAGGTTAGGTTTACCCTGGTCTTAAAGTGACCGTTCTGTCACTTCATTAGTTCTGAGGTTAGGTATACCCTGGTCTTAAAGTGACCGTTCTGTCACTTCATTAGTTCTGAGGTTAGGTATACCCTGGTCTTAGAGTGACCGTTCTGTCACTTCATTAGTTTCTGAGGTAGGTATACCCTGGTCTTAGAGTGACCGTTCTGTCACTTCATTAGTTCTGAGGTTAGGTATACCCTGGTCTTAGAGTGACCGTTCTGTCACTTCATAGTTCTGAGGTTAGGTATACCCTGGTCTTAGAGTGACCGTTCTGTCACTTCATTAGTTCTGAGGTTAGGTAATACCCTGGTCTTAGAGTGACCGTTCTGTCACTTCATTAGTTCTGAGGTTAGGTATACCCGGTCTTAGAGTGACCGTTCTGTCACTTCATTAGTTCTGAGGTTAGGTATACCCTGGTCTTAGAGTGACCGTTCTGTCACTTCATTAGTTCTGAGGTTAGGTATACCCTGGTCTTAGAGGACCTTCTGTCACTTCTTTAGTTCTGAGGTTGGGTATACCCTGGCTTAGAGTGATTTCTTCATTATAGTTCTGAGGTTAAAAGGTTTTAAACCGCCTTTTTTTTTGGGGATTTTAACCCCGGGGTTTCTGCCCCACTTCATTAGTTTGGGTTAGGAAACCCCGGTTTTAGAGGGCCGTTCTGCACTTCATTAGTTCGAGGTTAGGTAACCCCTGGTTTAGAGTGACCGTTCTGTCCCCTTCATTAGTTCTTGTTTGGAAAGGTTTCATCTTTGATAACCTTTGGCCATTAAATACAAGGGATAAAAGGCTAAAGGCTAACCCTTTGGGTTCTGAATCCATAGACTTCCTAAATATTGTCTCCTGAATAAATTTACTCTGGTTTGGGTTTTTCGTAGGGAAACCTCATCCCGAGATTGACGTAGTCCGTTTTTTGCAAAAGATTTTTTCCATATCAGGTTTAAAAACTTGCCAATGCTCTTGGTGTATGTGAACTAGCAAGGTGTAAGATGCTTTGTGTTTACGTTCTTTTTTTTATTTTCGGGCCCACATTGCAAGCCCTTTTTGTTTTAGTTTGTTTAAACCCTTTTGTTTTTACCCTTTATTTTTTTCATTTCTTTTTTTTGGCATTGCCCCAGCCCTTTTTGTGAAAAAAGCGCAGACCAAATTAAAAGAAAGACCTCACCCGGGCCCGACTCTCTGTCTTTTGGTTAAACCCTTGCCCGACTTTTTCCCTGAACGCGATACCCCCTTGTGTTTTTATTACAGTGGGAAAAAGGGGAAGGGTTTACACGTATAATAATTATTTAACGATCAAAACCTAAAAATTTTTTAAAGGTTTCAAAAGATTTAAAAAGAGGGATAAAAAAAAAAACGAAACAAAAAATCTACAACGTTTCGGTCATGGGCGGTTTTTGGGCTTGTGATTTTAGATTTTTTTTTTTTTTTTTTTTTTTTTGTTTGTTTTTTCTATTTTACAATCTATGAGCCTATACTATTTATTTGTTTTTTTTTTTATGTCACAAGTCCTAAAGAGGGCTATGCCCAAAACGTAGATTTTGTTCTTTTTTTTGTTGTCTACTTAAAATCTTCTAGAACCCACATTTGCATTGTTCATAGAAATTGCGGTCAAAATCTGGTTTATTAATCATAAAGATAATATACACCTTTTATATCCTGGAAATAAACAGGGGATTCAGTTTAGGTATGTCAGAAAATTAGATGTCAAGCTAACGGAGATGCACGCCGAAGCTCAAAGTGGGAAGACACCAAAAAGTTTACCAATTGGGAACAGAGATTTTTATGACACTGACGGGAAAAAATTGCTTTGAAAAACCAAAACAATGAAATGAAAAACAAAAGGTTTCAAATACCCGGACCATTTAAACCCAGGCAAAATTTTGTTGGAAGAAACGGTTTTGGTAAACGGCAACTTTGTAGTTTTTGTCTCCCCGAAAAGAATAAAATAACTCATTTCTTTTGGAACTGAAGCACAGGACTTTGGGTCAGGCTAGAAAAAATTATGTATAGAAACGTTACATTATTGACAGTTTCGTT
>CM031602.1:55983416-56008416 GCA_018398815.1 Conus ventricosus
GACACACACAGAAAGAGTCACACACACACATACATTATGCACGCGCACGCACGCACACACACACACACACACACACACACACACCACACACACGCGCGCGCGCGCGCACCACACACACACACACACACACACACACACACACACACACACACACACACACACACACACACACATTCAAACATACAGATGCGCGGGCGCGAGCACACACGCACAGAGAGAGAGAGAGAGGAGAGAGAGAGAGAGAGAGAGAGAGAGAGAGAGAGAGAGAGAGAGAGATCACAATATTCTTTGATGTGTAAGACGATTATTCCTGACATAATTAATTGTGTTTTTTAGTTTTATTTTAAGACGATTGTTCCTGATACATTTATATGTATGAGTCTTATTTCAGAATATCGTTCATATTGTGTTTTGTTTTGGCATGTATTTTCACGTTAAGTGCTCTCTCTCTCTCTCTTCTCTCTCTCTCTCTCTCTCTCTCTCTCTCTTCTCTCTCTCTCTCTTCTGTGTCCCTCTCTCTCCCTCTCTCTCTCTCTCTGAAGACGGACGTGTAGCTCTGTTACAATGGCCCCAGTTTACGTTTCTGACAATATATGAATGACGTTGTGTGCAGATTTTGAATTCTGCTTCTGTTTGCAGAGTTCTTACAAGTATGTTTAAGCATATTTTGCAAGGTTTTAAAAGTATATTCATAACCATATCTTTGGGTGTAACTTTGAGTGCAGTTTGGCTCAGGACTGTGAGGGTATGAGCGAACGCTACATCTGCACTTTGAAATAAAATGGGGAAGAAGACGGCGAAAAGGATTAAAAGGTGTTCACGTGGTGAAACCAGGAGCTGTCCAATGCATCTTTATTTTCACAGCGCACTAGTCGCTAGTTTAGATAGCTAGAAATGGTAAAACATCGTTCACGTCGTAAGACGTTCCGATTTAGTAGTCAGGAACAAGAAAAACTGAGTGTCAATACAGTCTGTCTGTATAAGTATGGGCACATATCAGACTCATGTTTTTTGCCTGTATAGAATGTGGACTCATGTCAGATACAGTGTCTGTGGAAACGGGACTAATTTCAAAACAGTGTCTGTAAAAATGTGGACTTATTTCAGACACAGGTGTCTGTGAAAATGAGGACTTATTTCAGATACAGTGTCTGTGAAAATGTGGACTTATTCAGATACAGGTGTCTGTGAAAATGTGACTTATTTCAGATACAGGCGTCTGTGAAAATGTGGACTCATGTCAGATACAGGTGTCGTGAAAATGTGGACTCATTTCAGATAGTGTCTGTGGAAATGTGGACTCGTGTCAGATACAGGTGTCTGGAAATGTGGACTCATGTCAGATACAGGTGTTATGGAAATTGTGACTCATGTCAGATACACGTGCCTGTCTAGAAATATTGTCTTGGCACACTGGGGGCTGGCAGTGTGAATGAATTCACAGGCATCTCTTGTCGTTCAAATGAGCAGAACTGGCATGGACATGTTCAAGATAGTAACAGGTGAAGACATATAGAATTTTTATGCACTATAGTATATACGAAGTAAACCCATATGTCTTATCACTATAGGTATTCATGTAAAACACGTAACATAACAAAGACGTTTGGGTGTGTCACACATGTTAATTAAACACATAACGACTAGACAGCGTTGTTTGTTTTACATGTGAAACTAGACAAAGGTTGGGAGTGTCACATGTGAAACACACAATGACTAGACAAAGGTTGGAAGTGTCACATGTGAAACACACAATGACTAGACAAAGTTGAAAGTGTCACATGTAGCACATGACGAGTAGACAAGGATTGGGGTGTTCACATGTGAAGCGGAACGACTACACAAGGGTTTGGTGTGTTTCTTGTGAAACACGTAACGAGTAGACCAGGGTTAGATGTTTCACACCTAGATGTGCATTACCAGGAATCTGATGGCCGACATCTCAGGCTTCCTTTGGGGTGGAATCTGAGACTTGGGGTTACATTTCAATTTCTATTCGTAGCTCTTCAGAAAATCCGTCAAAGGAAACTCCATGAAAAATTCTGGAAATCAATGTGCCTTTAACTGGATTTTTGTTGTTGTCCCCCGAAAAGACAGGTGTGAAGTGTGAAGAATCTGTTCATTTTTCTATACAGGTTTAGAGAAACTGAATGTCGCTAAACTGATTTTTGTTTTCGGATTGTTCAAATATCTATCTATCTCTCTCCTCTCTCTCTCTCATCTCTCTCTCTCTCTCTCTCTCTCTTATATATATATATATATATATATATATATATATATATATATATATATATATATATAAATATGTTGTGGTGTGTGTGTGTGTGTGTATGTATACACACACACACACACACACACACACACACACACACACACACACACACATATATATAATATATATATATATATATATATATAAATATATATAATATAATAATATAATATTGAAGTATAAACAAAGCTTGCTCTTATGTCTTAGATTGAAAAAATAAGGGCATTCATATCTGCAGTGGTAGATAATTCTGCCTAACTAACAGTATGTGCTTGAGTGGGTGAATGGGGAAATAATAAATGCTTCTCAGAGTGAGCCTTCAGCAATCGTATAGTCACCAAGGGGGAAAACCATCTCCAAAGGGAGAAAACTCACTAACAAATCATAACTCCTGGTCAGATACCAGTTTTTCGAAACCCGATTGTTTTCCTCAGTGACCTCGGAAAGTCCTAATTTGACTCCCGCCTTTAGGTTTAAGCGAATGCACCAGAAAAGGCTGGAGCAGAGCACTTTGTTTATACTTCAATATTCTTGCAGTCAATGAAACACCAGCTGCTCTGAAATTTTGGGAATGGTGCCAGTACCTCCCCTTTGGAAATTTATTAGTTTATATATATATAAATATATATATATATATATATAAAATATATATTATTATATAATATATATAAAAATATATATATATATATGTGTTGTGTTTGTGGTGTGTGTGTGTTGTGTCGTGTGTGGTGTTTCCTTCAAAAATTCATGTTTAATGATCCGCTGTTGTTGTTAATTGGTTTTTGTGAAAAACGGCTGTGCAGTGTATAGGCTAATGATTTGTCCACCTACCCCTCAGGTAGGTCAAGGCCTAGATCAATAAATCATTGGTATTTACTCTCTCTCGTCTACTATAATCTATTGTGTGTAGCGGCGCGCGCACACACACCCCAACGCACGCACGCACGCACGCACGCACACACACACACACACACAGACCCCTCTCTATATATCTATTTTATCTATCTGTCTATTTATCTATCTGTCGGTCTCTATCATCTATACAAATCTAAATTTGTCTGTCTGTCTGTCTATCTATCTCTAAATGTATATGTATATCTACTAATTCTATATCTATGTACATATGTATCTATCTAAAAACACACACACACACACACACACACACATATGCAAAGACAGAGAGGCAGAGACAAGACAAAAGCGAGAGAGACAGACAGACAGAGAGAAAGAGACAGAGCGAGAGAGAAAGAGAGAGCAGCTGAAACCCAAAACCCGATTTCATAAAGAAAAAATTTACAAATGTAAAAAGGGGAAATATCCTGGTCAGAGCGAGAGAGAGAGAGAGAGGGGGGGGGGGGAGCGGGGGGGGGAGAGATTTGAGCAATGGTCGGAGCAATAAGAAAAATAGTTCTCATCAAATGAACTCGCCCGTTATTTTCAAACTGTTGCACTGAAGAAAGAAAGACGTTAAACTGAGATTTATTTGATCAATTTGGGAGAGAAAAAACAGCATGTGCAATATCAAAACACAGTGCGGGAAACACACACACACACACACACACACACACACACACACACACACACACAAAACACACACACACGCCGCGCGCGCACGCACGCACACGCACCTCACAGAAGGAAAAGCACATGAAAATCTGGTTCCAACAGATGTCCGTTCACTGCAGTGTGCAAGCCTTAACAAGTATGTTTTCAGTCATGCATAATATTCATAGTGCTGATAATGCAGATATCATGACAATCACATGATCACGGTCACAATACATAACACTGAAAAGTTATTACAAACGGTAAAAGCACTCTTTCCACAGCGCCTGTTGCATCCACAGGGAAATTCAGTCATATTCAGTCTCCTATCTTGATCAATCATTTTGTTACACACACACACACACACACACACACACCAAGCACCAAACTTGGTTCATCGAATGTTCAAATGCACCTCAAGCACGTTGTAATTGACGGAAAGAACACTAACAGCTTTCATTTAAACCAAACCAGAATGTTTGTGGCTTTTTTTTTCAAGATTGTTAACGCTCATATATGTATATGTCAATGTCCATCAGAATGCAAACTGGGTTTACAAAAAACGTGGCTTACGCCCCCCCCCCCCCCCCCCCCCCCCTTTTTCTGGGTCCTTGACTTGCTGGTAAACCCACTTTATAGATCAGCCCACACTACATCACACCACACCACTCCACACACACACATACAAACACGCGCGCGCGCGCAAGCGCGAGCATGTGTGTGTGCGCAGAACTCGCGAGAAAGGCTGTCTAGCAATAATGAGATATGAATCATATATCTTCATCATATATCATAAATAAATAAATGAATATGCACACACATACATGCATGCATTCATTCTTACATACATACATATATACATACATGATACATATATGCATGCTTAACAGTATTGAAGTCGGTCATAATTGGTAATAAATAAATGAATAAATAAAGACCAGCCACCGTGGCGAAATGGTTAGCGTCGCGGACTCCCAGCTGGGAGGTCGTGGGTTCGATTCCCATCTGAAGTCATGTGAGTTTTTCTGCCCCGACCGGCTCCTACCCAGAGTTGAGTTTGGTACGGGCTCAGTTGGGAAGCCTGGGACCACACTGGAGTTCTATCCACTTAATGGATGCGTCTCTCAAAGTGTTGCTCAAATTTTCTGACCAACACTGCAGATGTCTGTATCTAACGGGCCTGGTTAACACCGGGATATATTATGAAAGGAAGCGTAGAGCACAGCCCGTCATGCAGTCTCAGACCGAAATGGAAACCCGTAGCATCATCTTCATCATCCTTATTCTCATCGATCAGCAGTTAAAAAAAAAAAAAAAAAAAAGTCTCAAATTTTGTGGCCCTTCATGCCCTTCTCTCAGAGTGACCTCAGTTTTGATGTCCTCTCCACGTCTGTGGCCTTGGTTTGATTCCGTCGGGGTCACCGGTATCGGCGAGTCCATGGGACTGTCGTTGGACGGACGTGGTGGCGCCCTCCGGAGGGAGAGCTCACTCACGCCGGCTCTGCGACTAAGCAATAACTGTCGTCAGTACGGGGCTTTGGTGGTGTCCTGCGTATGTTAGATCAGAACAGGCGCCACTGAACACCACCGAAGTGACTGCACCAGTGCGGTGTCTCCTCCGGTGGGTTGCCTCTTGACGACTTGACATTGACTGCTCCCTGTGGACTGCCGGTGCCGGGGCTGCGGCGGGACTGACCCGGCTGTGGCTGTGGACGGGGTGTCGAAATGAGCGGCGTGGGTGCAATGCCACTGAGGTGGCACAGAAGATGGGACAGCATAAAAAATATATATATATATAATAAAATAAAATAAATAAAAAGATAATAATGAATAAATGAAACAAATAAATACAAAATAATCAACTGATACGTAAATAGCCCTACTTGTAAACACCGATTTATAGCGTGATCGATTGACAGACAGACTGTATGTAGACAGGAGGGTAAAGACGCACATTGATAGAAAGATACAGGAGGAAAACATGAAGGACATGATGTAGCCACTGTGGAAGGGGAACTGGCAGCCGGCAAAGAGCACAGTAGAGTCAAGGAGTCAGGAAGAGGACTTCAGTCCCCAAATCACAGCAAAACACTGGACTTCAGAATACGCACTAGACCACACGCTGGACTCTATGTACAAAGTAGGAGATCATAAGAGACAAAACTGTTTGCCTCCTGTGCCAAGAAGAACATGGCGGACGATTCAATCTACACGACATCTACAACACACACCCAAATGTTGGAAATAGGATCAAGAAACAATGCATCGAAAAAAAGTGTTTTTCGTCAAGCGATCTACAGTTGAAGGAAGTTGTCAGTTGATGTTTGTCAGTACAGCCTAGTCACCCACAGTTCATACAAAGTATATTATATGAAACAAAACAAAACAAAAAGAAAAGATTTTTGGTCACCAACACTTAGATATCGGCGTAAGTACATATATAAGTACGTCCATATTCCAAAAGTGTGAATTGTATAATTCATTCAAAGAACGCAAGACAAACATACCTAACCGCAAAACACATCACATAGAACAACTATTTTGTAAGACAACAAAACCAACCAACCAACCAAACAAACAGTATCTGGTATCCATCATCTTGCTATCTGTGTATTGCCAAACCATCCACAAAATGATCAGGATCTGTGAGCAATGCATGGTGAGATGTCTAAAAGCAGGGCAAAGAACGGAGAACATCAAGACTGCTAACTGAGAACAAAACCCTGCCAACGGCAACAGTACTGTCTTTCGGGAGAACCCAGAGTGGCGGCATCCCCCCCCCCCCACCTCCCGCCTCCTCCATTGCGCCCTCCCCCCTCCCCGTCCCTGGGTTTTTGCACAAAAAAATCCATTTTATTTCATGGACAAGAGAGAGAGAGAGAGAGAGAGAGAGAGAGAGAGAGAGAGAACCGATGCGGTCAACGCCAAGTATGTCCAACTTGTGCTGACGTGGCGCCAGTCAAGAATGGCACGAGTAATACAGCTGAAAGGAAGAACTGAACACAGCTGAAAGGAAGAACTGAATACAGCTGAAAGGCAGAACTGAATACAGCTGAAAGGAAGAACTGAGGACAGAGGAACAAGTCATCCAAGCAGTGACCAGATCTTCAAAAGAGGAACAAACACATAAATAATGATATTCGTTCCTTGCGGCTGTGAAAAATCTGAGATCAGCGAATAATGGCCATACTATGAAGAAACCATGTATGCACTGCAAGAAAAGCGAAATGTTTTCAATACAAAGATGTCTGACTATGAATTCACGACATCGTTTCACTGATGTCTTCCTGCAGAAAGGAATGAAAAGAACTGGATGGCTGGTTATTGTAAAATTACCAGAAGCAAGACCAAAGCGCACCGGATTTTATTTCACTTGGTTTTCATTTCATCTTAGTTATTTGTTTGTGTAAGTTGACTACCCAGTGAAACGAGGCAGAAATTCAAATTTATTCATGAATGGAAAAGCACAGAAGACTGAATGGACCGATTAGACAGCGTTACCTTCAGGTACTGTTTGGCACACAGATAAGTAAAGGAAGCTGTGTGTGAGTATGATGAGCACACAAGGTCCCGAACAAACATTCGCTTACTTGCGCTGAGACATTTCCTCCAGTATTTGTTACGGCGTTTTGTTGTTGTTGCCATTTTCTTCCAGTTCTTTGCTTGAAGTCATACTTGGGACTACTCTGTGGCCCACACACTGGGCACACGGACACCATTTGTTCTAAATTTGCTAACTGACTTGGGTCGCAAGTGCTGCGGACCAATTAAGTTTTCGTGCGGAAAAAATCATTGACATCAGTGAAGTTCTGGTACTGAAGTTTGGACTCCACCCGTAACAACAACAAAATCCTGTCACAGCAAACAATTCTCACTCGCCTGTGATGGTTTGTCTTAAAATTGTAGCTTGCAATACTGCCGTGCTTCTACAGTCGTAGGAGAACTAAATAGCAGTGACTGCAAAAAGTACCCGTCTTCCGTTTTTGACCTGCTACATGATCACCTGGCCAGTTACATTATATCAACCATTCATCTGTTCTTGATGCAATCCTGTCCACTGCACGCTATGGTAGGAAAGTCTGTTTAAATTATGTAGTGTTAAAAGACACTCACAGTATGTGCTTTGAACAAACGAACGAACAAGTAAAAGGAACAAAGATTTTGTGGAATTCAATTGAGTTATCTTTTCAATGCACGCGAGAACCGCCAAACAACACGCCAAACTATGTACAAAAAATAGCCAAGAAGACAGACAGAAGAAAACTCTGTGAGTTGTTCCCCCTAGTGCGTCTTTCGCCTGCTTTAACCCATGTCCACGGTGCCTCCCGTTGGAACAGACCGAACGACTCTCCCCAGAGGCTGAACCCGGGGCAGGGACAGTCACACAGCATGGTCAAGGAATAACTAAATCCAGCAGCTGAAACTGAAACAACTATCAGTTCTGTCGTGTCTTCTCCAACGCCATGTCTGTGCTGGGTTCCAGTAGATTGAGAGAGATAGCGGGTTGGAGGGGAGGAAGAGGGAGGGGGGAGGGGGAGGTCAGTGTGGCCCATGGCAGAGGCAGAGAACTTCATCCTCTTCTGTTTCTGACGCTGGTTGCAGAACCACACCCTCACCACTTCTTCTTCAGGTCCAACTTCTCGGCGATCTGGCAATCTTCTCGCCGGAGGGTCGCGGCTGCACGGCGAAGTAGGCCTCCAGACTGCGCTTCTCTGGCGCGGCGATGGAGGTCCGCTTCCTCTTCTCTCCTCGCGCCAGCATCGGCCTTGCGCTCGCGGGCCTGCCGCTCGGCGTCCTCCAGCCAGGCCATGAGGATGGCTTCAGAGCGATCATGTTGTTGTGGCTCAGCGTCAGCGACTCGAAGCGGCAGATGGTGGACTGCGACAGGCAGCCCACACCGGGATCTGAGGTTCGCTAGAGCGGAGCCAAACGTCGGCTTGAGTGACCCCCAGTTTGATTCGCCGCTGCTTGAAGCGCTCAGCGAACATCTCCAGTTCCCTCGGATCGCAGTCGCTGTCGTGCACAGCGGGGGTGGTGGTGATGGTGGTGGTGCGGGTGGTGGGGTGGTGATGTGGCGCTCCTGGTGATATGGTGGGATGGTGAGGATGCGACGGGTGCATATTGGCCGGGTGGTTGGGCGGCAGGCCCGGGTGGGCAGCATTCACGGCAGCTGGGTGGGCAGCCGAGTACATGGCGCGTACATCTGCGGATGGGGAGCTGCCCCCGGCGAGTGGGGAGTATGCCCATGAGAGGCGGCAGACGACACGGCGATATTGGTGGGGTGGTGGGATGATGCTCAGCCATGAGGCCACGGGCCTAGCGGGATCCCTGTCGGTTACTGGGTGTCAGTGGTTCGAACATGGCGTCCGTCGCCGGCCCAAGGAAGGGTGGTGGTGGTGTCCCATATGAGGCATCTGCGACCTAGGGGTGCCCCATGGCCGCCCATGGTGAAGTCAGGGGTGTGTCCATACAGCCCCTCCGGCTTCATCAACTGTGAGCCCGGAGGAGATTTGCCCATCTCCACCACCCCCATTGCCTCCGCCCTCGCCAACAGACCATCATCCAAACCCGAGAAGAAGTTGCCCTGCAACAACACAAGTATGATTTACAGTTGTACACATCGTGCTCTTATTGACTCGTAAGTGAGTCATCATCATCATCGTCATCATCATCATCATCACCACCACCTCCCCCATCCCCCACCAATACCAGTATCGTCATTTATCAAGTTTAATATACTTTTCCGACAAAACAGCGCACTTGAATGTCAACGGAAATGCTGAGTGCCTTTCCTTGTTAATTTCCTGAAAAGACCAATAACTCTCTTTACAAAGCCAATGAGTCTCCTTCCAAATGAACAGCGCATGCTATCACAACGACCATAAGAATGACCACGATTCTTGCTGCCACATGGAGAACGTTGTTTCCCGGTGGCATGAAGACAAAAACAAAGGCTAAAGAAAAAAAGAAACGACAGCATTTTCCTTGTTTACCTCCGGCCTTGTGAGACACCATCAATTTTATTACATCGGAGTTACACCACTTATCTTATTACATCGGATATATACCATTTATCTCATTACATCGGAGGTACACCACTTATCTTATTACATCGGAGATATTCCATTTATCTCATTACATCGGAGGTACACCACTTATCTTTTTACATCGGAGATATACCATTTATCTTATTACATCGAGGTACACCATTAGTCGTGTTGAATTGGAGTAAGACCATTTACCGTATTATATCAGAGATACACCATTTACCGTATCATATCAGAGATACACCATCTATCTTATTACATCGGAGATACACCATTTATTTTATTACATCGGAGATATACCATTTATCTTATTACATCGGAGCTACACCATTAGACGTATTATATTGGAGATACACTATTTACCAAATGAAATACACCATTTATCGTGGTATATCAGAGTAGCACCATTTATCTGATTACATCGGAGATACACCATTAGACGTATTATATTGGAGATACACTATTTACCATATTACATCGGAGGTACACCATCTATCGTAGTATCTCGAGATACACCATCTATCGTAGTATATTGGAGAAACACTATTTAATATATTACATCAGAGATACACCATTTATCTTAGTTAATTGGAAATGTACTATTTACCGTATTACATCGGAGATACACCACTTATCGAAGTATATTGGATATACACCATTTATCGTAGTATATCAGAAATACACCATTTATCATAGTATATGGGAGATACACCATTCATCAAAATATATCGGAAATATTCATTGATCTTAATATATCCGATATACACAATCTATCGTAGTATATCAGAGATACATCATTTATCATAGTACATCGAGAAATACCATTTATCATAGTATATCGAAGATACATCATTTATTGTAGTATATCGGAGATAACCATTAATCGAATTATATCGGAGATACATCATCTATCTTATTACATAGGAGATACACCATTCCTCGTATTATATCGGAGATATAGTGGATTTCAAACGGACGAAAGGTACATCAGGAGCTTGCCGCTTTAAACTTACCGTTGTTTACCGGTAGTGTGTTTCGTCTTTCTTCATATTACTACGTTATCTGACTGCATAATTTGTGGTCCTATTAACTTCTTGCCGTTGGCTGAACAGCCTGTGGCATCGACTGCTTGGTTGTCAGGGAAACAGTGAAAATTTGGATCAAACATTTCCTCGAGAACAAGTGTTGAACGACCGAAGTCATACTTCATGGAAAATAAGAAAGAGGAACACAAAACAAAAGATAATAGTAAGACAAAAAAAACACAAAACGAAAGATAATAGTAAGAGAAAGAGGAACACAAAACGAAAGATAATAGTAAGAGAAAGAGGAACACAAAACGAAAGATAATAGTAAGAGAAAGAGGAACACAAAACGAAAGATAATAGTAAGCCTACACATGCTACCGGACAGTGTCCTACACCTGAAAGTGACAATGACGAAAATGACATAAAAGCTGTGGCACTCCTTTCTTTGCTGAATCACGTAGTGCCCGCAATATGCATAGCAAAAATAGTGTTTTGGGTTACAGTGCCCGCAATATGCATAGCAAAAATAGTGTTTTGGGTTACAGTGCCCGCAATATGCATAGCAAAAATAGTGTTTTGGGTTACAGTGCCCGCAATATGCATAGCAAAAATAGTGTTTTGGGTTACAGTGCCCGCAATATGCATAGCAAAAATAGTGTTTTGGGTTACAGTGCCCGCAATATGCATAGCAAAAATAGTGTTTTGGGTTACAGTGCCCGCAATATGCATAGAAAAAATTGTGTTTTGGGTTACAGTGCCCGCAATACGCATAGCAAAAATAGTGTTTTGGGTTGCAGACGGTTATCGTGTTGTACGGGGTGTGGGTTCCTATGCCATCCTATTTTCATATTTCCTCACAAGGATCACCTTACAATTCATTTCATTTTGCACAAGCCAACATTTCGTGATGGTATGCATGAAGAATGGTGTCTCTTTCCACGTGCACTATTTGTAGCAGCACTTTCATGATGTAATAGTTGTCAGAGGACAGTCAGCTTCAACTGATGCAGCCACTTGAAAACAAACTTGTTCAGTCAGAAGACAAACATGTAAAAACTGTTCATTGAAGAAGAGAATGTTCTTCCCGCTCTCCCTTCATTCCTCCCCCCTCACCCCATAAGTGTGTGTGTGTGTGTGTGTGTGTGTGTGCGCGTGCGTGCGTGCGTGCGTGCGTGCGTGCGTGCGTGCATGTGTGTGAGCCCATGTGTGTGTGTGTGTGTGTGTGTGTGTGTGTGTGTGTGTGTGTGTGTGTGTGTGTGTGTGTGTGTGTGAAGCGAATACGTATGTATGAATGCGCGAAATAACCCGAAACCTCATGGACGGATCAGTTCAGTTCAGTTCAGTGATTTACTTAATGTCTTTTCATCGCCAGATGATATTAGACACTTATTAAACAACAACAACAACTTCACACTCAACTTATCATCCTTGTTAGTACTTTCAAACCCACATCTGATACATGCATATTTACATAAGTGAAATACCCTAGTGGTACACACGATTATTGATGGACGGATCTTCATTTACTGTTATATAAAGTTTATGGAATACGTTTTTAACGGAACACATTTGAGGGAACACCGAAGGACAAAAATTCGCAGGTAACCAACAGAGACTGTGTCCACAGGGAACGCTCTCGAGTCCCTTCAGCTATGTAGTCAATGTTAAGGCTTGGTGTGTTAGGATAGAACAGATATAGAGACAGAGTGAGAGTTAAAATGGCAGCAGTTGTTAGTGAAATACAAACATATTTTTCTATCGAAAAAAAAAACAAAACAAACAAATATGAAACAATTTTCAAACAGCCCAAGATTAATTTCGTGCACACACACACACACAGACTGACTTAAACCAATTCATTGTCAAATTAACCCATGGTTGTACTGACATTTAACAAAACATTATGTACAGAATGTCAACATTTTTCATTTAAAGAAAAGGAACATCATTCACACACACACACACACACACACACACACACACACACACACAAGCACACACACACACACACACACACACACACACACACACACACACACACTTAAACACATATCCATACGAACACACACACACACACACACACACACACACACACACACACACACTTAAACACATATCCATACGAAACACCACACACACACACACACACACACACACACACACACACACACACACACACACACACACACACACACATCACCCATTACCCTCCCTACGTTCACAGAGACAGACGCAAACACAAATGCACACATGCACGTCCTTCCCTCTACTGTTTTTCACGATACATTCACAAAGAGGACGTGCGCAAAGTACTAAATAATTTTGCAAATGACAAGACAAAGATCAGACTAGCCTGCGGGAGTCTCTCTCCCCTACTGTGTGTAACAACTGGACAGTGCGAGTCCTTTTCCTGTCTTCTGTCCCCGTGGAACACAAGCACGCCACAAGTCATCTCAGCACTGGCGCTTTTTTGTGCGTGTGCTTCGTTTGGTTTTTCAATAAAGCCCCACAGTATGAAACAAAACAAAACAAAACAAAACAAAAACCAGATCCTGAATTTCCGTTGTGGCGCTACACATTAGTCTAATGACAACTACAGCCTGCGTGTGCCCAGGACAGCCGACAGCCGCCATTGGCCTGTATTGATTGCAGCATCAGTCAGACAGACCTCAGCCGCTCTTCCACAACGGGCAGGGGGCAGGAGAGGGAGGAGTGGGTGTGGAATGTGTGACAGGAGGGAGGGAAAGAGCGGGTGTGAGGTGGGAGAAAGAGGGGGGTGGGGGTGGGTGAGTGACGGATGGGCGAAGGAGGATGGAGAACGGAAAGGGGCTGTGGCATTCCCTTTGTAAAAATCATGATAATTATGGCTGTGTCTTTTTTTTAAAGAAAATAAAGCGGTTTTTGTAGATATAACCGTTGTGGACGAAAAGCTGCCAAAGAATGACTTATTCCGTTACTTCGGTTAATGAAATTTATATATGACTCTCTCTCTCTCTCTCTCTCTCTCTCTCTCTCTCTCTCTCTCTCTCTCTCTCTCTTATATATATATATATATATATATATATATATATATATAATATATATATATATATATATATATATATATATATATATATATATATATATATATATATATATAAATATATATATGGCTGAAGAGAAATCACATTAAAAGCATTGTGTTTTATTCCTGAAGAAGCCCTTGTGGCAAAAGCTTGGATCAATAACATCGTCCCGTGGGGAAAAGCTGTTCAACTTGTTTCAGTATTCATTTTAATCAAATATACCTGTTAACGTCGGTTTGTTGAGGCGCAGTGCGAGTTTTAGTGAAAACTTTTCCTGAGAAATTCTCTCTCTCTCTCTCTCTCTCTCTCTCTCTCTCTCTCTCTCTCTCTCTCTCTCCTCTCCTCTCTCGTGCATATATATATATATGCACGAGAGAGAGATAGTTTTAAACCTTACCTTTTAACAAATATATATATATATATATATATATATATATATATATATATATATATATATATATATATATATATATATATATATATATATATATGGGGTGGTGCATGCGCGCGCGCGCGCGTGTGTGTGTGTGTGTGTGTGTGTGTGTGTGTGTGTGAATAATAAATCTATATGTGTAGAACATTTTATTTAAACATATATTCTTGTTTATAAACTCAAGAGAAACAAATTTATATGTGTAGAACATTTTATTTAAACATATAATTCTTGTTTATAACTCAAGAGAAACAAATTAAGTATATATCACGACCATTTGTGCAAACATACAGTAGAAATGGAATATTATAAATGTAGATGTTTCTTTTTTGTGGTATACAAGAAATACCAGTGATTATTTGCGTAAAGAAACAATTTCCGTAAGGCATGTAAGTGAAATTATTGTTGTTAATATGTACACAATTTCGATAAATAATGCACTATTTATACATACACTGATCATTTACAAAATTAGATTATTGTTATTTACGGCGGGAGAATAGCGGACGATCATGAACTCGACTGCTTTCCTACATTCACACGCCCACACACATATCACTCCACGCCCACACACATATCACTCATACGCCCACACACATATCACTCACACGTCCACACACATATCACTCACACGCCCACACACATATCACTCACATACCCACACACATATCACTCACACGCCCACACACATATCACTCACACGCCCACACACATATCACTCACACGCCCACATACATATCACTCACACACCCACACACATATCACTCACACACCCACACACATATCACTCACATACCCACACACATATCACTCACATACCCCACACACATATCACTCACACACCCACACACATATCACTCACACACCCACACACATATCACTCACATACCCACACACATATCACTCACACGCCCACACACATATCACTCACACGCCCACACACATATCACTCACACGCCCACACATATCACTCACACGCCCACACACATATCACTCACATACCCACACACATATCACTCACACACCCACACACATATCCATGTGACAGCAGAAACAGGACCACACAGGAAATGCTGTCTGAGCAACAAATGGACTGTCACAAGTTAAACACAATTTTACACACAAACCTTCACTTTTGTACACCAGGTTAAAATATATTTTGCCAGTATTCAATACTATCTGTTGAGCAGATTTATGAATACTGTTGATTGTCGGAATGCTGTGTAGTAGGTGACTCTAAGCCTAATCAACATGTGCACTTGGGTTTTTATTTCGTCACTTCAACTTCATTCATAAGAAAAATTGAAGAGTTGTTTGACTTCAATTGTTTAGCGTTGTATTACTGTCTCCTACCTTTTGTTAAACTCCTCTCAAAATCTGAATGAAAGAGGATATTGATAATTATGGCAGATATATTTATCCTAGTCCAATCCTTTGTTGGCTGAGATCTCACACATTTACTGAAAACCAGAGAGCAAGTGTGAGAACTCGACAAGCCGGGCTCTCAGATACTTAACTACAGACCAGGTTCTGTTTGTTCACTCAGAGCCTGGGTTCCTACCTACCCCCGGTGTGCATGTTATTGGCCCAGTGAAGATCAACCTGCCTAAAGAGAAGGTGGTCCAGTCACCAGCAACTAGAGACAGAGATCAACACTCCTCTCCAACATCAGGTAAGTTCTGATATTCCAAGTGGACTCTAACTCAACTCATCCAGAACTTTCCCTCTCTTTAATGATGAAAAAAAAGTGGGAAACAAAAGTCTGCTAGAACTGAATTAGTTAAATTGATTTGAATATTTCACCCTTGAATAAACAAGTAAAGTTGATGTGTGAAAGTGCACATAACTTGTGTCAGTTCTTTGTTGGTCATTCAGTATTGAATGCTTAAACTCATCTCTAATTTTGTCTCTCGGAGCTACAAGTACTTTTTAGTGTACAAACCTAAGGATAATTATTCCTGAGCCACTCTTGAGTAGTTTTAACAGTCTCAAGAAAAATACTAATTTCTTTCGATGACTAGTACCGGAAAGTTATTCCTTTCATAACTAGCAAGAGAGAGGGTGGAGGTGAAATTTTAACATAACTCTATTAGAGAAAATATTCCAAGTCCGTCCCCAAGAGGACAGCACCGACCCACTCCTAACTCTCGTCACAAGAACAACATGGATAACCTTACAAAATGGACTCACTGATTAAGCAGCTGTTTGTTTGGTGAGGTACCGTTTCGCCCTTTTTCATTTTGCCCTGCCAGGGCGAACTGGGACTTCCACAACACGATCCTGGCAGTGTCATTTCGTCCTGTCTACCAATGTCATCTCGCCCTTTTCCAATGTTCAGGGTTACTTCCCATTTGGTCTGCTCCCATTTCGCCTACTCAGAAATGTGTGAGCACGACTTGGCCTAACGGCCTTCGTTCATTCGTCCTTCGTCCTCTCTCGGGCTTCGCCCTACTCTAATCTAAAGACCATCGATTCTGCTTTGGAGTAGACTGGGACACTGGTTACGCCAGGGGGGAGCCTTGCAGTAGGAACGTTAGGGCGAAATAGGAAAGGGCGAAAAGGGAACAGGACGAAATGGGAAAGGGCGAAATGAAAAAGGGCGAAACGGGATGACACCGTTTGTTTGCCGACAAAATCTTTTCGTGTGTAACCTACCTGTAGGCTCTCCTTTCTGTGCTCATTTTCAACACGATAAGGTATCTCAATGCTGGAAGACTGCTTGACCTATGTATTTTTGGATGCAAGGATTTTCATATAATCCTTTGGGCAACTTGAATAAGACTGCTTGACCTATGTATTTTTGGATGCAAGGATTTTCATATAATCCTTTGGGCAACTTGAATAATCGGATAGTATGTTACCTGTCCACCACATACACAGAAGTATATCTAGAATGACGTATGCCTTCGTGATTTGTTTGTTTGTTCAAGCTGAAAGCACCAATACATGTCTCCAAATATCATTGATGTTAATACTGATGACGATATCGAAAAATGAAAGACCTATTCTACTTCAATAAACATTTTCGCCTAAGGGCCACAATTGTATCTAGTCCCTTACTGATTACCTCTTTTTGTATACATTACAATCCAGTCTCGGTGGCGTCCAAATGTTTGTAGACACGGGGCTGGGGGAGGGGGAGGGGCGTATTGTGACATGCAATCCTTTTGTTTCACACCCAGCGGGCCAAATGGCGCCACTGAGGCAATCTTGCCTGAATAGTACAACCTAAACACAACCTTGCCTGAATGGTACAATCTAAACACACCCTTGCCTGAATGGTACAATCTAAACACAACCTTGCTGAAGAAATTCAGTCAGTACAACCTAAACACAACCTTGCCAAAGATATCCTGTCAGTACAACCTAACCACAACCTTGCCAGTACAACTTAAACACAACCTTGCCTGAATAGTACAACCTAACCACAACTATGCCAGTACAACTTAAACACAACCTTGTCGACAAGATTCAGTCAGTACAACCTAAACACAACCTTGCTTAAATATCACAACCTAAACACAACATTGCTGAAGAAATTCAGTCAGTACAACCTAGACACAACCTTACCGAAGACATTCAGTCAGTACAACCTAAACGCAACCTTATCGAAGACATTCAGTCAGTACAACCTAAACGCAACCTTATCGAAGACATTCAGTCAGTACAACCTAAACACAACCTTACCGAAGACATTCAGTCAATACAACATAAACACAACCTTACCTACGGCATTCAATCAGTACAACATAAACACAACCTTTCCGTAACATAAACACAAATTTACCTAAGATATTCAGTCAGTGCAACATAAACACAAATTTACCTCAGATATTCAGTCAGTACAGGCGGTGCCTGGCTTCGAGAGTGTCTCTCATCTCTCCTCTACGCCCATCATGGGCAAGAGAATGATGATGATGATGACAACATAAACAATGTCACGAATCAAGGGTGTTAAAAAGCCCCACCCCACCCCACCCCCCTCCCGTTTTTTGTGTGCGTGTGTGTCTCCTTTTCTTTTGGTTGTTCGTGTCTCATTGGCTTCAATGTTTGACCATAGCTCCCTGCCCCCACCCCCAACCCTCTCTCCTTTCCCCTCCTCTGATTCCGATACTATCCTGTACAACAGTTAACTATTGGCATGGAGTCACCTGCTCAACAGTTAACTATCGGCATGGAGTCACCTGCTCAACAGTCAACTATCGGCATGGAGTCACCTGCTCAACAGTCAACTATTGGCATGGAGTCACTTTGTACAACAGATAACTATCGGCATGGAGTTACCTGCTCAACAGTTAACTATTTGCATGGAGTCACTCTGTACAACAGTCAACTATCGGCATGGAGTCACTCTGTACAACAGTCAACTATTGGCATGGAGTCACCTGCTCAACAGTCAACTATTGGCATGGAGTTACCTGCTCACCAGTCAACTATTGGCATGGAGTCACCTGCTCAACAGTCAACTATCGGCATGGAGTCACCTGCTCAACAGTCAACTATTGGCATGGAGTTACATGCTCACCAGTCAACTATTGGCATGGAGTCACCTGCTCAACAGTTAACTATCGGCATGGAGTCACCTGCTCACCAGTCAACTATTGGCATGGAGTTACCTGCTCAACAGTTAACTATCGGCATGGAGTCACCTGCTCAACAGTCAACTATTGGCATGGAGTCACCTGCTCAACAGTTAACTATCGGCATGGAGTTACCTGCTCAACAGTCAACTATTGGCATGGAGTTACCTGCTCAACAGTTAACTATCGGCATGGAGTCACCTGCTCACCAGTCAACTATTGGCATGGAGTTACCTGCTCAACAGTTAACTATCGGCATGGAGTCACCTGCTCACCAGTCAACTATTGGCATGGAGTCACCTGCTCAACAGTTAACTATCGGCATGGAGTCACCTGCTCACCAGTCAACTATTGGCATGGAGTCACCTGCTCAACAGTTAACTATCGGCATGGAGTCACCTGCTCACCAGTCAACTATTGGCATGGAGTCACCTGCTCACCAGTCAACTATTGGCATGGAGTTACCTGCTCACCAGTCAACTATTGGCATGGAGTCACCTGCTCACCAGTCAACTATTGGCATGGAGTCACCTGCTCAACAGTTAACTATCGGCATGGAGTCACCTGCTCACCAGTCAACTATTGGCATGGAGTCACCTGCTCACCAGTCAACTATTGGCATGGAGTCACCTGCTGAACAGTTAACTATCGGCATGGAGTTACCTGCTCACCAGTCAACTATTGGCATGGAGTTACCTTCTCACCAGTCAACTATCGGCATGAAGTCACCTGCTCACCAGTCAACTATTGGCATGGAGTCACCTGCTCACCAGTCAACTATTGGCATGGAGTTACCTGCTCACCAGTCAACTATTGGCATGGAGTTACCTGCTCAACAGTTAACTATCGGCATGGAGTTACCTGCTCAACAGTTAACTATCGGCATGGAGTCACCTGCTCAACAGTCAACTATCGGCATGGAGTCACCTGCTCACCAGTCAACTATCGGCATGGAGTTACCTGCTCAACAGTTAACTATCGGCATGGAGTCACCTGCTCAACAGTTAACTATTGGCATGGAGTTACCTGCTCAACAGTTAACTATCGGCATGGAGTCACCTGCTCACCAGTCAACTATTGGCATGGAGTCACCTGCTCAACAGTTAACTATCGGCATGGAGTTACCTGCTCAACAGTAAACTATCGGCATGGAGTTACCTGCTCAACAGTTAACTATCGGCATGGAGTCACTCTGTATAACAGTCATTTATCAGCATGGAGTTACCTGCTCAACAGTCAACTATCGGCATGGAGTTACCTGCTCACCAGTCAACTATCGGCATGGAGTCACTCTGTATAACAGTCAACTATCTGCATGGACTCACTCTGTATAACAGTCATTTATCAGCATGGAGTTACCTGCTCAACAGTTAACTAGCGGCATGGAGTCACTCTGTATAACAGTCATTTATCAGCATGGAGTTACCTGCTCAACAGTTAACTAGCGGCATGGAGTCACTCTGTATAACAGTCATTTATCAGCATGGAGTTACCTGCTCAACAGTTAACTAGCGGCATGGAGTCACTCTGTATAACAGTCATTTATCAGCATGGAGTTACCTGCTCAACAGTTAACTAGCGGCATGGAGTCACTCTGTATAACAGTCATTTATCAGCATGGAGTTACCTGCTCAACAGTCAACTATCAGCATGGAGTCACTCTGTATAACAGTCATTTATCAGCATGGTGTTACCTGCTCAACAGTTAACTATCAGCATGGAGTCACTCTGTACAACAGTCAATGTCAAGGGAGCAAAATCTCTCTCAAAGGACCGTAAGCACTTTAGAGGAAAATAATGCTATGCGTAGTGGAGAAATAGGTAATGGGCCGATTACCATTAGCGCCCTAACCTTGCACATACGGTCAAACTGTGTCAAGAAGGTTGAAGTGGTCAGGTAATTAATTGTCACGTGATAGATGGCACCTAAGGTAGTGAGGACCCTCACGAGATCGAACCTTCCTGATAGCGAAAGGGAGGAAAATTTAACCACTAGGATCTCAGAGCATCGAGTGGGCACTAAATACTCAGTCAGCGGAAGTTGCTTTGTAAACATACCTTGACGAGCAGGAGTCTTGGGCTTTCTCAGATGGTATTGCCGTGGGGCACTGTGTTGATAATTTGTCAGGCTGGTTGAATGCGTGTGGACGTTGGTGTCGTAGCTTTCGCTAGGATAATTACTGTGTTAAAGTGGCTCCCAGAGTCGGTGGGAATTTTCAATGTCCATCTGGTGCCAAATGGTTGTTTGCTAATCAGTTTGGTAGGGATGTGTGAATGTTGATGTGTTGAAGAATGTGGCTAGACGGGAATTCATTATACTTGTGAACAAGGTGGCAGAGAAGTAACATGGACAAAGGCCTGACCCAAAAGGAAATCCTTTGTGTCCATTCCCATATAAACTGAGGGAGAACAACATCAGGGGGAGAGGAGAAGAATACCATGAGAGAGAGAAGAACAGAGGAGAGAGGAAGACAGAGTAGGATTGAGAGAAAGGTGGTCTGGGAGACAGAAGTGACAGCAAGATCTTAGGGTAAAAGACAAGCTGAAAAAGAAAAGATAGAGTTTGAAGCCCAGAGGTGGGTGAAGAGAGACAATGAAGAAGATTTCTTCGTCAAGTTCACAGAGACGACCACGAAGACCCAGTCCTGAAACCTGGAGCCAGTCAACCAAGGGTGTCACCATCACCCAGTGCTGAAGAAAACTTGAAGTGACTTGTTCAAGAACTGTGGTGTGAGGTGAAAGTGTGTGTGTGTGTGTGTGTGTGTGTGTGTGTGTGGAAACCTGGCCAGGTGGGATTAGGAAGTACTGATCTTTTATGTTTTTATTATTCCATTTTGTGTAATTGGATTTTTCATGTGTAATTATAAGTAGCATAGAAATTGTATTCTTTGTTCTCAGTCGTGTTAGCAGGGAAACGAATGCGTGACATCCCATTCCCAGAGAGAATAGAATGGAGTCACTCTGTACAACAGTCAACCATCGGCATGGAGTCACTCTGTACAACAGTCAACTATCAGCATGGAGTTACCTTCTCAACAGTCAACTATCAGCATGGAGTCACCTGCTCACCAGTCAACTATCGCCATGGAGTCACCTGCTCACCAGTCAACTATCGCCATGGAGTCACCTGCTCAACAGTCAACTATTGGCAGGGAGTCACCTGCTCACCAGTCAACTATTGGCAGGGAGTCACCTGCTCAACAGTCAACTATCAGCAACTATCGGCATGGAGTCACCTGCTCAACAGTCAACTATCGCCATGGAGTCACCTGCTCAATAGTCAACTATCAGCATGGAGTCACTCTGTACAACAGTCAACTATCAGCACAGAGTCACCTGCTCAACGCTTTGTGGTCAGCCGTGACCCGCCCAGGGATGTGGGCAGAGGAGACACGCTGGTTGTATTGCACATCCATTACGTCAGCCATGGGGTGGTAAGCGTAACGGAAATCGACACCCGGGTCACAAAAGGTACAGTTTACCAGTGAAATCGAAAACGTTCTCGTGTTTAATATTAACAACCCAGGGGCTGGAGGGAGGGGGGGGGGGGTGGCGACACGGAATGAGGGGGCGGGGTATGGGGTGTTGGTCCTGTTGTGTCAGTATGGGTTGCCCCAGCTGTGAGGGCAATAAACCTTTCCTCTGTAAAGTATCAAAATAAGGAAGAGACGATAATGGATGGACGCCCTATATGGAAGATCAATTACATCGATGACATGTTCAGTCCAGACAGAGCAACGATTTGCTCACGTCGTTTCACACACTCACGTTCCAAATTCTTTAAGTAAAGGAATAAAGCAAAAAGAAGACACCAAGCCCAGGATTCGACCCACATTGCCAAAGAGACTCACGCTGATTCCTCAGAGGAAAAAGTTGTTCAAGCTCTCGGTGCCAAACGCCAAAAGCTCAACTTGCCACCCGCAAGTGCAAAAGAAGAGCGGGGAAAATGGATCTAAAAACTGTCCACAAATTGGACATGCTGACAGGACAGAGCACAATGAATACAAACTAACCACTTTGGGAGACTTTGTATACGACACCTGTATGGACACTAATGGAATGAAGCAACAAAAAATGAAGACATCTACAAACGCCAAACGCATGCTACATATAACATCCAGGAGGGCTTTCAAGAACCATATAAAGGTTACCTCAGAAGCTGAGAAGGAAGGGTCAGAGAAGCGTTGGGAAGATCTGAAAGCACGACACAGTGCCCCCCCCCCCCCCCCTCCCCCCCCCCCCCCCAAAAAAAAGGAAAAAAAAAGCAGATTCAGCACGAAGTACTTAAAAGAAGAAAATCCAAGACCGATTCTTCAGAGATTCTAATTCGACAGGAAGCTATTCGAACAGCCAAAATCTGGTGCATTACAGCGGACAAAGAAACTCTTGAGCAGCATCTCAGAAAAACATATTTTGATCCTCGGGGTAAACCGCCACTTGAAATGCAGGGCTCCGTGTGGACTGCAGCACCAGAGAAAAAGTGTAATGGCAAGCCACCAGCGCTGGATGAGGTAAAGAAAGTTGCTAAGAAAGCGAAAGCCAAATCTTTGTCTGGAACTAATGAAATACCCTATCTGCTGTGTACAAAATATCCCTATGACCTTAAGTGGCTACACGAAAGGATAAAATCAGCATGGAGGAACTCGAAGTTCAGCAACCAATGGATGATAGCGTATGGAGTGTGCTTTCCCAAAGAATGAAAATCGGGTGACATCAACCAGATCAGACCATTATCACTTCTGAACATCAAAAGGGAAATCTTCTTTGCCATGGCAGCGGTTTTGACTTAACGCCTCACAGAAAATGAGTACCTGGATGTGTCGATCAATGAAAGAGGCATCCTGGGTGTCCGGCTGTAAAGAGCATGCCATGGTGATTTTGGAAGCAATTTAAAGGTCAGAGAAAAAGGACCTCGACGCGGTGTGCCTCTATCGGGTAAATGCTTTAGATCAGTTCAACACAAGAAGATTCACTAGCCACATAGATATATCATTTCCCAAAGAACATTCAAGAAATACCGATGAAGTATATACATGATTTTCTTCCCAAAGAAATGCACAAAAGACATGATCAGTTTGAAATTGGTTCTGAAAGCAGCCATGAGCGATATGTGTTCATCAGACATCCAGAATGGATACTAAATGCCCCCTCTAAAAGTCTTTAAGGATGACGCAACAGTCATTTCTCCTAATCAAATTAACCAAACAAAATATTGAAGCAGTTAGAAAAGTTAGTTGTTTCATCAAGGATGAGTTCCAAATAAATAAATAACGAAGTCTCTATCTGTGCCCAAAAAAAATCATAAACAATTACGGTCACTGCAGCTAACAAACAATTCCCACAGTGACAGAAGAACCAGTCAAGAGTTATGAAAGGTGGTATGATGACTTCTTAAAAGACAGAGAGCGGCAAGGAAACCCAGAAAACAGAAGAAAGCCTGCAGATAATAGACGAATGTGGGCTCCTTGGCAAACACAAGGTCTGGTGTTTGCAGTTCATTCTGACCCCGAACCTTTTTGCTCTTCTCTGATAAGCAACATCAGCACTAGCACTGTGGAATCAATGGAAGCCCAAACCAAGAAATACACGAGGAATGGCTCGGTGTCCCGCCTGGTGTCACAAAAGCTGAAGCTAATCATTCCGCGAGGAGAACGAAGTGGGTAAAGCAAGGTCGTTTTCCATGGGTGAGGATTTGGGAGACAAGGTTGAGATCAGTTCAGCCCAAGCTAAATAGGGCAGAAAATAGAAAGTTCAGTGGTAGAGGAAAGCGTCCAGATCAAGGGAATACCAGGACATGTACAAACCAGCAAACGATGGCTTGGGGTCAACAGTAATGAAATGGTTGTCAAAGACAAAAGGGAAAGCAGAGAGAGACGGGAGTTAAAGTAAGAAGGGGATGCCAAGAGAATCCAGACGGCAGTCCAGCAAGGCCGACGGGGAAAACGCATTCCAAAGAAGCTTCAGCTGGAATGACAAATTGCACATGGCACCTCTGAGGACAAGCCTGGCCCTCGGATCTGCTTATGATCC
>CM031602.1:56013416-56018416 GCA_018398815.1 Conus ventricosus
TGAATCATCCTGAAGCGTCACTGTAAACTACCCTGGACGGCCACCGTAAATCACCTCTAAGGGCCACTGTAAATACCCAGAACGGCCACTGTAAACCACCCTGAATGGTAAACCACCGTAAACGGCCACTGTAAAGCACCACAACGGCCGTTGTAAATCACCCACAACGGCCACTGTAAAGCACCATGGACGGCCACTGTAAATTACCCTGAACGGTCACTCTAAATCATCTTGAACGGTCACTGTAAATCACTGTTAACAGCTGTTGCAAATAATCTTGAGCGGCCACTGTAAATCATTCTCAACGGCCGCTGTATATCATCCTGGACGGCCAAGGTAATTAACCTGACCGGCGACTATAAATTACAATAAACAGCCACTGTAATCACTCTAAACGGCCACTGTAATCACCTGAACGGCAAGTGTAAATCTCCCTGAACAGCCACTGTAAATCACGCTGAACAGCCACTGTAATTACCTTGAACAGCCACTGTAAATCACCCTGAACTGTAACTGTAAATCACCCTGAACAGCCACTGTAAATCACATTGAACAACTAGTGTAAAACACCCTGAACCGAAACTGTAAATCACCCTGAACAGACACTATAAATCCCCTGAAAATACGCTGTAAATACCCTAAACAGCCACTGTAAATCACTCTGACCAGCCACAGTAAATTACCCTGAACAGTCACTGCATTTACCCTGAATGGCCACTGTAATCATCTTCAACGGCCACTGTAAATCACCCTTAACGGCCATTGTAATTCACCCTCAACGGCAACTGTAATTCGGCCTGAACGGCCACATGAAATACCCTAAATGGCCACTGTAATCACTACCTTGCGGCCACCGTAGTCACCATAAAACAGCCAGGGTTGTCACCATAACGCGGTCAGTGTTGTCACCATAACGTGGCCAGTGTTGTCACAATAATGCGGCCAGTGTTGTCACCATAACGCAGCCACCGTAGTCACCATAGAGCGACCTGCATAGTCACCATAGAGCGGCCAGCGTTGTCACCACAGAGCGGCCACCGTAGTCACCATAGCGTGGCCACAGTAGTCACCATAGAGCGGGCACAGTACACCATAGAGCGGCCACAGTAGTCACCATAGAGGGGCCACAATAGTCACCACAGAGCAGCCACAGTAGTCACCAAAGAGCGGCCACAGTAGTCACCATAGAAAGTCCACAGTAGTCACCATAGAGTAGGCACAGTAGTCACCATAGAGCGGGCACTATAGTCATCGTAGAGCAGCCACTGTCATCAGCATAAAGCGGTCACTGCCATCACCATAGAGCGGCCACTGCCATCACCACAGAGGGGCCACTGCCATCACCATAGAGCGGCCACTGTCATCGGCATAGAGCGGCTAACTGTCATCACCATAGAGCAGCTAATTGTCATCACCGTAGAGCGGCCACTGCCATCACCATAGAGCGGCCGCTGTCATCACCATAGAGCAGCTAATTGTCATCACCATAGAGCGGCCACTGTCATCGGCATAGAGCGGCCTCTGTTGTCACCATAGAGCGGCCACTCTCATCGCACACTGTGGGAGGACCGGCCTCACGGCCACAGGGCGCTGTTGGTGGGCACAGGCAGGCAGGGGGCCGGCAAGACGAAGTGCCTTCATCAAATATGAAAGATACCCAACACAGCTGCAACACGGAGTCTCCGCTCCCGGCCACAGCCCCGGAATAGCTGATGACCGCCACAACAGCACGGGAGCATAGGGCCCCGCCCGCACAACTGGGGGAAGATATCCTTCACCAATTTCCCCATCATCACTCAACGTGTTCTTAGTTAGATCAACATTGAAGCCAGGTCAACTCTTTATAGTATGCAAGTCCACATTCCGAATGACAGATTGAGTCCCAAGGGCGAGAGGAGAGAGAGAGAGAGGAGAGAGAGAGAGAGAGAGAGAGAGGAGAGAGAGAGAGAGAGAGAGAGAGAGAGAGAGAGAGGAGGGAGGGAGGGAGGGAGGGAGGGAGAGAGGGTGCATTTGAGGCCGTGCACACACACACATACTCACACACACACAAACACACGCTCGCGCTCTCTCTCTCTCTCGCGCACACACACACACACACACACACACACACACACACACACACACACACACACACACACACACACACATCGCAAAATGAATTGATAAATAAAAAGGAAAAAAGGGAAAGGAAGGGAAAAATGACAGGAGAAATGGCAAGGCAGATGAATAAAAGATCATGGAGAAGGCCAGAAGGAACAGAGACGTGGGGATGGGGGAGCAGGGGAGGCGTGGAAGTTGGGAGAAGGAGAGAGGGAGAAGGGGGAGAGAGGTAGGGGCATGGGGAAGGAAGGGGGGGGGGGGTCAGTCAGGGAGGGATAACGATAACGAGCACAAACAATATTCCCTGACGCGGAACACATAGGTTGTGAAATATTAACGAAGCTCAAGCCGGAGACGGTGTCCGGTGATAATTGAACCAAGGCAAGCACAGGCAGTTCCCCTCCCCTCCCCTCCACCCCACTCCTGGGAGGGGATAGGGGTGGGGGAGAACGGCGGAGGGGGAGGAGGGAGGAGACGCCCTCCTGAAAGGTAGCCCCTGACACCCTGACAACAAGCACAAGCACACTGGGTACCGGTAGATAGACTGGCAGCAGATACCTACCGTGGAAGCGGACATGCAGCGAATGGAGCGAGAGTCGGGTGCCCTGTAGGATGGCGAGTAGCGGCCCTGGGGTAGAGCGGAAGGGTGCAGGGCTGGGGCCAGCCCTAGGGTGGGTTGCTTCATATCCATGGACCCACACATAAGTGCACGGCCACAGGCACGCCTTATAAAATAATCACGAAGTCAATAATGGCGAGGAGCAAGACCAGGACCCGGAGTAGAGAGGGAGAAAGCGGCGGCCGCGACGGTGGCGAGACAGATCCGGGCCGAGTTGGGCATGGCAGCTCTTGGAGAGACAGAGAGCAGAGACAGACTCTAGCTGGCTAGCTGCTGGCAGGGCTGGTCAGGGTTACACGGACTCACAGGGGTGAAGATCGCTTTGCCTGACGCTGGCGCTTTCTCACTCTCTGCCATTGGCCTGCCTGGCCTGCCACAGCCCACCACCACCACTACCATCCTCCTCCCCTCCTTCGTCCCACCGCTGTCAATTCCACAGTCCCCTCCTCCCCTTCCAATCACACTTCGTGGCTTGTAGGTAGTGACAGTCCTGGAGTCAGTGCCAGCACAGTGGACAGCCGGCTCCCTGCTTCCCCCACCGAGAGCTCTGTCCTCTGTCACCACGCCACCGCTGACATGTCGGCCTCACTGTCTATATCAATCGACAGCTTCCAAAACAACAACAACAACAACAACAAAAGTGGATTGAAATAAAAATCTTTTTCTTTCTTCCATTTCAACTCGTTCCCGCGTGTCTCTGGCCCGAACCGTTCCCACCCACCCAGTTTCCTCCCTTCTTCATCCCTCATCCCCCACACTCTCTCCGCACGTCCCTTCACTCTCCGCACGTCCCTTCGCCCTCTTTTCCTCCCTTCCTCTCGTCAGTCTCTAGACCTCCCTCCCTTCGACCCTACCTACCTCCCCCTTCCCGATCCCCCTCCGCGCCACCCCCCACCCCCACCCCCACCCCGGTGCTTCTCCCTCCCTTCCTTTCCTTGTCGTCACCTCTGGCACCACACGGGGACAGACAGTGCCAGGTTGTAAGCAGGGGGCGGAGCCAAGCGCGCGTGCCGAGGTTGTCAGTTATCCCAGACAACGTGAGCAGAGACAGGGAGGGGGAGAGGCTGCCTGAAGGATGCCACGCTGTCACTCACACGGCAGTCTTTCACCAACAGCGACGGGGGCGTGGCCAAAATCCCGGCATCCTAGGGCCGCCGCAGCAGCGGCCTCAGCTGTAGTTGGAGCATTTATTTCTACCGGCCAACCTCGTCGACACCGAGCGGGTCAACCGTCACAGCCTCTCACTGCTTTCCACAGCCTCCACAGTTGTCCGAGTTATCCCTTGCTTTTCAGTACACCTACATCTGCCAGATAATAAATAATCAGCAGTTCCCTTTTTTGCTGTTGTTGTTTTTTTGGGGATGTAGAAGATTGAATGGAAGACAAGAATCTTGTCTGATCTTGTCCATTATTTACCATTTCACTCCCGAATCGGCCGTACAAACCAAATACTCTTATTCAAAGAGTAAACAAGCATCGCCTGGTTCTGACAACGGATTGATTGTTGCTTTCAACCGCGGAGAAAAAAAAAGAAGAAAAAAAAAGGGGGGGGGGGGGGGGTACGCCATATTATAAAGTTGAAAGGCAAAATGAAAGGAATCGCTGGCGTGCTTTTGTACAGGTTGTGAGAGGACCTTCGGTGGAGATGCAAATTCAGTGAACAAGCTAAAGATGTTCCATTTGAGTTATAATTTCCATTCAATTTAAAAGTTTGGAAAAAAAAAACATAAAGAAAGAAAGTAAGAGAAGCTCAGAACCAGTAGGCCTATTTGAATGTTTGTGTCTTAAAATCTTACGCTCACGGTAATGGTGGCTTTGAGGAAATGCAAGCTTAAGAATGACCACAGACTGCTTTGATAGGAATGAGTGTACAAAAATAAGTGGTAAGATAAATGCTGCATTTTATTGATGAAATCGCCGTGGTATCTCATTTGTAATCAAACAAGCTGTTACTGAATGTTACGGTTTAGGAACTGAGCACTTGAACGGCTTATTTCAAGCAACATTTACTGAGCGTTCTACAAACGCCAAGCATGAACTATTGTGCTTGTGTAATGGTAGCCCCTACTCGCGACCCTTCCGAGTAAAACCTGGTATCCTTTCCATCAAAATTGCTATTAAACACTCTGTCATTCAAACAACATGTTGGCAAAACAACATACCTTGTAGTTGCGCGGGTGAGTGCGCGTTCACACACACACGCGCGCGCGCGCACGCGCACACACACACACACACACACACACACACACACACACACACACACACACCTCTGTATAGACAT
>CM031602.1:56035916-56053416 GCA_018398815.1 Conus ventricosus
TATCAAATAACTTGTTGAAATATTTAAGAAAAAACGGGACTACTTCTTCACATGATACTTAAACAATTCGCCTATGATACCATCAGGCCCAGCTGCTTTTCGGTTCTTAAGTTTTCTTATAGCTAGCAACACTTCCTCTTTAGAAATTGGGCGGTTCATACAATTATCTACCTCTTCCTCAGAAACATCATATGGAACTTCATTTGTATCCGTTTGTAGCAAACACTGAAAATGTTGGAACCATGTGTCAGCACATATAGTGTTTCTTACCTGCTTACTTTTAAAATTAGTTTTACGGACATTATCCCAAAAATCCTTTTGACTTTTATTGACATTACTAGTTTATCTATTAACAGTTTATTAAACTCCTTCTGCTTCTTCTTCAGTAAATTTTTGTACTCCCGTCTTGCAATTACATATTCTTTAGTATCTTCAGGATCTTTTGAGAGAGAGAGAGAGAGAGAGAGAGAGAGATCATTATTTTTGTGACTGCGCCAACGGATCAGCGAGTGATATGCAATCATTGGTTTCAACGAACATCCATTTCATATTATTCAGTTGTCTTTGTTTCCACAACAAAAAGAAAAAAACTGCACACACTAGATCACTCATACTGATCTTTTTTTCGAAACCTGTCGAATCAATGAATTAGCTTACTCATCCGTTCTTTTATCAGAGTGGTTTAATGACTTCACGTATAATGAAGACGTTCCTTGTCTGACTTGACTGTTTTCGTAGCGACACCATCAGAGAGAGTTGGAAACTTCGACATATACAATTTTCTCTTTGTGTATATTGTGTGAAAATACTGCAGCGAACTGGCTTTACATTTGGGAACCAAATGGACCCAGGAGGCTGTTGGAGACAATGAGGACTGGGTGGTGGATAATATAAATTGTTACATGCTCAGATGGACTTTGCACAACATTGATGTGGGTTGTGTCAGTGAGGTGGTGGCTGTTTAGGAATCCCTCCCAGAATGGCTCCCTTCTTGGGGGGAGGAGCGTTGGGGTGGGGGAGGCGCTGTTCTGTTATCCATCCTGAAATCAATCCCCTGGAGAAGAGTGGGATGGTGCTGTTCTGAAACACATCCAAGAATACCGCCTCCCCTCCTGCCCTGTAAGGAGGGTGAAGGCTATTGTGGAACCTGTCCCTAAAAGACTTTCCTGTTGGAGGGACGGAGAGCAGTTTTGAGTTTTCGTTATTTGGGGGTAGGGGGGCTGTTCTGGAACCCGTTTTACAATAGCTCCCTTGCTGGTCAGGACGGGGGGGGGGGGGGGGGGGGGGGGGGTATTTTGGATCTCTACTGGAATACCACTCCAAAACGACTGCTGGCAAGTCAGTCAGGGGCATGATGGGAATTGTTTATAGACCAGGCCCAGAACGGCGCCCCCCTCCCCCCCTCCTTTTTTTTTCTTTTTATTTATTGCATGTTCTTCAGGTCCCAGATAACATTTTCATCAGAGGAGAATCATTCTAGGACAGGCTCAGAATAGCCCCTCTCTCCTCCGCATGCCTAACTATCCTAGAGAAATGTGGAGATGTCGAGTATTCTATTTTCATGAGAGAATGAGTGCTAACCCTCATAAGTACACGTAATTTAAAAGCGGGGCAAGAGGGAATTGGGCATTTCGCTTACATGTGAACCTAAGAAAAGTCAAGTTGGAAAATTGTCGAATGTGATAGCATGGTATGGAGATGGGAGTGGCTGGGGCAGATGTAACAGCATGGTATGGAGATGGGAGTGGCTGGGCCACATGTAACAGCATGGTATGGAGATGGGAGTAGCTGGGGCAGATGTAACAGCATGATATAGAGATGGGAGTGGCTGGGGCAGATGTAACAGCATGGTATGGAGATGGGAGTGGCTGGGCAGATGTAACAGCATGGTATGGAGATGGGAGTGGCTGGGCCAGATGTAACAGCATGGTATGAAGATGGGAGTGGCTGGGGCAGATGTAACAGCATGGTATGGAGATGGGAGTGGCTGGACAGATGTAACAGCATGGTATGGAGATGGGAGTGGCTGGGGCAGATGTAACAGCATGGTATGGAGATGGGAGTGGCTGGGAGTGACTGGTGCAGATGTAACAGCATGGTATGGAGATGGGAGTGGCTGGGGCAGATGTAACAGCATGGTATGGAGATGGGAGTGACTGGTGCAGATGTAACAGCATGGTATGGAGATGGGAGTGACTGGTGCAGATGTAACAGCATGGTATGGAGATGGGAGTGACTGGTGCAGATGTAACAGCATGGTATGGAGATGGGAGTGGCTGGGGCAGATGTAACAGCATGGTATGGAGATGGGAGTGGCTGGGGCAGATGTAACAGCATGGTATGGAGATGGGAGTGGCTGGGGCAGATGTAACAGCATGGTATGGAGATGGGAGTGGCTGGGAGAGACTGGTGCAGATGTAACAGCATGATATGGAGATGGGAGTGACTGGGCAGATGTAACAGCATGGTGTGGAGATGGGAGTGACTGGGGCAGATGTAACAGCATGGTATGGAGATGGGAGTGGCTGGGGCAGATGTAACAGCATGGTATGAAGATGGGAGTGGCTGGGAGTGACTGGTGCAGATGTAACAGCATGGTATGGAGATGGGAGTGACTGGTGCAGATGCAACAGCATGATATAGAGATGGGAGTGGCTGGGGCAGATGTAACAGCATGGTATGGAGATGGGAGTGGCTGGGAGTGACTGGTGCAGATGTAACAGCATGATATGGAGATGGAGTGGCTGGGGCAGATGTAACAGCATGGTATGGAGATGGGAGTGGCTGGGGCAGATGTAACAGCATGGTATGGAGATGGGAGTGGCTGGGGCAGACGTAACAGCATGGTATGGAGATGGGAGTGGCTGGGGCAGATGTAACAGCATGCTATGGAGATGGGAGTGGCTGGGAGTGACTGGTGCAGATGTAACAGCATGGTATGGAGATGGGAGTGACTGGTGCAGATGTAACAGCATGATATGGAGATGAGAGTGGCTGGGGCAGATGTAACAGCATGGTATGGAGATGGGAGTGGCTGGGGTGACTGGTGCAGATGTAACAGCATGATATGGAGATGGGAGTGGCTGGGGCAGATGTAACAGCATGGTATGGAGATGGGAGTGGCTGGGGCAGATGTAACAGCATGGTATGGAGATGGGAGTGGCTGGGGTAGATGTAACAGCATGGTATGGAGATGGGAGTGGCTGGGCCAGATGTAACAGCATGGTATGGAGATGGAGTGACTGGTGCAGATGTAACAGCATGATATGGAGATGGGAGTGGCTGGGGCGGGTGTAACAGCATGGTGTGGAGATGGGAGTGACTGGGCATATGTAACAGCATGGTATGGAGATGGGAGTGGCTGGGGCAGATGTAACAGCATGGTATGGAGATGGGAGTGGCTGTGAGTGACTGGTGCAGATGTAGCAGCATGGTATGGAATGGGAGTGGCTGGGAGTGACTGGTGCAGATGTAATAGCATGATATGGAGATGGGAGTGGCTGGGGCAGATGTAACAGCATGGTATGGAGATGGGAGTGGCTGGGAGTGACTGGTGCAGATGTAACAGCATGATATGGAGATGGGAGTGGCTGGGGCAGATGTAACAGCATGGTATGGAGATGGGAGTGGCTGGGGCAGATGTAACAGCATGGTATGGAGATGGGAGTGGCTGGGGCAGATGTAACAGCATGGTATGGAGACGGGAGTGGCTGGGGCAGATGTAACAGCATGGTATGGAGATGGGGTGACCGGGGCAGATGTAACAGCATGGTATGGAGATGGGAGTGGCTGGGAGTGACTGGTGCAGATGTAACAGCATGGTATGGAGATGGGAGTGGCTGGGGCAGATGTAACAGCATGGTATGGAGATGGGAGTGGCTGGGGCAGATGTAACAGCATGGTATGGAGATGGGAGTGGCTGGGGCAGATGTAACAGCATGGTATGGAGATGGGAGTGGCTGGGGCAGATGTAACAGCATGGTATGGAGATGGGAGTGGCTGGGGCAGATGTAACAGCATGGTATGGAGATGGGAGTGGCTGGGGCAGATGTAACAGCATGGTATGGAGATGGGAGTGGCTGGGGCAGATGTAACAGCATGGTATGGAGATGGGAGTGGCTGGGGCAGATGTAACAGCATGGTATGGAGATGGGAGTGGCTGGGGCAGACGTAACAGCATGGTATGGAGATGGGAGTGGCTGGGCAGATGTAACAGCATGGTATGGAGATGGGGGTGACCGGGGCAGATGTAACAGCATGGTGTGGAGATGGGAGTGGCTGGAGTGACTGGTGCAGATGTAACAGCATGGTATGGAGATGGGAGTGACTGGGGCAGATGTAACAGCATGGTATGGAGATGGAAGTGGCTGGGAGTGACTGGTGCAGATGTAACAGCATGGTATGGAGATGGGAGTGGCTGTGGCAGATGTAACAGCATGGTATGGAGATGGGAGTGACTGGGACAGATGTAACAGCATGGTATGGAGATGGGAGTGGCTGGGAGTGACTGGTGCAGATGTAACAGCATGGTATGGAGATGGGAGTGACTGGTGCAGATGTAACAGCATGATATGGAGATGGGAGTGGCTGGGCAAATGTAACAGCATGGTATGGAGATGGGAGTGGCTGGGGTGACTGGTGAAGATGTAACAGCATGATATGGAGATGGGATTGGCTGGGGCAGATGTAACAGCATGGTATGGAGATGGGAGTGACTGGAGTGGCTGGTGCAGATGTAACAGCATGGTATGGAGATGGGAGTGGCGGGGGCAGATGTAACAGCATGGTATGGAGATGGGAGTGGCTGGGGCAGATGTAACAGCATGGTATGAAGAGGGGAGTGGCTGGGGCAGATGTAACAGCATGGTATGGAGATGGGAGTGGCTGGGGCAGATGTAACAGCATGGTATGGAGATGGGAGTGGCTGGGGCAGATGTAACAGCATGGTATGAAGATGGGAGTGGCTGGGGCAGATGTAACAGCATGGTAGGGAGATTGGAGTGGCTGGGGCAGATGTAACTGCATGGTATGGAGATGGGAGTGGCTGGGAGTGACTGGTGCAGATGTAACAGCATGGTATGGAGATGGGAGCGGCTGGGGCAGATGTAACAGCATGGTATGGAGATGGGAGTGGCTGGGGCAGATGTAACAGCATGGTATGAAGATGGGAGTGGCTGGGGCAGATGTAACAGCATGGTATGGAGATGGGAGTGACGGGGGCAGATGTAACAGCATGGTATGTAGATGGAAGTGGCTGGGGCAGATGTAACAGCATGGTATGGAGATGGGAGTGGCTGGGGCAGATGTAACAGCATGGTATGGAGATGGGAGTGGCTGGGGCAGATGTAACAGCATGGTATGGAGATGGGAGTGGCTGGGGCAGATGTAACAGCATGGTATGGAGATGGGAGTGGCTGGGGCAGATGTAACAGCATGGTATGGAGATGGGAGTGGCTTAGAGTTCATGCCACACTGCGGGTTGAACTGTGAGAGTGAATTGTTGGTCAGATGTAACAGTCACCTTCAATGTTGATGCTGATGTACACAATGAAGCTGCGTGAGACGTAACATCGAGATAAACCATTGCATGTGTAAAAAAGCAAACAACGCATTATTGATAGATAATCTGACTGCGTCACACACACACACACACACACACACACACACACACACACACACACACACACACACAACACACACACACACACACACACACACACACACACACACACGCACGCACATCATAAACAGGTCAAGCAAGAAAGCCATATGATTAAGGATTATCCAGGGGCAGGCTTGTCTGTTTTATCATTAGATAAACATTAAGTGAGCCAACCTTTAACCGTTACACACACACACACACACACACACACACACACACACACACACACACACACACACACAACACACACACACACACACACACACACACGCACGCACATCATAAACAGGTCAAGCAAGAAAGCCATATGATTAAGGATTATCCAGGGCAGGCTTGTCTGTTTTATCATTAGATAAACATTAAGTGAGCCAACCTTTAACCGTTACACACACACACACACAAAACACACACACACACACACACACACACACACACACACACATGTTTGCCATTGCAGACATTTCCTGTGTTTTATGTATCTTTGTCATCTGTTGTTCGCAGAATGCTGGCATAGATTATAGAACCTTTAAACAGGTGTGATCTTCTGTGTGTAACTACACTGGGTCGGGGTTCAGCCACTGAACGGTGGACACAGTGCACTGTCTACACGGGGAGGGGGTGGGGTAGGATGGTCAGTCACTAGCAGGTGCACCAATAAAACGCTCTGACTAGGGTGGTCAGTATCCTTCAACACACTTCACTCACAACATGCTGCCGGGGATCGAACCTGCTGCCCCGGGATGGAGAGTGCAGTTTCAGCCACTCGGCTGTCACTTCCATCCTTTTCGGTCAGAACTAAAACACCCCAACGACACCACCACCCTCACCACCGGCCTAAAAACTGTGCATAATCCGAGTTTAAATCAAAGGAGACTACTGCACAAGGCGTCTGGATGACGGGACCTAGAGTGACAATGACTCCAGGCCTGACGTCTGAACCAGTCCTTTAGAAGTGATAATGACTCCAGGCCTGACGTCTGAACCAGTCCTTTAGAAGTGATAGTGACTCCAGGCCTGACGTCTGAACCAGTCCTTTAGAAGTGAAGCAAAGGGACCTGGAGTCCGCCTCGCTGCACTGTGGTCATCGTAGACTACAGACGTGCGCTGAAAGGGAAGAGGGAAGGACAATGGCTCCTTCTTCACCTTGTCCGTACGTGCGTTGTTCGTTTAATGGTCAGCAGATCAGCTAGCCGCAGGTCTCATAGTGCATGGACATTTCTCAGGTTTCCTACTGCTTCTTGGTGTTCGCTTGGGAAGAGGCACTGTCAAACAAGCCAGCCAGAAACACCGTGACACTGGAGCCTCTTGCCCACGAGGAGTGTCTCCACAACGTAAATAGAAGCCTTCACCGATTCAGTGGAGGCAAAAGACAACACAGGGAATAAGAGGCTAGCACTGGTGGTGACATCACGAAATGGAAACATACAACACACGCCCTACTGAAACCAGTAACAAGGAATACAAATGTCCAAGCGTCTTTTTTTCCCGATTCTTGATTTAATCAGTCGACTGCCTTTCCCCACCCAGAAGGGCTGAGTAACAGAGAAAGGAGATGACCCCCTGGATACCTGTAGTTCCCGGCTGTGACGCCCGGTAGGGACAGCTCACATACTGTCATCGATTATTTGGGTTTACTTCTGTGTTTTGTTCAGTCTTGTTTAAGGCACTTCGTGAAATGAATCCTCACTTTGCTCTTCGCTGGCTACTCTGAGCGGCCGTTTGATTTGGACTTTGCCCAATGGGTCAGTTTCAAAGTGAGGGGACCGCAGGCGGAAATTGAAATAAACTTGGGGGAAAATGCGGTGACTGATGGGTGCAGGGTTTTTTTTTCTTTTGTTGTTGTTGTTGTTTTGTTTGTTTGTTTTAGCGGGGAGAGGCGGTATGATAGTGAGAAGACCACAATGAGTACATTTGGTGATGGAGGATCATCACTTTATTTATTCATTTATTCATTTTTGACAATGATGAAATAAAGTGTTTACAAGAACCATTAAATATAATAACGTTCACATTTCTGAGAACTATTTTCGCCCCCCACCCTCTCCCTCCATCTTTTTCCTTGACTGAGAAGGCTAACACACACACACACACACACACACACACACACACACACACACACACACACACACACACACACACATACACACACAGAGCGAGAGAGAGAGAGAGAGAGAGAGAGAGGGAGAGAGAGAGAGGCATACTCCCAGACACACAGCCAGCCACATGACTTTCTTTGTGAAGTGACTGCTTCACTGGATTCAGAACCAAAGGTCGCTGTTCACGACATGGTCTTAGCAACGCTCACATCCAAGATAATCTGTCTCAATTTTTTTAAAGAGAGAAATCGTCTTTTCTCCCGCCTTCTCCCGCATTTCCACCTCCATTTCCTCCCTCTCCCCCGTCATCGCCCCCTCCACCCACCACCACCTCTCACTCCCCTCTTAATCTTCTGGAGAATATCACAGACGGCCATGTCACAGTGTGTATTAGCGCGATCACGTGTCGCTGCACGAGCGGCAGTTCTATTAAAGTGAAGGGCGTGGTCCCTGGGGACCCATCTCGCCCCCCATTGGCCGATGAGGTCGCTGACAATGACGTCGCCATGTCTCAGGCTGAGCACGTGCAATCGGTTGAAATTGTACACCTCTTCGGTGCCAGAGCTTTTAGCGTTCGCTGTCTACTTCTTGATTCTCTTTATCCTCTTGATTTTACCTTTGTTATTTCTTTTGGAGGTTTAATCTCCTGCCTTTCTCACAGCCTCCACACCATCACCCACCCACCCCTTAACCCCGTTCTCTCCATCCTCCCTCTCTTCTCTCTCTTTCCTAACTTCCAGCTGGTTCTGGCCCATTAATTTCGGAACCGAAAAGAAGCAATCGCCTCAGACAGGAACAGAAGTAAGCAAATAAAGAAATAATGGAATAAAATATAAAACAAGCAGAAACCGGAATTTCGGATCAGGGGCGGCTCCATACTTGATTTCGGGGGAAAAGTTCAAATGGTCGGTTGGGTGGGGTGGGGGTTGAAATGATCTCTATATACTGTGTGGATGTTGATGTTTATTTGTTTGCTTTGAACTGGCTTTCGTTTCATCTTTGCAACTCCTCTACAAACTATCTCTGTCTCTGTCTCTCTCTCCCTCTCTCTCTCCCTCTCTCTCTCTCTCTCTCTCTCTCTATCTCTCTCTCTCTCTCTCTCCTCTCTCTCTCCTCTCTCTCTCTCTCTCTCTCTCTCTCTCTCTCTCTCTCTCCCCCCCCCCCCCCCCTCGATCTCAAAATATAATTTCGGTCAAAGAATGGATTCAGCATTTCAAGAATGTATGAAAAAAGATGATGGAAGTTTACTTTTTGAGGATCAAGTAGATGATGCAGAATACATTTTTGATATACAGTTTTAAGAAAGAAAGTGTGGGCTTAGGATAATATCAGCACTTTTAAACGTAATCTGGGGTTTTGCAATGAAACTGTTGAATTCTCTGTGAGTCAAAGGCTCTCGCATTTAAGATGGAAGATTGTATCATCTACAATTGTATCATCTTTCAAGACAGGCGAGACACACCATGGAGACGACAGGGTGTTCCTTCATGTGAGGTGTGTCGTAAATAGTATGGTTTTCTTGTTATCAACAGATTACACGAAACGTTCAACAGGATTTCTCTGGTAAACACTAGGCTGGATTTTCAAAAGGCTATTTCATAAATGATGATCATTAGCTGCCGTGAAAAAATCGCAAATAATCGAAAGTTATATGTTGGTTTTGTCGACTTTGAAAAAAGCATTTTCGGGAATTTGCTATGGTCAGTGTAATGTTGCATCATCACTATCACGGTCAGTGTAATGTTGCATCATCACTATCACGGTCAGTGTAATGTTGCATCATCACTATCACGGTCAGTGTAATGTTGCATCATCACTGTCACGGTCAGTGTAATGTTGCATCATCACTGTCACGGTCAGTGTAGTGTTGCATCATCACTGTCACGGTCAGTGTAATGTTGCATCATCACTGTCACGGTCAGTGTAATGTTGCATCATCACTGTCAAAGCACAACGTGCGCTGCATTCTGGGCGCTGGACAAAGGCACTGACATGGAGGACTCATTCATTGATTGATTGGCTGTGAAACGTTTTGGGATGAAGACAGAAGAACTCTTTGTGACTTATGAACTAATATTTCCCACAGACATTAATTCTTGTAAATAATGTATGAAACACTGACTGAAATGAAATCGGGGCGTGAAAGTAGGTTGCTATTGACAGTTCATGAAATATCTTGTAAAGGGTACGATTCTACCCAGCCTTTGTAGAACAGAGAGTTGTAGTGGTTAACCCCTCCAACGCGGGATAGAATAGCAGTGAGGGGCAACCTAGCTAGTAGGCTGGAATGCCAGTTAAGAGGTTGGTCACTCAGCAGTTTGCCCACGGCTGGTCTGGGCAGACTGGTTTTGGAGAGACGGCCATTGGGCTTCAGCCACATCGTAATTGGTGTTGTGTTTGCTGATGTGGACTTGAGATTTTGGAATGGGTAAACATCTTTTAGGTGGGATGCTGGATTTTGCCCTAGGTACAGAGTCTGAAGGGTCTGTTTCTTCTGCACTTCTCCAGACCCAGCCACTTACATGGCGGTTGGCACTGTTGGTTGTCGGGCCATGGGGAATAGAATGTTTGTTTAAGAGCAGCCCAGCGAGGCAAGATCTTGGGCACTTTAGACGCTTGTAGTCGTTCTATTGTGACTCAGGCCACAAAAGACTTTCTCGAAAGATCTGGTTCAAAGGGGTGGAAGGCCTATATACTCCCAGCGTTCTGGCTCTGAGATCATTTCTTCACTGAGCAGAGTGTGGTGAAGGCTGTGACGCTGACTCAGGTGTTTGTGAATGTAAAGGTATGTTGATGGTTTTTGCCGTTGGTTTGGCTATGTTTTACCTAGAGTGAGGGCAGATAGAGTACTATCTTCGTGAAACAAATTTAGTAAATGGAAGTTAAGAGTTATATGTTCTTACATTTTTATTGTACAAACTCCAATTCCTTATCAACTGGAAATGTGATATACCAAATTTCCACAGTCAATTATTTAGGTAACTTTGTAACTAAGCAGGTGCTGGCGCTTCATAAGAATGAAATCAGAAACAGTTATTCAGTATCGTCACAGATTTTAGGGTGAGTTGTCAACAAATCGATGCCAGAAAACATAGATTGTAGACGTTGCTGTCTTTTATTGTGATTAGTGGATAAAGTTTAAACGCGCGCCCTGCAGGTTCCTTGTGTTCGAACACTAGACAAACTGGTTTGTAAATGTCGCCCTTGTTTGCTGGCGAGACGGATAGGGTTAAGTCACAGTGATGAAACCGCACGGCGGCCTGAGCAAATGATTAAGATACAGCCAGTGAAGGTAGTTTTATTATTCCTCTGTGTGTCTGGGTTGCTACCCGTTACAAACAAGTGTTTTAACCTGTTTGTTCAATATGTTTACACCCGTGGGTCCATTGCAGGGCTGAAAAGCAACTGCCATTGTTGGGCCGGGGTGTAGGCCTAACAGGTGAAACGTGGAGCCATAGCGTGTAGCACGCACTGTCCTGAGTGGGTGCGTGTGCCGAGAAAGGAAGATAGCTTTAGTTGGTTTGTTCATATGTAAGGTGTGTCCTTTCTGAGTTTCATCATATGTGTGGACACTACACATATGATTTTTTCCCATACAATTGTGTAGCTGCTGTTGAAAATCAGATGTTAATTGATTTCATTTATTGTTCATTGCTCCTGCCGTTCGCAACGGGGAGTCTCAATCTTAATGTTATGTTCATGAAATAATTATATTGTTGATCCTGCCGTTCGCAACGGGGATCCCTTTTCTTAATGTTATGATAATAAAATTATTATGTTGTTGATCCTGCCGTTCGCAACGGGATCCCCTTTGGTTAATGTTATGATTATGTTATGGGTTGTAAATGTATGTTGTACCTCCTACCGTTCGCAACGGGAGGCCTTGTGTGTTGATGTTTGTTGTAAATCCTGCACTTTTGTCTTAGCTTAATTTGAATAATTATGTTTTCCTGTATATGTTTTTATATAGTACCTCATGTTCATGATTATTATTGTTTATGTCTTAATAGGTCGGTGGTTTGGTTATGGTTGGTTGATCCAACCATGATTTAAAATAAAAAGAGAGAAGAACCAACGAGCTGGTGTTGGGTGTTGAAGTTGATGTGTCAACTTGCTCTCTCCCCAACTCCTTCTACCCCTTCTACCCTCCTTATCCATCCATCCACCACCCCTTACAATCTGATTTTTGGACGTCACCGTTAGTTTCATGTGGTTTCTTTTCTTCCAGATAACTAAGGCACGGAAGTATTTACACTTCAGTGTTTTCAGGCGGAGGTGCAGGCTGTATAGTATGGTTGTTAAGCAACATTTTTGGTCATCAGAATGCACTTTTGGTTCGAAGCAAACCCTTTTGTCTGAAGGTGTAGGCATGTGTCTAGATTTAATTTTTTAAAAGAGGCAAGCTCTCTTACTTACTGAAATTGTGTAACTGCCTGTCAAAATTAGGTCATGCGGCAATATTTTGGTGATTTTCTGACACTTGCTAAACTATCACCAGATTACTATTTTGTACACACAATGCATGTATTATATGCAGACTGGGTACAATGATTGAATTAAATACACATTTAGCCTAAATTAGTCTTTTTATTCACAATGACCTACTTTGCCATCCAAAGTAGGTCATAAGCCTTGCCAATGCCTGTTTCCTTGTACAGCGTTATACTGCCTGGCCTGATCCTTCTTTTGTTTACTCTGATTTTTTAAAAAGTTTTTTGTTTTGTGTTTAATGACTTCGAGTTATGTAATGGACCCAAGAAAATTAAACGGCAAACAATAACAATAACAACAGAGAAAAACAGGATAAATGTAGGTCACCTTATGTGTCATGCTTCATTTAATCAGAAACGTCCAAGACATAAGCATGCAATTATTTTTACACTCTAGGTTTCTCAGTTTGTTTCGTGATAACGGTGATGTTACAGAAGTAGTCCCATCTACGAGTCTTTGAGTAACAAAATCATGATATTGTTGTTTCCCAATAGAGATGACATCACGAACTGCTGTCACTGCTGAAACATCTGTGACAACTTTGGTGTCCATGGCAAAGAGAACACCACTGTCATCCTCAAATGGACTGCCAGCTTCTTCAAAAACAGCAAGAAGCTTCTGAACATCTGCCATGAAATTGTTCTGCATTGCTGCTGATTGCTCATGATGTTCCATCATCCTTGATGGCCTAGATATTTGCTGTTCAAAACTGTGCAGAAAACGGGTGATTTCTGGCCCTGCAACCATCCATCTACGGAGAGCTGCTGGGTTAGTTGTTAATCCGACTGCACCTCCATCACCTTTGATCATGGCATTACATTGTTCATGGGCATGATCAAGGGCAATTGAAGAAAATGGTCTCCCAGTTTGTTGACGACGAAAGCACCACGACAAAATGCTTGATGTACAGATGGAAACTTTCTTATGAGCTGACATAGGTCACGTAAATGCACAGACAGCCATCGTGCATAGTGGATGTGGTCCAAGGCAAAAAACCAGGGAATGAGTGTCGCCAGTGCTTGACGTATAAACTGTTCAAAATCTGCAGCACGGATAGAATGGATGAGCTGGAGTACGCCCAACTGTAACTCCAGAACTCGACACCAGTAAGCAAACATTGGTTGCTTCTCACTCTGGTTCTTGTACCATTCATCGAAGGTTTCCTCTATTTTCTGCCTCTTGCTGAATGCTCTTTGTTGCAGTATGTAGAGTGATGCTGCGGTGATTTCATGGGCCAGTCTCGTCCTCGCAACATGTGAAACCTTCAGCAGAGAGTCCGCAACACCACTCCTGGTGACTCCTGCAGACTCAAGAAGACTTGTCCAGCCACTTCCATTCAGCCAGTCTCCTAACACTCTTAACGCAGCAATTTCTATGTGAAGCCCTCCTAGCATGACAACAAAAGAATCTTCACCAAGCTCTACTGGCCAGGACCACTGGATCTCCTTGGCAAGGGCATACAGTGGCTGGTCCATGGCGATCACTGGAATTTGTCCAGGGTTGAGGTGTTCAACACTAGCCTTGATCAGATGCATTGCATGCTTAATTAAAGACGGCGAATGAGCATTATCTTCCAATAGTGGCAAGAGAGCTATCTGTGCTTTCCTGTCTTGTTGATGTTTTTGAGTGGAAGCATGGAAGGCTCCCCATGATACGGAAACATGATTAAGTTGTTCTACAGGATCCTGCTTTGAGGAGCTTGAACATTCTGTGGATACAGAATTGTCACCACTGTGCATTCTATCGCCAGGTCTCGGGTCTGGAGGAAAGTGTTGATCCTCATCAGTCACGTTACTGACAGCAGGCTCAGAATTGATGACAAGGTGAACATTTTCCAGCCATGGTTGTTGGGTAGAATTGTTCGCTGTATCTGTGGAGACATCTGGCTTGCAAGGCCCAGAAACTGCTGGTATCGCTGCTTCCTTTCTTCTCTCAACTTGTGGGACAAGCGTGTATGTACTTGGAAGAGGTTGTGCACTTCTTTTGCCTTGAACATCGAGGTTTATTTTTATATTCTCTGGCCTTGAATGAGTGTGGGGTGGCTGCTGAACTAAAGATAGACTTGTTCCATGGAAAGAGTCACTTGCGGTGGTAGAACTCGGATTGTGATCAATGTTGTCGACCATTCCAACAGTCAACACACCTGGCGTCAGTCCTGGTGGAACAACAACTCCTTCAGTCTCAAATTTTGTGCACACTGTATTGGCAACATCTGTGGAAATACCTAGTACTCTTTCATATGATATGGAGAGTCCAAGGTTGTACAGACATTCAACCAGTTCCTTCTTCCTAGTTTCAGCATGAATTTTGAGACCAAGGTACACAGGAACAGGCATTTCTGTGTTTTTTTGTGTGATGACGCCGTGTTGTCTGAATGTCCTTTGTATTGACCCGTCTCCTGCTGTTGAAGATCATAAGTTGAGAAATAGTCAAAGCTGCTTGGGACTGGCCGTGCAAATTTGTACACTGTTCGTGTGCATGATCTTTGAAATGAAATCCTGGTCCATCAAGAATCATCGAAACCAATGCAGTAAGAATTGGCGGTTCTGATTTTTTGTGTGCATCTTCTTCATACCAGCCAGTAAATGATTGTTGACTTTTGAACATCTCTCTGCGAATAATCTTTGAAACCTGGGCCATGAGAAGAGCCTCGGAATCATGGTCAATAGCTTTCTGAAAAGCTCCTTCGACATCTCTTTTGAAAATAAGCTTGATGTCTTTCCCTTTTCCTGTAGAGCATTCTTGAAGCATTGGACAGGCTTGCAAAAGTCTTTGCCGAAGTCGTGTTGAATGCACAAAGCTGGCTGGAACACCCAATGCATGGAGACGTAACTTATACAACTTCAGGAGACTTGTCATTTGAAACATTGGTGCAACTGTCTCATCACGTTGAAAGCTCTGTATATAGGAGACAAGCTCTGCAAACGCAATGCTTTCCAAAATGCCATCCCAGTCTCATTAGATTCCTCCTGTTTGCTTTGTGCTTCAGCCTTTGAAGCTCGTTTGTAAAATGTTTGCAGACATGTGTTATGGTAGACAGAATCTGTTGCTATCATGTCTCCAGCTGCCAACTTATTCAGTAGCATGTGATCCCTTAGAAAAGTAGCTTCTTTCTGACTTTCTCGTCCAGTTCCATTGTAGACACTTTATGAAAAGATGAGCCAGCAGTAGGAGACCCGCCACAGAAAAAACAGCAGTCAGGTTCATGCTGCACAGTTCTTTTCCTTGTCTTTGTTGGACTTGAAGGAGCATCTTCACTTTGCAATTTGCGTTTAGCTCGTTGCAACATACGACTGTTTATTTTGTCACGGCATGTTTTATGCCACACAGCACATTGTTTTCGAAGTGTTTCGGCGACACCTGATCCATCATCCAATGCTGAGAGGTCAGTATCTGAAAAACGGTAGCCAAGGTCATGAAATTCCTTAAGTTTTTTCTCCAACATATTGATATCCAGAACCTCCATGTTTGGCTTTTGTAGGCTGAACAAGCTTTTCTCTACTTTTCTCTGACATATAATGCATATACTCCAGTCTACATTTCTTATGGCAGTTGGTGACTCCGATGGTTGTCCAGCTGAAGTACCTGATGATTCAGTAGACGATGGAGGAAGATCACAGTATCCTTTCTTCATGGTTTCTGTAAAGCTGCATCAAAACACACCGACTATGTAAAAAACCATTTCTGAAAACAAAAATACTTTTGTTTAAATAATGTTTGTGATTTGGAATCAGACAGTAGCATATTTAAATTCATTCCCGCGCATAGCAACAATGTCTGGATTAACGCTCTTGTGATGTAGAAAAGAGCGCTGCCATTGTTTGACTCAACTGCACGACCATACAAATACACTGCGATAAGAAGGCTCATCTGTGACCCCGCGGGTGAAAAGTGAACTGAATTTTTTTCTTTCTCATGGTGTGTGTGTGTGTGTGTGTGTGTGTGTGTGTGTGTGTGTGTGTGTGGTGTGTGTGTGTGTGTGTGTGTGTGTGTGACTCTGTGTGTGTGTGTGTGTGTGTGTGGTGTGAAAAGTCTATGCCATGAGTGAGTACTGTAAATAAAACATGAGCTACTAATACAGTCTTTGTCATCCTGAACTTAACTCTCTCTCTCTCTCTCTAATTCATCTCTTTCTTCACTATCCCAACGATACACTTACTCATCTCACCGCGCGCGCGATCTGCACTATGGCACTGCCGCTGAAGTCAGTGAAGGTGAAGGGCACGTCAGGAGATGGGTTTGAGGAGGCGGAAGTGGCACAAACTGTCTATGGCGCATCGCACTGGTCAGAAACCCTTAGACATTCTGACTCGACTTTTGAAAGCTAATTATTTTCTTTAAATGGGAAAATAAATCTTGCCTCTTTTAAAATTCGTAATCAGCGGGAATTTAACTATCGGTTGACATGCAGTTTATGCTTCGAACCGAAAGTGCATTCTCACATCATTTAACAACCCCACTAGTAGTGGAATGACGGGCACACTCACCAGGTCGAGTTGAGACACGTTTGCCGAATACCAACGATTTAAAGGTACATGTCATAACACTGGCACGAGCAAGTATGTAAAAGGTCATTGACTAAGCATAAATTATGCATTCTTCATTTCGCCTGTTATTGTTTCAAATATAGAACTGGAGATGGACGAGAATCGTTGGGTTAGTTGTGTAGTAAGCCAAGGAAAATGAAATTCATTTTGCATCCATTTCCTTATTCTTCATTACCCCGGAAAGACACCAACTAACGCTAAATTCTAAAACAACCTTGGAACTTTAGATTTAATCATCTGTCGTCCAGAAATGAAACCACGGAGCTTCTCCGCACCTATGGAATGCAGTGACCATTGAGGTTGACACTGCACAATGCAGTGACCATTGAGGTTGACACTGCACAATGCAGTGACCATTGAGGTTGACACTGCACAATGCAGTGACCATTGAGGTTGACACTGCACAATGCAGTGACCATTGAGGTTGACACTGCACAATGCAGTGACCATTGAGGTTGACACTGCACAATGCAGTGACCATTGAGGTTGACACTGCACAATGCAGTGACCATTGAGGTTGACACTGCACAATGCAGTGACCATTGAGGTTGACACTGCACAATGCACTGACCATTGAGGTTGACACTGCACAATGCACTGACCATTGAGGTTGATACTGCACAATGCACTGACCATTGGCACAAAGCAGTGACCATTGAGGTTCACACTGCAGATTGGCAGTTGTGCTGCCCGGCAAGGGGAAC
>CM031602.1:56063416-56065916 GCA_018398815.1 Conus ventricosus
ATGTAAGCCCTTTGTGTTTAGATTTCTGGGCGGGACAGCCAACAATGGCACAGTTTGCACCCCCCATATTAGATGCGATGTGGTTTTGGTACAAGAAATTGGAGTGTTCATGCGAAAAAAACGAGATTTACACCGTCCGACACGCGTGTTCCACACATTGTTTACTCGCTAGAAGCTGCCACCGGAAGTTCTTTACGCACAAGTTCGGCCGTCGGCTCGCGAGCAGTACTTCGCGCGGCCCATCTGGCTCTTGTTAGTCCCTTTGCTGTACGGTCCCTGGTTGAATGGAGCAGTGTTGTGAGAGAACACCAAGGTTGGCTGTTGAATGGAGCAGTGTTGTGAGAGAACACCAAGGTTGGCTGTTGAATGGAGCAGTGTTGTGAGAGAACACCAAGGTTGGCTGTTGGATTGAGCAGTGTTGTGAGAACACCAAGGTTGGCTGTTGGGTGTAGCCTGGAGCCACTGCTTTTCAACTCTCCACCAACCGTATGATATGACATAATGTCATGTAATGTAACATAAAATAATATCATCATGATATAAATAATACAGTTTGATAAATATGATATAATATAATGTAACACAACATAGCATGATATGATTTGATATGAAATAACATGCTATGTATATTTTGATAGAATATGAGACTTATATTGTAATATACTATAATGTAATATAACATGATAAAATAGAACGCAATGTGATATAATTTGATACGATATAATATAATTTAATGTAATATAATATGATATAGCATAATATAATATAATTTAATGTAATATAATATGATATAGCATAATATAACTAACATAACATGATACTATGTAACATACTATACTATAATATAATATATGGTATAATATAATATGCTATAGTATAGTATAATATAACATAATGTAACATAATACAGTATAATATAACCTAACATAATGTAACATAATATAATCTGATATAATCTGATATAATACAACACATTATAACATTACATAATATTCTATGATATATTGTAATGTAATACAATATAATATTTAAAAAATAATCTAATATAACATAATATTACACAATCTAACATAATATCACATGATATAGTATAACATAATTTCACATAATATAGTGTAACATAATATCACATAATATAGTACAACATAATCCACTGTAAGAGGCCAGACAGCTCCTGTTGGCAGTGCCTACATCAATGCGGTCAGAGCCTTCAGCAGGGAACCGTTCTTTCAGCCACCATGACTGCCACACCATGACAGCCACTGGCTAGGAGCAGTGTCAAAACATAAACAGCTAACACTCAGTGACCAACAGCTGTCGCCTTCAGCACTTCTCACACGCCAGCGCTAAGTGACCTGTCGCTACCTGGGCCATGTAACCTGCCACAATCGATGGACGGAGAGGGAATGGCGGTCATAGAAGAGAACAGACAGGCGAGAGCAGGGCAGGAGGGAAGGGAAGTAGTGTGTGTGTGTGTGTGTGTGTGTGTGTGTGTGTGTGTGTGTGTGTGTGTGTGTGTGTCCAAGTTCAAGTCAGACAAAGGGATAGACAGTCCATGACAAAGAGAGGAGGGATGGGGAAGACCAACAGACCAGCAAGGTCAGTTTCAGCCTCCTCTACAGACTCCCCACCAATCGCCATGAGAACAAGCAACGAGGCAAAACTAGGGAGAGACGTGTGCAAGATGGAGGAGCGACGTCCCGAAGAATGAAAGGACAGGACTGACCCACTGTTTGCCTTCCCCTGCCCGTGCAACGCCTTCTTGCCGCCACCACGTTTACTCCGATCACTGCTTTCATCTCTCTTACATCCGAGCTGCTATGCTGTTGGCTAGGTAGTGACCGCAGTGAACATGTTTGGAGATATCCACTGCCCCCTACGCCTATGTCGTTGCCGCGTTGGCGGTATCATTAAGAAATTTGGGGACTTACGTTTGAATCGAAAAAGAGAAATATCAGAATTTGTACAAAGAACAGACCTAGTCGAGTCGAAGCATTCCACAGAAGGACAGGAAACTCTTCATTATAGATGGCCTGTGTGGCTCCAGTTCCACCAGTCTGTCTGTGTGGCTCCAGTTCCACCAGTCTGTGTGGCTCCAGTTCCACCAGTCTGTCTGTGTGGCTCCAGTTCCACCAGTCTGTCTGTGTGGCTCCAGTTCCACCAGTCTGTATGGCTCCAGTTCCACCAGTCTGTGTGGCTCCAGTTACACCAGTCTGTCTGTGTGGCTCCAGTTCCACCAGTCTGTGTGGCTCCAGCTCCACCAGTCTGTGTGGCTCCAGTTCCACCAGTCTGTCTGTGTGGCTCCAGTTCCACCAGTCTGTGTGGCTCCAGTTCCACCAGTCTGTCTGTGTGGCTCCAGTTCCACCGGTCTGTGTAGCTCCAGTTCCACCAGTCTGTGTGGCTCCAGTTCCACCAGTCTGTCTGTGTGGCTCCAGTTCCACCAGTCTGTGTGGCTCCAGTTCCACCAGTCTGTGTGGCTCCAGTTCCACCAGTCTGTCTG
>CM031602.1:56068416-56070916 GCA_018398815.1 Conus ventricosus
TGTATGCAAGCGCACACGCATGTGTGTGCCTGACAGATGCAGCAGTCATGCAAGACAATATATCTCACATCTCGAACCAGACGCAGCCGCTGTCATGCTTACCGCCTTGTGCCAACAGTGCTCGCTACCCAAGTGAAATACCTTAAACCATCAACATCGATCTTTTCCAACACAATGCCCTGGCTTCAAATTAAAACTGGAGGAAGGATGAGGAAGAGGGGGTAAGATGTGAGAAAACAAGGAAAGCAAAAAAGAGAAAAGAAAGGGGGGAGAGAAAGAGAGGAAGGAGACTGGGGAAGAAAACGATAGTACAGCGGAGACATGAAAAAAAAAAAGTGGAAATTAGTGGAAAGGGAGAGAGAGAGAGAGAGAGAGAGAGAGGGAGAGAAGAGAGAGAGAGAGAGAGAGAATGGCGGAAGGCGGGAAGGGAGGAAGGGAGAGAGAGAGACGGCTATGGGTTTTTTTGTCTCTCGGAGCATCTGCTTTTGTATGGGAGAGATCAGCGAATGAAAAGTGGCGATCGATCCGTGCCAGCGCAGCTGTTTGTGCACACGAGTGGGCGACCTGAGCACAGCCACGGCCTTTCATACTGGCAAGAGGAAAGTCGGTATGGACTAGGGGTGGTGGTGGGGAAGGGGTGTGTTGGGGAAGGGAGGAGGGAGGATTGGATGGTTACATAAAACGCTAAAGGATCTAAAGCATCACAGCACCCACGACCGACGCGTACCACAGCAAGAATGGAGTTGCGGCGATCGGAGGGGGGGGGGGGGGGGGGAGGGGGAGGCGGGGGGGGGGGGGAGAGGGGAGGGAGGAAGGGGGGGGGGGCATGGTGGGGTAGGAGTACGGGTTAGGGGTGGGATTTAGCCTTTGTAAAACATCTATAAGGACCTGAGGCAAATCCTGCGAGCAGCTATGGTCCCCTGCACGCATGGTTAGTGTTACTCGATTGTACTCACAGCTTTTTTTCTGTCATTATTATTACTATTCTTCTTCTTCTGCGTATGCAAGCTGATACTCCTGCGGACACTCCCTGTATAGACAGGCAAAGATCAATCCATCTACCCAACAAAGGGAGAGGAGTTTTGTGCGTATGACCGTTTTTTCCCCGCCATTAAGGCAGCCATACTCCATCTTAGGGGAAGGTGCATGCTATGTGTAACGTGTCATCCATACCAACGGCCAAACTGGCCTTCTCTTCCGAAAGTTGGTGATGGGATTTTACGTGTGTGCAAGATGTTATGTGTACGTTCACACACGGAACCCCGTCTATAGTCTCATTCGAAGGACTGTATGCGAAATGGAGTCAGAACCAATGTTAAATCCGAGGGAAAAAAAAACCCTGTACCGAAACGACCCAGCGGAGATTCGAACCCGCAACCCTTAGATTTGGAGAAAACAGATGACAAGCATCATGACGTAATCCACCACACTGCACCCACTATCTGACACGAACGTGTGGAGACCTTAGCAGTCACCGTGACACGTTCCATTAAGAATACATAAATCCATTGTAGTGCACACATCAACAGTTTACGTGATTATTGACTGACAGATCTTGCGAGCATCTCTCTGCACTTAAAGAATGACTGGTATACTGAAAACCTAAGGTTCCATTGCTGTTACATCCCTCACAGTGATAAGACACATTCTTCTATGTCCTGCTGTTAAGGTCATCACATACAAATAAATGAATGTCACCATAGATTGACGAGCAATCAATTAAGAATTCTTCTAATGCAATGCCATTTTCACAATCAAAATGTGCATGAAATGGAGAACCCTCAGGATGAACAAAACAACAACTGCACATCTTTGTTAGTGTTGAATAACGCTTTCTTTGTACAAATGCACCAAAGTTGTAAGTCTTGATATATCTACTTGTTTGATGTAACGTTCTAATGTTCTTAAAACAAGAGCGAGCGAGCGAGCGAGGAGAGAGAGGGAGGGTTTTAAAGATGTGTTTCACATTTTCAGCTGAGAAATCTAAAGAATGCTCGAGGGTTTTCCGACCAACGCGCACATTTCTGGGAACTATTGTAGACTGCGGTGCAATAGCACAGAACCAATCATCATTTGGCATCTTTTCTTCCCAGCCCGTCGTCATTACCGTTTTCTTCGACTCAGTTCGTCCTCGTCTACAATTTACCTCTATCCATCCTTCCCCCTTCCACTCAACACACTCAGTTCTTGGTGCGCCTAGGCAGCTCGTCCAATGTCTAGTCAGCGGAGGACGGGTGGCGATTTTCTCACGTACGGTACAAGGGACGATCGCTCTATTTACACGCTTCTTGGTTTTCAAACCACTCAAGTCAATCCTGTGCTGTGCAGGCGAACCTGCCGTGTTTGTATGGTTTTCTGGTGATTGCTGTTTGCGTTGTGTTCTTGTAGAATTGCATTCAATTGTGTAGGGCTGAATTTGTTCAGAGAGAGAGAGAGAGAGAGAGAGAGAGAGAGAGAGAGAGAGAGAGAGATGGTGGTGGTGGTGGTGGTGGTGGTAGTT
>CM031602.1:56075916-56078416 GCA_018398815.1 Conus ventricosus
GCCGTGTAATAAGAAAGCTCTTGACAGCTGTGAACTCCACGCTGTTTGCTTGCAGCTCGTACTGAACTACGTAATTCTAGAATTTGTAATTATTGTCACAAAAATCATAATAGAAACTGAAGTGCAACCGAATCTTCAGGAAATTAAAATAAATTCTGGGAAGAGAAATATCAGAGCTGGGTTTTCTCAATTTTTTTCGAAGACTGAGATGTGCAAAATTTGGAGCATTTGGACAAAAATAAGGGAATGTCCCGGAAACATTCCCCACCTCACATACACAAACCTGCACACACACACGCGCGCGCGCGCGCGCGCGCACACACACACGCACACACACACACACACACACACACACACACACACACACACACACACGCCAGTCTCTCCCTTCCTCACCAAGTTTGCCTTTTTCTCAGCTATCCCTTCTCCATCCCTTTATTCCTTCTTCTTTTTCTATTTCTTTTTCTCCCTTAGCTCCCCTACCCTCCCTTTCCCCTCCACTACACCTCTCTCTCTCTTTAAAGGAATGTGAGAGTCTACTGACACAGCTGTTTCCCTGACCAGTGATGAAAACTGATCCTTCCTTGCAGGAAGGAATGGCTCCAACTGTGTTTATAACATGCTTTGAGACAGGATAAACAATAAGTTGCCTTCAGGCAAGGAAGTCAGAAACGTAGGCATGAAGATTGCTGTGCGTGATCATGGGAACGGTCACTAAGACAGCATAGGAAAGAAATCAAATGAAAATGCTTGAATGCAGATGAGTGTGTGTGTGTGTGTGTGTGTGTGTGTGTGTGTGTGTGTGTGTGTGTGTGTGTGTGTGTGTGTGTGTGTGTTTGCACAAGTTAACTGAACAGAAATGCAGACTAATTATTAAGTTTTACTCCTGAATGCATGCAATCAATATCTGTGGTATGGAATTCGTTGCAGCCAGTCGCCGCCATTTCCATCGCACGTGTTCGGTAATTTCCGAAAGAAGCGGGAAATCACGCGCTTGTGCCCAACGTAGCAAAGAACACGTTCGTAGGTGTGTCGTGAAACCGGCGTAACTGATTTACGAAACAGTTCTTTGCTACGTGGATTTTGGGCTTACGAACTATGTTACGAAAATAGTAACGAGCAACGGCTACGAAGGCCACATGAAACCGGCCCCTGGCACTTTCTCGGTCTAGCGATGTGGTTCGTGCTGAAGTCTACAACTCTGATCTAGAAAAGACTGCTACTGTAGTGCCTTCACAGCGCCAGTAGTGTGCAGGGATCTACTGTAGTGCCTTCACAGTGCCAGTAGTGTGCAGGGATCTACTGTAGTGCGGTGGACATACAGCCATTCAACACGCTTCCGGCAACCACGCTGGACGTTTTCCTGTGGTGCCGGTTCCGAGCTGTGTGACAAAGAGTTGGAACGTACCCCACTTCTGTTTCCTTGGTGCCAGCCTGCGGGACAAGCTGGCGACCGTGTCCCTGATGAGGACTCAACGCTGACTGCCTCGTGTTGATCTGTCCATACACACTCTTTAGAGAACTGAGGACTCAATGCTGACTTCCCTCGTGTTGATCTGTCCATACACACTCTCTAGAGAACTGAGGACTCAACGCTGACTGCCTCGTGTTGATCTGTCCATGCACTCTTTAGAGAACTGAGGACTCAACGCTGACTGCCTCGTGTTGATCTGTCCATACACACTCTTTAGAGAACTGAGGACTCAACGCTGACAGCGTCGTATTCATCTGTCAACGCACAAGTCCCAACTACAGACTATTTTTTAAAGACTTCTTTCAAATCCACGCTCATGCTAGTAACGTGTTTCCTGCACACTACTGCATTTATTCGAATTAATTCAACACACACACACACACACACACACACACACAAGCATACACCATCATAAACTCCGACGTCTATTCAGACACTCATACGAACTCGTAGGGGAGTGCATGTGCACACGTATAGATTTCAATGTTAGCTCAAAGGTTTCGTTGTCATTCGCTTTTGTTTGACTTCCCTCCTCAAACTATGTAAAGTCCACCATTATCCACCCCTCCCTTCCAGCATTCCACCACCACCCCCTTCTTGCTCCCCAGACACGCTGTCTCCTCACTATTCGCCCCCCCCCCCTCCCGCCCCACTATCCGCCCTACTATCCGCCCTTCTCAAGCCCCACCCTCCAAACAGAAGCCGCATTGGAAATGCATTTACGCTGTGCCACCTCCTCCCCTCCATTCCTCCCACCCTCCCTACTCCCATCCTCCTCTCCTTCCTCCCTATGGCTAATTGGATGAAGCCAGAGTTTATTGCCTCTGGTTATCCTCCCTTGCCTTCCCAACACCCCGGGCTTTAGCACTTCCGGCTAGGAGGTGTCGCGCCTCAATTCTCACTCTGGACCGCTTCACACCTCTGGCGGGTCCTGTCTCCCTCCGCCCTGGGGAGAGAGTGCCGCCCTTTATTGGTGCCTTCGTTGTGGGGAAGAAGGCGCCAAGACGTTTCAGACTTATTGGATTG
>CM031602.1:56090916-56095916 GCA_018398815.1 Conus ventricosus
AGAAAGGTCCAAGGGAAGGAATTCATTTACACTCAGTGGCAGTCTAAATATGAGGTTACTTCCCCTGACATAGTGTTGCGCTTCAAAACTGATACCCTGACTGCATCACTGTATTTTCCTTGCCCGATCAGTGTGATACTTTTACAGCCGTCCATATGTACTGACAAACTTTAAACACAAATAAAAACTGCAGCGGAACTGGAAGTTAAAGAGGAACGGTGGAAACGACAACAGACCACAATAATAATTATAACGACACACATTAATTGCTATACCAATCACACACAACACACATATGTACACGCGCGCACGTCAACACACATATGTACGCGCGCGCGAGAGCATATATACACACACACACAAACGACAACAGACCACAATAATATAACGACACACATTAATTGCTATACCAATCACACACAACACACACATGTACGCGCGCGCGCGTCAACACACATATGTACGCGCGTGCGAGCACACATACACACACACAAATGACAACAAACCACAATAATATAACGACACACATTAATTGCTATACCAATCACACACAACACACACACACACACACACACACACACACACACACACACACACACACAGATGTACAAGCGCGCGCGTCAACACACACATGTACACGCGGGCACGCGCAAACACACATACACCCAATCACTAACACACACACACACACACACACACACACACAGAGAGAGAGAGAGAGAAGAGAGAGAGAGAGAGAGAGAGAGAGAGAGAGAGAGAGAGAGAGAGAGAGAGAAAATTATCAATGTTGTCTGTCGATGTTTCTTGTCCTGTCTGAAATTTGAAGATATGAAAGACAATGTAAATGGAAAAAGAACAACATAACATTTCTCACCACAATTCCCTCCCCCTCCCTTCTGCCGCCGTCCCCTGAACGTGCATTTGTTAACGAACACCTAAGCCTCGTGCATCTGGAGAGGAAACTGGAAGTCTCTTGTTTGATCAACACACATAATAACAGGTAAGATGCCTATTTCAAAAATCAGGTATACTTAATCTGACTCGGTCGCACAATGCAGGAAAAATCTCTGTCTCTGAAGGTTCCATAACACACACACACACACACACACACACACACACACACACACACATTCACACATTCACACATGCACCCTTAGTATTATATCTCAAAGCAACTGCCTATGGGACGAGCAGATTCAAAGTGTTATGAATGAAATTACCATATTGGTTTCTTGTTAGAAAAATGTAACATATACCCAACAACAAACCTCCAGACGTTTTAAAGAGCAGCTATGTGTTTATAGGGGCTCATCTGGATGATGCCGACATGATGGGCACAAGTGGTGTGACACCCTGTCCACCCTCCTAGGACACTCACTGCATACAGGAACCCTGCAGGACTGGAAGTCTTGGTGGAAGCGACCACACCAGACTGTTACCAATATGGAGTTGGCACGTCCCAAAATGAATAAAATAGACATACAGTTAAATTCTATTTTAACATCACTGATGACACATCATGCCCAGACCACTGCGCAGAACTTGTTTCTGAACTTACGTCACGTGATGTCCTGCTACAACACAACTATGGAACTACCGGAATCATATCCAAAACCTGCAATTCCTGAAATGTTCATTTAATTAAACCTAATCCCGCTGCACCCTGAATTTTATTTTTTTGTGACAAAAAAGAACAATATAATTCATTGTCGCCTTCACTTTGGACTTCTCTGTCTCTCCGAATCTAATCTAATCTAATATGATGTAACATAATGTTTCCCTCAAATATCGAGAGAGAGAGAGAACGCTTGAGTGCGTGCGCGCACACACACACACATACACACGCACCAGACACGTGCGCTCTCTCTCTCTCTCTCTCTCTCTCTCTCTCTCTCTCTCTCTCTCTCTCTCTCTCTCTCTCTCTCTCTCTCTCACACACACACACACACACACACTCGCACACAGACTCTCTTTCTCTCTGTGTCTCTGTCTCTCACACAGACACAGACACACACACACTGTATGTATGTATGTGAATGAATGTGTGTGTGTTGTGTGTGTGTGTGTGTGTGTGTGTGTGTGTGTGTGTGTGTGTGTGTGTGTGTGTGTTGTACGCAAGCATGCACGTGCAAACGCACAGACACATTCATTTAAACTTTTACACACAGTCGGACACACATCCATGCGCATATTCACACTTATCATGTTGTCCATCCTGCCCCCTACTCCAACCCCCCCCCCCCCCCCTCCTTTCCCTCTGCATTGTTGATCTGGTTATGCTCTTCATTATTTTGATGAATGATCATTCCTCGTTGCCTTCTTTGCTCAGGATTTCCATGGTTTACTGTTAGATTGGTATTTTTCCAGAACGATCTTTTTAAAGAAATCACCTACCTCCGTCAGCATTTACACACACACACACACACACACACACACACACACACACACACACACACATATACACACACACACACACACACACACACATTTTCTCTCTCTCTCTCTCTCTCTCTCTCTCTCTCTCTCTCTCTCTCTCTCTCTCTCTCTCCACACACACACACACACACACACACACACACACACACACACACACACTTTCTCCTTTAATCGTCTAATATCATTCATTGTAACAAGACACGAGAAGAAGGAGAAGAAGAGAATGAAACAGAAGAAGATGAACAACAGGAACAACAAAAAGAAAAAAAGAAGAAGAAGCATAACAACAACATCAACATCAACAAGCAGGCACGCACACACACACACACACACACACACACACACACACACACACACACACACACACACACACACAAAATGTATATGTAGTGAAAACCGCTCAATTTCAATACCGGATAATTTCAGTTTCCAGATAATTTCAAATTTCTCTAATCTCGCGGCCAAAAGATCAGATAATTTCACTTCGCTTAATATTAATAATCGCATAAATTCAAGTACAGTCTTTGTTCCTAGTGTTCTAGGATTCGAGTTATCTCAACCTGGCTGCTTACTTCCAAATCTGCATAATCATAAATGGTACTTTTTGCTTACAGTACATCAAAAGACTGGCTAGTGCCCTTTGTTCCACTTCATTCTAAATATCTTGCATCCAGTCTAGACTCACTTTTTGAACTGATTTTTGCGCTTAGATGTTTAACAGACTGTGCATGATAATAATAATAATAATAATAATAATAATAATAATAATAATAATAATGATAATAATAATAATAATAATAATGATAATAATAATAATAATGATGATAATAATAATAATTGTGTGTGTGTGTGTGTGTGTGTGTGTGTGAGAGAGAGAGAGAGAGAGAGAGAGAGAGAGAGAGAGAGAGAGAGAGAGAGAGAGAGAGAGCACAAAAATAAAAAAACGTGAGAAAGGAAAAAAATTCCAACTGTTTTTCGATACATACATCTTCTACAATCAGGAATGGTATTCATTCAATTCATGCACAAAGTCCAAGTTTGTTTTTATATCGGAGGTGAAAAGAGTGTAGTAGTGTTAGATAGGCATTCAAGATTAATATAATACATTTTCAAAGAAATACGCATGGATTTTGTACACGCACCGCACTGAACCATTTTAGGCAGATTTGGCGTTATTTGGGCAAGTCTTCAGAAGAAGGCAGATCAACAGTCAGCGCATATGATGAACTACAAACAGGCTGAATTTAGTTTCAGGCTTTCTTTCATAGAATGGGAGAACCATCCGGCGATCATCAGGAAGAGCGGCATGAGCCGGATATTGTTCTCCACTCAGGGTCATCAAAACCAATGATTCTGATCGAACTCTCTGTGCCACACGAAAGCAGACTGGAGCAAGCGCGCCTCTACAAGACACAGAAGTATGCCAGTCTAGCGAGCAAGCGTGCCTCTACAAGACACAGAAGTATGCCAGTCTAGCGAGCAAGCGTGCCTCTACAAGACACAGAAGTATGCCAGTCTAGCGAGCAGCTTGAGGGAATCCGGCTTGCAGGCCCGGGTCTTCGCCACAGAAGTTGGAGCAAGGGGATGTGTAGGCTCATCAGCCTATGGTCTCAAGAAACAGCTTGAAGTTTCAGGTAAGAAGAGGACCAGAACCCTGAAGGCAATGGCAGAGGCAGCTGAAAAGAGTTCCAGCTGGATCTGGTCGAGGAGGAACAAAAGAGAACTTCATAACGCTTAAATTTCCCAACTTTGAGAAGGTGTTCCGTTAGCAGTGGGGTAAGACATCCATCTAAAAATGGCACTTTTTAAGACGCCCACACATCAAGAAGTTGCGGGCTCGAATCCCGGCAACGCTAGGGCCCTTTAGTTGGCAGTAGAAGGGCGTCTGGGATCGGGAGTCATGACCTAGATGTGGCCCGGCCCCCTTAGAGTGTAAGGAGTTCAGAGGCAAAAACTTCTCTGGGGTGGGTTTCCTCTCTCAACATCCTCCCTCCACTTTCTTCCTACCCATCATTTCTCTGGGGTGGGTTTCCTCTCTCAACATCCTCCCTCCACTTTCTTCCTACCCATCATTTCTTTCATATTGTTATACCTCACGCTGGAAAATTTATTTTTCAAAGCCAAAAATAATTATTATTAAACATATGTGAGCACGATTACTAGTACTGTAAAACTGGACTGTACAGAAGACAGGCTGGCAACACGTGTAACATGGCGACATGCACAACTGGACTGTACAGAAGACAGGCTGGCAACACGTGTAACATGGCGACATGCACAAGGTTTGTGTCGGCCGAACAGAAAACGGGTTTCAAGCTGCACCCAGCCAGTCACTGACACAGACTGCCAGACATGCAGATTACACTGCCACAGATTACACTGCCACAGATTACACTGCCACAGATTACACTGCGACAGCCACCACACGTGGGTGAGAGTGAGAAAGATGACGGTGTGTGTGTGTGTGTGTGTGTGTGCGAGCGCGCGCGTGTGCGTGCGTGCGTGCGTGTGCGTGTGTGTGTGTATTTGTGTGTGTTATGAAAGCCTGCTTGTATTTGAGTGTA
>CM031602.1:56103416-56113416 GCA_018398815.1 Conus ventricosus
GGGTCTGATTAAACTGTCCGTCTCCGAAGTGAGAAACACAACAGGATACACTGGGCAAGAACAGGTTGGAAGCAGTCCATTGACATGAGCTCCGAGTGTGTGTGTGTGTGTGTGTGTGTGTGTGTGATGTTGGTGCATGTATAGGGAGGGGGGGGGGGGGAAGGAGAGGGGAAATGAAGGACGAGGAATAAGGAAATCGGCAAGACACAGAACAATATTTCAAGTTTCCTTCGAACTGGCAGAAGTCCCTGTAACACACTCTTCCCGTCCTCCCCCGCCCCCTCCCACCCACCCACCCACACACTCCCTTCCCTTCCGCGCGTTTCATTGAACCCGCGGCACAGCACACACACACACACACACAGACACACACACACAAGGCAGGTACAGAGCGGGTAGCACTGGCCAGAGCACCCCTTCCCTTCTGAAGCCAACCAACAATAGTCTCATCCAGCCCAGGAATGCCCGTGCAACGTGCACACACGACGTCACACACGTGTCACGCTCTGGGCTGCACGTGCCAGCGCCAGCAGGGAAGCCTGCTGCAAGCATGCGTAGTGGCATGTTGTATGCTTGGTGTGCGCGTCCGCTCAGAAGAGAACCAAACAAGGACGGTGTGTATCGGGTTTTTTTTTTTTCGAACTCATCCAAATTGTGGTTCTTTACCACAATCTAGGGGTTTTTTCTCCGATTATTATTTAAACAAAAAAAAAAAATTAAAAAAAGGGAAAAAGGCCTGTCCATTTGAATACAGGGATTTGTTAAGAGGAAGGCGCAAACAAAAGGAGTGTGCTGGTGCTGGTAAGGGGACGTTCAGCCTCCAAATGCTGTCAGCGGTCCCACCGACTGGCGCGGCCGTTTGCGGTTCAGTGATGGATAGCTTCTTCATAGTTTTCGGTTTCTCTCTCTCTCTCTCTCTCTCTCTCTCTCTCTCTCTCTCTCTCTCTCTCTCTCTCTGTGTGTGTGTGTGTGTGTGTGTGTGTGTGTGTGAACAGACTTAATTCTTTCTTTTAAAACAAATTTTCTTTCTTAAAAGTTTTTTTTCTTTCTTTCTTTTTGTCTTTCTGTCCCTCTTTGGGCAGGGATGGATGGGAGGGGAAGAGTCATTCATTTGTCGTCTGACGTTAGTTTGGACAGTGTTTGCAGAGTTCTTTCTTCCTTTCTTTCTCTTCTCTCGTTTTCTTGTTATTCTCTCTGTCACCTTCTGCTTATGGCTCTAAAATCCATCACAGCTTTCGGCAACCAGATGTCGTCCCAAGGAAAACCCAGGGCTTTGTTCCGTCACTCACTCATCCGTTTAAGGGCTTTCTTAGAAACGCGTTCAGCGCCAAACCGCTTGGAAGAATATAACATTCTGCGATAGTTAAAAGGCCATCAGCTCTTTCCCCTATACCATCCACAAGACATGCTCACGTATCTGCTTCCTGTGTGAATTGACCACTCTCATATGAAACAGCAAATAACATTCACACTAAGCACGTGAGCAGAAATCAACAGACACGAATAAAGATGAAAACAGCTGTGTACACTATTGAAAGGAAGAAACGAATTAAGATGAAAAACAACTGTGTTCACTATTGAAAGGAAGAAAAACAGACTAATGGGGCCATTTCACTGAGCACCGATTCGTTCCCGATCTGAAAAATTAGCAAATCGGGGTCACAATCGGGGTTTAAACGGTAGCAGCGGGAACTGATCTGCCTTAATCGGGAGGTATCGGGAATTAAACGTAATGATCGGGGATAGCGGGATCAATCTTTGAACATGTTCAAAGACAAGCCCCGATCTCCCCGATCAAATTTAGAGCGGCGTTTGATCGGTATCAACGTAGATTCCTCGGGAACGTGTCGTATCTTGAGTGGCTTTTGTCGGGTGCATCGGGAGTACAGCATAAAGTGAGCGGGGAAGAAATAGTGATCCCGATGTGCCCAAGTTGGTCCGATTAACCTACGCTGCTTGCCGCTCTCTGGCCGCTCTTCTCCTGCTCTGTTCCCGCTTGCACCGATCATCCTTATGTGTTGCCACACAGAGCGGCATCGATGCCGATCGACTTCCGCTCAGCTGTGGATGTAATTACGCTCTACTTACGTTTTGTTTCAGGCCAACAGGATGTGATGACGATCTGCCCACGACCCATCTCCGCTCTGTTCGCTTTATAATGATCCGTTCCCGTTTTTGTACGATCAATCCGATTCAAGTTCTCATCCAACACTCTCACTAGAAATCTGTGATGCAACGAAGTAAGAATACCTCAAAGCCCTCTGGAAGATCCTCCAGGGGAAGGCGCCGTCGGGAACCACCCATCCAGCCAGAGCCTGAAACCGACAACATTCCTGGAGATGAGGAAGGAACCGAGGAAGAAGCCGGCCAACAGTCGGACAGCCAAGAAAATACCAGGCCAGTCAAGAAACCCAGGTTCCATGCACGTCTTACGAATGAAGACGAAGTCTGTATGGCAGAGTTTATTTCTGCCCACGAATGCCTTTATAACAAAAAGGTTAGAGATTGGACAAACAAAGCTGTCAAAGATAAGCTTTGGCAGGATCAGGCAGAACAGATGAACAAGACGGTAAATGAAATACGGACCTGGTATGACAGTATTCGTACCAGGCTCAGCCGCCTACGTAAGACCAGGTCCGGCCAAGGGGATGAGGACTTTACAGAACGGGATCGTTGGATCTATGACAGTTTCCAGTTTCTCGTGCCACATATTGTTGAAGTCAAAAGAAGGAACGTCGTAAGTTTCAAGGAGAAGGTAGCAGCCACAGCCACAGCCACATCGTCAATTTCAGCAGCTGAAGCCAGAGATGCCGGGCCAAAAGAGGACACGCCAGTATGCTCACAGGCACTGGAAGATCCTGGCCAAATGTCAGTGACCACAACACCGTACACCTCAACAATTACCAGGTCCAAGACCCCTGCTTCAGCAAGTGCGGAACAAGGCGTAATGTCTACCCTGGCTTCTTCAGCACAGATGCAGAACCAGCTTTTGGCAATGTCCCAACAGCTCTTGCAGCAGTGCAAGCCTACCCCTTCAGGCGACCGAGAGCGTGACAACTTCTGCAAATGGGTGTCCAGCTGCCTACATAATTTCCCAAGGGATTTATACAGAGCAGCGCAGAAGGATATTTGGGCCTGCCTGCAGCGCTACACAGAGGAAATGGACAGGCGCGAGGGACAACAGCAACAGCCACAGCAGCAGCTTGAGCAACAACAGCAGTGTGTGGAAAAGGGATGGCAGCCGCCTCCCAGTCAGTGGCTCCAGCAACCTCAAAGGCAGACTATGTCTGTGTGGGGATCCCAGGACGCAGGATGGGTGCAGCAGATGTTTCCGGAGGAGCAAATCTGCGACCCAGAGCAGCAACAACTACAGCCTGCAAGCTCCAGCAAGTACCCCACTGTATCCACACCAAAACCGAGCACGGAGAAAAACACGTCATACATGAACCTCAGCAGTGTTTGCCGAGCGTTTGGGGTTGGAAATGACTCGCACCTGGATGACCAGCCATAGTAATCGAAAGCACAGTGACAGAAACACTTATGCTTTGACGTTTTTATTCCGTGCATTTAATTGACAGTTATCAGTTTGTTTTGTGTGTGCTGTTTTTTTATATAATAACTAAAACACATGCATCCAAGTAACTGGCGTGTTCAATCAAAAATCATTTTATTAGTTAAATGATTGTTTAATTATTATTTTGATAAGTAATGATTTAATTCATAACAATAGACATAGATTTATTTCTGCCACAACTAAAGGTTTATTTTGATATTTCATGATTACATGTTCATGTTTTATAAACACGAGAATAAAAGTTTGTTTCAATTTTATTAATGATCTACACAATTATCTGTACATTTGAAATGGGTTAATAAAAAGAAACCGTGATTATATTTGAATTTGTTCATTTGTATCAGTTTATTACAACACACACATGATTTCATGTTTTTAATATCACTTTTATCAATTTATGCACGAATACAATGTGTTAACTTAAAGAAATACAGCTTCAAAACACTCTATAATGCATGAGCACAATGCTGAATTTAAACATTGAAGAAAAGTAAAATCAGCAATATGTGAAATATGCACTGGACAGCGTAAGATGGTCTCTCTATTCGTCTCTGGGGCGAATCATTGCATTCTGCCACTCCACAGATCCAGCTGGGCTGTTGAAGTATAATCTGAGGTATTCCCGCTGTTTCTTGGCGTCTCTGGTGTCCCTGTTTGGTCCGACAACTGCGTTGAGGTCATGCATGTTCGCATTTGCTCTCCATTGGCCAGGAATGAGGTTGTGATGAACATCTTCTCCATCCAAGTCTGCATTCTGTATAGCAGGATACCTCATTCTCATGATGTTGTGGAGGCATACGGCTGTTTCTATGATGTCCTTTACAACTTCTGGTCCCTGTTGGAGAGTAGTTAGCAGTGCCTGCCACCTGTTCGCAAGGATCCCAAAGGCATTCTCTACCACCCGTCTTCCTCGGGACAGCCTGTAATTGGCGATGAGCTCCTCATCTGTCATGCACCTTTTGGAGTAAGGCTTCATCAGATATGTCCGCAGAGCGAATGCATTATCTCCGAGGATGAAGTATGGCATGTCCCTGTCATCATTTGGCATTGGGTCAGGATCTGGGAACCCAATTGTAGCATCCTCAATACATTCCTTCAGGTCCGAGGCATTGAAAACTTGAGCATCTGACATGTGTCCCATGCCACCACAGTCGATCCACAGAAACTGGTAGTTGGCATCAACCAGTGCTTGCAAAACAATCGAGAAAAAGCCATGGTAGTTGTGGTACAGTGACCCAGAACTTGGAGGCTTCCTAATGGCCACGTGTTTCCCATCCAAAGCTCCAACTGCATGGGGCATGTTCCACTTCTTAAGAAAATGCCCAGAAATGTCATTCCATTCCTGTGGGGAAGAAGGACAGGGGATGACTTGATCTTTGTACTCCATCACTAGGGCGCGACACACCTCAGGGATGAAGTTTGCAATGGTGTGTCGTGATACCCTGAAGTCATATGAGAGAGATGGGTATTTGTCCCCAGACCCCAGGTGCCTGATGGTAACTGCCAGCTTCAACCCTGGTTCCAAGGCTTGTCTGAAGTTGGTGTTTTTCTTGGTCAGTCTTGCGGTCAGTCTTTGGACCAATTCATCAAACATTTCTGCCGGCATTCTCAGGTAGTTGAAGAATGAAGCGGTATCTTCTACTCTCAATTCTTCCATTAGAGTGTCATATTGTCCAAATTGAAGTCTTCTGTCTGCAGAAAGCCATGGCCTCACCCAGAAAGCCTTGCGTCTTCTTCTTCTTCGGTTATTCCGCATCATCATCATAATCAGTCGTTGGTCGACAATGGCCTGTTGCTGAAGAACCAGGAGCATGTGAAGAGCTGCATGCTCAGGATCCATGCTTCTGCCTTGGTATGAGGCAAACAATTGGTACAGCGGTACCAGTCGGGCATGCTTTTTTTGAAATCGGTATCTAGAGCGTATGAACAGCGGCATAGAACGTGGATATAGCGTAATGAATCGTACCTAGATCGATATTATCGTAGGTACAGCGGCATAAACCCGTCAATGAACGCAATACTTGAGCGGGAAGAGAATGGCATTAATCGTAGATGGGTCGGCAGTGAGCGTATCTCGAGTGTAGGTAGAACTGGAAAACATCTTCATCACATCGTATTAAGCACGTAACTCAATCGTATTTTAATCGTTCCTAGCGTAACTTGAGCGTCAGTTGATGGTAAACAGAGCGTACTTCTGTCGCAAATGACCCCTTTCTTGCCGATTGGTGCCGCTAGAGCGTAGTCCAAGAGATCGGCAATGATCGGTATGGTCTGGGTCAATCGTGGTTCAGTGAAATGTACCCTTAAGGGGTAGACAAGAGGAGGGGCTGGGGGTGGAATACAAAATGGAAGAAGAAGAGAAGACGAAGAAGAAGAAAGAGAAGAAAAGAAGATGAAGATGAAGAGAAGAAGAAAAGAAGAAGAGGAAGAGGCGTGGGGTGTCTGTGGTGCTTCAGCGGTGATAGGGACGCAGAGGGGCCGGGGTAGGGAGCGGGGGCGGAGATGGGGGAAGGTGGTGGGAAGAGTGAAGGGAGTGGGGCAGGATAGATGGCAGACGACTTCAGAACTTGAGAGCCGAACAGTCGGCAGGAGCAGAAGGAAGGGAAGTCTAACTGAAATGTAGAACTTGAAGTTGTCACATTCAACAGCAGACAAACTGTTCAAGAGATTGATCACGAGTGATGAACAATAACAGTGATAATGATGACATTAATAATGCTGTAAAAAATAACAACTGAGAACTGTGTGTATGGCTTGTGTTGTCAGCCCGTATACAATGAATATGTGTCAGTAGAAAGCGAACCAGAGCATTAAATTCCGGTGGAAAATTCACTTAACTCCGATCACGTTATTTGTTTCTTTTTTTTTTCTTTAAAAAAAAAAAAGTAAGCTCAATCGATTGCGACGACTATTTACAATGTGAGCGTTCAACGTGCTCTTTATGTGCCCCCCCCCCCCCCCACCCCCACCCAACAATCCCACCTTCAGCACACACAAATATGCTATTGTTTTGTAAGTACATCAAAATTATCCTATCCAGACAACGAATGTAAGAAGCGTTTCGTGTTGTGTAAGTGAATCTGAATTCCCCCCCCCCTCCCCCCCTCCCCCCCCCCCTCTCTCTCTCTCTCTGGGAGAGCTATGGGATTACAAGCCCAGTGACGTCATTTGAAACACGAAGCAGATCGCTCGGATTTAACAACGAATTTGAATAAAAGAAACATCACGGTATTTTAGAAACGGTGTACATCTGTCAGCAAATGAACAATTGTTTCATGGAAACTTCGAAGGTAATGGGGTTAACTCCCATAAATCGTCGGGAATGCTGTTTTCAGCAAAGGGAAGTATGAATTACACATAGAAAAATCTTGTAGGAGAGGGCAAAACGTCACGGAAATTTTGAAATCATTTGGAAAACTTAATATTCCTGACTGTTGTTTATTTTGAAAATTACTTGACTCACAAATGGATCTTTACAGCTGGAGTCTGGGGATTAAACGAAAGTTGGCAAACCAAGAACGTGTACACCTGTGCCATCAAATGTTTTGGGAATGTGCCAAACGATTCGCCAAATTCGGTTTTGTGTGGGGAAACGTGCAGATACGCTTATACATAAGAACATTTGATAACTGTGTCAAGTATTTGGCTGAAATCATTGAGACTTCCACGGTCAGGCTTGTGTAGGCAAACGTATGACGTGATGCTTTTGCAGCTTGAATTAAAGAAAGAAAACTGAGCGTACAAAGTAAAGAATGTTCTGTCGGATGTGGTTGTATGGATGTCTCAGAAAGTAGGAAACAAGCGGCGGTTTGTTGCAGAATTCAAAGACATACTTATTTGTTCCTTTAAACAAACAATCAAATTAATCTAGTTTTCACATATGGAAACCAAAGAAAATACAGGCTTTTTTCATTAAAAACATTTTTCAACCTGAAAGAATTCTTGGAGTTATTGAAAATAATTGTCACAGAGTAAATTACTCAAACTGTCGACTACGTACATCATGTGTTTAAGCTACTTAGAGATGGTGCCAGTGCAGATCGAGTGTTGACAGTGAAGGACACTGTTTATTTTAATATTCAGCATACGACGAAGTGCGGCAAAAAATGCATATGTTCAAGTTCAAAGGTAACTAAGAGAAATGATATTGCTTCCATTTTATTGTCTGACGACGAAGTTGTGATTGAGTCTCTTTACTAAGCTGAAGCATGTACACACACACACACACACACAAACACACTATGCGACCGATAGGCACAATAATGGACACGAGTTGTGCGGCAAACAATTAACGATGACTGAAAATCATGAGTTCACAGTCATGTCAACATTAAATGGCATGAGGACATCTTGTTCCTTAGCTCCTTCTCCATTTTGATTCTAAATCCATGACATGAAGATAACTTGTAACAGTATGCATACCATGCTGTGACCAAACAAAAATCATTGCTACCCTCTCCTCCCTCCTCAAAAGACCTTTCAATTGATAACAAAATCTGCAGTCTCTCTCCCTCTGTGTGTGTGTGTGTGTGTGTGTGTGTAGTCCTGACCTCTCTCTCTCTCTCTCTCTCCTTCTCTCTCTCTCTCTTCTCTCTCTCTGGGGGGGGGGGGGGGGTGTGTGTGTGTGTGTGTGGTGGCGGGGGGGGGGGGGGGGGGGGGGGGGCGGATTCTGACCTTCCCCCTCTCTCTCTCTCAATAACAATATTACTCCTGGTCAGATACCGGTATTTCGAAACCCGATTGTTTTTCCTCAGTGACCGCGGAAAGTCGTAACTTGACTCCTCTACCTTTTCGGTTTTAAGAAGAATGCTATCCCAGAAAAAGGCTGGTGTGCAATACCGTAGTATGTTTGTTGAGTTTTCAACAAACCAACCAAAAGTGCCACCTAAGAAGCAAAAGAAAATCACGAAAGAACAAAACAAGCTACATTTTCTTGTGAAAAGTAGAAAAATAAAAAGATAACCTCTTAAGACAAGTGCTGAGGGCCAGTTCTTGGAATGAATCCACAAGGGACTAAATAATAATAATAATAATAATAATGAATATTTCTATAGCGCAAATCCTAGATTAGCTCTAAGCACTTTACAATACAAGGACTAACGAAAACACGCACACACACACACACACACACACACACACACACACAAACGCACGCGTGCGCGCGCGCGCACATGCACACACACACACACACACACACCACACACACACACACAAACGCACGCGTGCGCGCGCGCGCACATGCACACACACACACACACAACACACACACACACACACACACACACACACACACGCACAAACCGCATACTCAGGCACATGGAAGCAGATACGCACAGTACACACGGGAAAGCAGACACGCACAACCACCCACGCACACCTTCGCACACACGCACTAACACAAACTGACATCTGTGTATGACCGGGACTTTCGAATTATCAACCGAAATGACGGTAAAAAGAGTTTTTAGTTTCGTTTTAAAAACTGGAAAAGAGTCACAGTGCCTGATGTCGTGTGGAAGAGAATTCCAAGTTTTAGGAGCCAGGAAGGAGAAGGAACGATCCCCCCTTCTTTTGCATTTGAACCTGGGAGGAACCAGGAGCAACGAGTCAGAAGACGAGCGAAGGGTTCTAGCTGGGCAGTATGAGTTTAGAAGGTCAGACAGATATGCTGGATAATGACCATAAACTAATAAATTCCAAGGATAAGTACCGAGCACCATTCCAGCAACTTACAGAGCAGCTTGGTGTTGCAATGACTGCAAGAAATATTCAATTATAAACAAAGCTTGCTCTTATGTCTTAGATTGAAGAAATAGGGGGAGATAAGCATTCATTTCTTCATGATTTTCTTTTGCTTCTTAGGGTGGCACCTTTGTTTGGTTTGTTGAAAACTCAACAAACATACTACGGTATCGCACACCAGCCTTTTTCTGGGATAGCATTCTTCTTAAAACCGTAAAGGCGGTCACTGAGGAGAAACAATCAGGTTTCGAAATACTGATACCTGACCAGGAGTAATATGTTAACTAGTAAGTTTCCTCCGTATTGGAGATTGTATCCCCCTTGGAGACTATAAGATATATATATATATATATATATATATATATATATATATATATATATATATATATATATATATGCCTATGTGTGTGTGTGTGGTCTAGGGTTCTGACCTAACCTATATCTTCTCTCTCTCTCTCTCTCTCTCTCTCTTCTCTATATATATATATATATATATATATATATGCCTGAGTGTGTGTGTGTGTAGTACACCTTACATATAAGGCAGGTTTTTCTAGCTCGTATAAAACACGGAATTCAAGTAATTTTCTATATTGCAAACCTACTTGGTTTTTGAACAAACCCCGTCATTTTCTTATGGTTGGAAAAACACTCTAAATGACGTAGACTTTCAGAGTAAATGAA
>CM031602.1:56118416-56128416 GCA_018398815.1 Conus ventricosus
GACAATTATCACTGTATTAGCAGGTCAAATCTATGCTGACACCAACTCACATATACCTGTATATGGACCGACTGTCATCACTGTATTTGCAGGTCAGATCTATGTTGACACCAACTCACATATACCTGTATATGATGGACTGACAATTATCACTGTATTAGCAGGTCAAATCTATGCTGACACCAAGTCACAAATACCTGTAGGCCCCCTATATGGACTGACAACTATCACTGTATTAGCAGGTTAACTCTATGCTGACACCAAGTCACAAATACTTGTGTCTGGACTGACAATTATCACTGTATTAGCAGATCAACTCTACGCTGACACCAAGTCACAAATAACGTAAGTTGCTAGCTGACTTACTAATTAGCAGAAGATACTAAGGCGTTGTCTCATGGCGTTGTCTGGGAAGTGTTACCAAATAATGACCATGCCAGCAAAATATTTTAAGGGGTGTGCGGAGGTGGGTGGGGTGGTACAAGGGGGTGAGGATGGGGCATACTTTGAAAAGTGGGGCATATTTTCGACATATTACATACACGCACACACACACACACACACACACACACACACACACACACACACACACACATCTAAACATATATTTGACTGCATCACAATTACACGCGGTGTTGTCATCATCGTTTTGAATATCATCATCATCAGGTTCTTTGAAAACTATTATTCAGACGAAATTCTGTTTCACTTTGGTACTTCAATGTTTTGTCATTTTGAAAGAGTGCTCTCTGGTGGTTCTGGGTATTATTCTACACGGTGAAAATGTCATTTGCCACTGGAAAGGATCGCGATAGTATCTGTGGTTCTCTACAGGCTCTCACATCACCTGCAACTGTCTCCTGCCCGGAATCTATCCGTTACAGCTGAGGCACATCGTCCATTCTTCAAACTATGTTTTTTTTTTTTCAGTCCCTAGCCGGTGATGGGACCAAATTGTGTCGCCAAATTCCAAATATGGACAAATCAAGTAAATGAGAATAATAGTTCAGGTTGTGAACATCATCTCCAACCAGCAGAAGAACCAGCAACTGAAAAAAAGTTTCCAAAAGTCCAATATATATATTTTTTTCCTGTCATCTCCACAATTCAAATATGGTGTGAACAATTCAACCATCTTATTGCTAAATCAAACAAAAAAGCTGGCATGCCATAAACTGCCATCAGAGAACAATCACAAAAGTTTCCAGAACAAATGATAGTGATGACAGTTTTAAAACGAAAAGAAACTGAGGAAAAAGGGGTGGTGTGTGTGTGTGGGTTGGGGGGTGGGGGGGGTGGGGGGGGGGGCATGAAGACAGGCACGTTAAAGCACTGAGCACCTCCTCCGCCCCAACCCAAGCCCAGGAAGGAAACAAAATGAACGAATAAAGAAAGAAAATTAAAAAAGAAAGAAAGAAAGAAATTGAGCAATGGAAAAATTAGTTTTCCGAGTATGACGACTTCTCGTATGGCCAGGGGCGGATCCATTCGTCCAGAAAAAGGTCCTAATTGTTTTAAGTCTGATTCAGCAGACCGATTACCACGAATACGGTGTGTGTGTGTGTGTGTGTGTGTGTGTGTGTGTGTGTGTGTGTGTGTGTGTGTGTGTGTGCGTGCGTGCGTGCGTGCGTGCGTGCGTGCGTGTGTGTGTGTGTGTGTGTGTGTGTGTGTGTGTGTGTGTGTGTGAGCGCGCGTCGTGTGTGTGTGTGTGTGTGTGTGTGTGTGTGTGTGTGTGTGTGTGTGTGTGTACGTGTGTGTGTGTCTGTATGTGCGTGCGAGTGATGCATATGCGAGTGGTGCCCCCAGATGACAGTCTCATGTCGATAGCGATTTGGGGATATTGTCTGATGCAGTTTGAAGGTCTGGTGCTTTTAACCTCTGTACAAGATATATCTATGCGGAAAAGTCATTGGCGGAAAAGTCATTGGCCCATTTCCTATTTCATTTAAATGATTTAGCCCATCCGCCACACACACACACACACACACACACACACACCGATTAGCTAAAGCATAACAAGAATCACACAAAAGAACAAAGATCACTATTTTTTTTTAGAGGGTGGGGTGGAGGGGAGGGGGTTCATCTACACCAAGTTCTTGAATGAAGTCCGCCACATGTATGTAATACAAGGTTAAAACCGTGACGTAAGCCAAGTCGTTTTAATTAATAAACTGCGTCTTTCTCCCGATGTCAAAGACCGAAGCAGGAATGACTCAAATTATTCATATTGTCTGCCGTCACTCGGTCACAGTTGAGCGAACGGATAATACACATTTCTTTGCCTGGCAAAACATAGAGTTGGAATAACCTCCTCTTTCATCCTCTGCTCCCCCACCCCCCTTTTTGTGTGTGTTGATATTCAGAAGATAAAATTTGTATAAAGCGCACTTATCCACAAGGTATAACGGGGGTCAAGACAAAGGCGGTTTGTTCTGGAGACTAGCATTGAAATAAATAAATCCGTAGACAGAGAGAGAGAAAATATATATTCCATAACTGCACAATAGTGGGTAGGGAGGGAGGGGGGAAACAAAAGGTGTTTTCCTTACCTGGTGCGGCATTTGAGGGTGGTGATACAGGCCGTACGAAGACATTAGGAGGCAAGGAGTGCAGTCACTGGCAGACAAGAGCGATTATTAAACTTGCATGCGCTTCGCTCGTGACGGAAATGGGAGCTGGCTGCTGCCCGGTGGGTGAGTCGCCGACTACACTCGGCCAACAAGAGATGAGCGGACAGACTCGCCGACGCACTGGCTGTTGTTGTCACAACCCTGTATTCCTAGGCAGCCAGAGCTTCGTAAATAATGCGTGAGTTGGTGGGAGCGGGGCTTTAATAAGGCCACATGAATAATAGGCCAACCAGAGGAGCGAGCACTGACTGGGCGGGGTGTGATTGGCGGCAGTGGGCGTTGCAGCCCCCACAGACCCTACCTGGCTGCCGTCCTCACCTGCCCAGGTAACACGCACCGGCACGGGCCACTGAGTAAGTCTCCCACTGTTGTTGGCTTTCAGCTTAGGCGGGCGGCGAGTGCTTCTGAACTTAGCCTTGCGCGCGACTTGGGGGCGGAGCTTGAGGCAGGCTGAGGCCAGCGGTTGGTCCATGGCGGTGGGGGGGAGGGCAGGACGGCCTGTGAGCGCCCGTCTCCGTCAGATGCTGTCCCACTCACAGCACTCTCTTCTGCACCGTTACACACGCGCGCGCGCGCACTCGTAACACCCGAATTGTAGAAATCTATTTGAGGTTTGTTGTTGTCTTTTTTTTTTTTTCCAGTTCTTTAAAAGTATTAAATTTAATCAATTCATTAAAGTGTGTGCATATCTAAGTAATTTATTCACGTCTCGTTAATGCATTATTTCGACAGCTGATATTATTCAGAACCCATGAAAAAAGTGAATGAAATAAATATTTTGAAAACCTTATTCATATATAAAGACTTTGTGTTTGTCATTTGATTGAACCCTAACTATCGTTGGTGGCAGTTAGCCCCTTAATGGCAGTCAACACTTCCACAGACTTCATAATGCGTTGGGGGGGGGGGGGGGGGGGGTGGGGGTGGGGGGGGGGGGGCAAGGGTGCTAGGAGGGGGCAAGGGAACAGGAAGGGGGAGGCATGGCGAAAGGAGGAGGAAACGGGAAAAGTGAAGATAGGAGGGGCGTGGAGTCAGTGTGTGTTAGTGCTGCCTTTGAACGAGACGTGAAGACATGTCATACTTGAGAACAGACATGACAGTGAATAAGGAAAATGAACGACGTTAGTTTTGTGCTACTAGTTTCTGGAACAACTTCATGGCAGAAACAGGAGATGGGGGCTGCAGCCATTGTTGTGTTCTGCTGTCTGAGCCAACCTCAGTGAGGCACTGGCGCTTCCTGCAACAAAGCCACCGTCATCAGTGCTAAAGCCTCTCGGCGCTGACCATTTCAGTCTCTCCAAGAAACCATCATCCCCGAAGTGTCAGGCAGACCCAATGAAATCCAAATGTGAAGTGTTCCCAATAAATCACTTCTACGTATGTTTTTGAGCCTGTGACCACGGCATCTGAATGCAAACAAGAATTTGAAAAATAGATAGATAAATAAAGCGTCATGCACTCACTGAATAGCGAAAACGACAATGAAAGTAGATTCACATCTTACAATATTTTGCAATTCGCATTCTGGTTTGCAATTCGCATTCTGGTTTTGAAAAACAACAACAAACAAACAAAAAAAACAACAAACACCGACATTTAAAAGAACCCCTGTAAACGCAGAAAATATGCATAACTACACCCTCCCCCTCAACCCCCCCCCCCCCTTCCACTCTGGTCTCTACTCAACCTAACTTTCAAACGTTCAGGGGAGCATGGCGGCGTGGTCAGTGGGGTCAGGGTCTGTTGGGTCAGGGTCTGTTGAGGTCAGGGTCTGTCAGGGTCTGTTGGGTCAGGGTCTGTTGGGTCTGTCAGGGTCTGTTAAGGTCAGGTCTGTCAGGGTCTGTTAGGGTCTGTTGGGGTCAGGGTCTGTTGGGTCTGTCAGGGTCTGTTGAGGTCAGGGTCTGTCAGGGTCTGTTGGGGTCAGGGTCTGTTGGGGTCAGGGTATGCTGGGGTCAAGGTCTGTTGGGGTCAGGATCTGTCAGAGTCTGTTGGGGTCAGGGTCTGTTGGGGTCAGGGTCTGTCAGGGTCTGTTGGGGTCAGGGTCTGTCAGGGTCTGTTGGGGTCAGGGTCTGTTGGGGTCAGGGTCTGTTGGGTCTGTCAGGGTCTGTTGAGGTCAGGGTCTGTCAGGGTCTGTTGGGGTCAGGGTCTGTTGAGGTCAGGGTATGCTGGGGTCAAGGTCTGTTGGGGTCAGGGTCTGTCAGTGTCTGTTGGGGTCAGGGTCCGTTGGGGTCAGGGTCTGTCAGGGTCTGTTGGGGTCAGGGTCTGTCAGGGTCTGTTGGGGTCAGGGTCTGTTGGGGTCAGGGTCTGTTGGGGTCAGGGTCTGTCAGGGTCTGTTGGGGTCAAGGTCTGATGGGGTCAGGGTCTGTTGGGGTCAGGGTCTGACCTGGGAACAGTAGTTCCGCCACACTGCTTGCCTACGTGCAGAGGACCGCCAGGAAGCGTCCTTTTTCTTTCCGGTGATTCTGCACCCCCTCTCCTACCCCCCCCCCCCCCCCCCCCACCCTGGCGTCTGGTGTTGGGCTGTGTCCTCTGTGCGTTCGTCACAGTCCCTCACTCTCACCCTGTCCTACTGAAGAGCAGTTTTCTTCAGTCTTCATATTCTACATCTCTTCATTTTGTGTTGCTCTACCCTCCGTTTGTCCATCACTATACGTGTGCGCGTGCTTGTGTGTGTGTGTGTGTGTGTGTGTGTGTGTGTGTTGTGTGTGTGTGTGTGTGTGTGTGGTGTGTGTGTGTGTGTGTGTGTGTGTGTGTGGCGGAAGGGGAGGGATTAGGTGGCGGGATATGTGTTTGTGTGTCTGTCTGCATGTGGAGAGAACTCGGAAGACACAGGTGCGGGGGGGGGGGGGGGGGGGGGGGGGGGGGGGGGGGGGGGGGGGGGGGGGGAGGAGTGGGGGGAGTGGGATGGCGGGGGAGGGGGGGGACAAGGGGGAGGAGGGGGCAGGGAACGGAAGGGAGAGGCATGCGAAAGGAGGAGGAAACGGGAAAAGTGAAGATAGGAGGGGCGTGAAATCAGTGTGTGTTAATGCAGGTGTGTGTGTACGCGCGCGTTTGTGTGTGTGTGTGTGTGTGTGTGTGTGTGTGTGTGTGTGTGTGTGTGTGTGTGTGTGTGTGTGTGAGAGAGAGAGTGTTCAATAGAAAATTACAGATATTGGTAGCATCATCGAAGTACGTGTTTCATTATTATGTGATTAGTAGTAGTGTGGCGAAAGGCATTACAACGTGTTTTACGTCAAACATGAAATACTAATGGAGCTTTTTGTCATTGCAAAAACTCTCAATGAATGAAATCCAGATCTAAGTATCTGTACATCCATTGACATTGTAGAACTCCTTACACCCTTAAAATCACTGAGTGACAATGTTGAACCTCTACGGAAAAAAAAATTAACAAATATCTTCCTTGATATAGTTAACATAATCAGTGCAGACCGAGTTACCGAGTTGGACTGAACGCCATGATATAACAGTTTTGAAGTGTGACTCACATACGCACAACATTGAACCCACGTCTTTCAAAATTAAAACATTTTTATAACCGTCCTGAGGTGATCTCTTATCTCAAAGCACGAAAGGAAAAAAAAGAAAAGAAAGGAAAAATGTCATTGACAAATTCTCTCTTTTTATAAAAACTTTTTTTTTTCTGGTTTTCGTTTTGTATTATTGACAGGATTTTCAGTTCAAAGGAAGTTAAAAACAAACAAACGAACGAACGAAGCTGCGATGAATCCCAAAATGACACAACGTAGTGCCAAGCTGTCGGGGACACTGTGTCCTGAATTGCTCAGGACATTAACAGCATCACAGGCCTTAACTAATAACAAATATTTCCATTTGTAGATCTGCCGATCTTTGAACGCTTGTTACCAGTAAAAATCCAGAATTTAATCATAAGTAAAAAAAACAACAACACAACAAAACCACGACCTTTGATTATTTCAGGAGCCCCTCTGTAGCTTTTTTGTACCAAGTCAAACAAGAAAAAAGAAGGGCCTTCACACTTTTTTTAAACAAATAAAACAAAAAAGGGCATTGGCTCTAAACAGAATAAAGAAAAAGAAGGGCACCTTTCTAACAAATAAAACAAAAAAGGACATTGCCTCTACTTTAACAAAAAGAATAAAGAAAAAGAAGGGCCTTGACGCCTTTCTAATAAATAAAGCAAAAAGGACATTGCCTCTATTTTAACAAAAAGAATAAAGAAGAAGAAGGGCCTTGACGCCTTTCTAATAAATAAAGCAAAAAGGACATTGCCTCTACTTTAACAAAAAGAATAAAGAAGAATAAGGGCCTTGACACCTTTCTAATAAATAAAGCAAAAAGGACATTGCCTCTATTTTAACAAAAAGAATAAAGAAAAAGAAGGGCCACTGTTTAAGCAAATAAATCAAAAGGACATTGGCTCTATTTTTACAAATAAAATAAAGGAAAAGAAGGGCCTTGGCGCCGTTTCAACAAACAGAACAAAAACGGCGTTGGCTCTATGATAACAAAAAAAAAAAAAAAAAAAAAAAAGGTTTTGGAAAAAGAAGGGCACCATTTTCACAAAAACTACGACCGACACCTTTCGACAACTGATTCTTTTTCTTTCTTTTTTTTCCACAACAGAACATCAATAAATCTAAACAAAGTCAACCCGTCCCGCATCAGTGGTTTTTTTTGGCCCCAGGACAACAAGAAAGGTTTTTAGGGAAACACATTTTGACCCACCCCCAAAAAAGAAAAAGAAAAAAAAAGCCCACAGCAAACAAACAAGCAAATAAAGAACTGAATTTCATGGCGTATCGTCGTTTTCATGTACTGATATACTCCACAATGGTATGGACACACTGGATGACAATCAGAAAGATGAGCAGGGGCAGATGTGACTGATCAATGCAAGAGGAGCAGTGTTTTCAACGTTGCAACAGCAGAAAGCCAATGGGCGTTGACAGCGTGAGCCATGTGCCGGCTGCAGCTGTGCTGTGTTGTCAGTGTGATGGTGCCGTGGTCATGGTCTGCAGAGACTGCTGTGGTCCAGACTGACGGCACAGTTCCATCATCTGTTGGTTCCCAGAGAAGCCGACATGTCTCCTGCATGCCTACCACCCTGTTACTGTGACCCCCACCACCCTGTTACTGTGACCCTACTCCTGTTTACTGTGACCCCTACCTCCCTGTTACTGTGACCCCTACCACCCTGTTACTGTGACCCCTACCTCCCTGTTACTGTGACCCCTACCCCACCCTTGTTACTGTGACCCCTACCTCCCTGTTACTGTGACCCTACCACCTGTTACTGTGACCCCTACCTCCCTGTTACTTGACATCTACCACCCTGTTACCGTGACCTCTACCGCCCTGTTACAGTGACTTCTACCGCCCTGTTACTGTGACCTCTACCGCCCTGTTACTGTGACCTCTACCGCCCTGTTACCGTGACCCCTACCGCCCTGTTACCGTGACCTCTACCGCCCTGTTTACGTGACCTCATACCGCCTGTGACCTTGACCTCTACCACCCTGTTACTGTGACCTCTACCGCCTGTTACCGTGACCTCTACCGCCTGTTACCGTGACCTCTACGCCTGTTACTGTGACCTCTACCACCCTGTTACTGTGACCTCTACCGCCGTGTTACTGTGACCCCTACCTCCCTGTTACCTTGACCTCTTCCACCATGTTACCGTGACCTCTACCACCCTGTTACAGTGACCTCTACCGCCCTGTTACTGTGACACCTATCGCCTGTTACCGTGACCTCTACCGCCTGTTACCTTGACCTCTACCACCCTGTTACCGTGACCTCTACCGCCCTGTTACTGTGACCCTACCGCCCTGTTACAGTGACCTCTACCGCCCTGTTACTGTGACCCCTACCCCCCTGATACTAGACCTCTACCACCCTGTTACCGTGACCTCTACCGCTCTGTTACAATGACCTCTCCGCCTGTTACAGTGACCTCTACGCCCTGATACTGTGACCTCTATCGGCCTGTTACTGTGACCTCTACCGCCGTGTTACCGTGACCTCTACCGCCCTGTTACAGTGACCCGTACCGCCCTGTTACAGTGACCCCTACCGCCTGTTACCGTGACCTCTACCACCCTGTTACTCTGACCTCTACCGCCCTGTTGCTGTGACCTCTACCACCCTGTTACTGTGACCTCTACCGCCCTGTTACTGTGACCTCTACGCCCTGTTACAGTGACCCTACCGCCCTGTTACGTGACCTCTACCACCCTGTTACTCTGACCTCTACCGCCCCGTTACTGTGAACTCTACCACCCTGTTACTGTGACCTCTACCGCCCTGTTACTGTGACCTCTACCGCCTGTTACTGTGACCTCTACCACCCTGTTACTGTGACCTCTACCGCCTGTTACTGTGACCTCTACTACCTGTTACTGTGACCTCTACTACCTGTTACTGTGACCTCTACCAGCCTATTACTGTGGCCTCTACCTTCCTGTTACTGTGACCTCTACCAGCCTATTACTGTGACCTCTACCAGCCTATTACTGTGGCCTCTACCAGCCTATTACTGTGACCTCTACCAGCCTATTACTGTGACCTCTACCATCCTATTACTGTGACCTCTACCAGCCTTTACTGTGGCCTCTACCAGCCTATTACTGTGACCTCTACCCGCCTATTACTGTGACTCTACCAGCCTATTACTGTGACCTCTACCTGCCTTATTACTGTGGCCTCTTACCTTCCTGTTACTGTGACTCTACCACCTGTTACTCTGACCTGCGCCCTGTTACTGTGACTAACCACCCTCGTTCCTGTTGAGTCCGAATGCCAGCCATACTGCCTTCATTTAGCATCTGCTTTACAAATTCAGCCAAGGGGAATATGAAATGCCTGTGACATGTAAAGTATGCAGAAAGGTATTCATTTGAGCAGACTTTTGATCGTTATCAACGTTGTTTTGAGCAAAACATGAGATAAGATACACACAGTTTATCAAAGCAGTCATCTTTTTTTTTTTTTTTTTCGAATTCGAATAAATATCTTAAATGTTTAAGTCGCATATTTTCCAAATTGATCGCATTCGATACCTCCGATCTCATAGCCGTAAAATAGAACGGAATTTATGTTGCTTGAAAAGGATCCTAACTAATCATCGAAAGGAATTGATTTCTATCTGCATGCGACAAAAGCTAGCATCGCCTGTTGCCTATCTGCGTGTAACAAAGGATGCGGCAGTGGCATCGCCTGTTGCCTATCTGCGTGTAACAAAGCTGGCATCGCCTGTTGCCTATCTGCGTGTAACAAAGCTGGCATCGCCTGTTGCCTATCTGCGTGTGACAAAGCTGGCATCGCCTGTTGTCTATCTGCGTGTGACAAAGCTGGCATCGCTGTTGTCTATCTGCGTGTGA
>CM031602.1:56129801-56169675 GCA_018398815.1 Conus ventricosus
GACTAATCTAAACCCGATGTAACTAACTGCTCTTTGTCTTCCCAAACAATTTTGAACAAATACATGACACTCTGTCGCGATGATGACTACCTTTAGTAAACAACTGGGTCACTTGTCGTCAGCCCTCACTCATTAGGTCATCCAGAATCACGAGACGCCGTTTACGGCCATCCAGTTTGTCTACGTTTGGTAATCCTTCATTAAAGGTCACTGCTGGTAACTGAGAGTAGGTAGGTTGCCATTCACCATAGCACCAAACAACCTCCTCAGGGTATGGTGTCATCATGTCCTTTATAAAGTTCAAAAATTGCGTGACCCATACTGTCTTACCACTTCCTGTAGGACCAGCAATAACACAGGTAAAAGATGTTTCCACCTTGGATCCATTTGGCCAAGTAACCATCTTCAACATTAACCTAGAAATAAATAATTTAAAAAAACCAACGACAAAACCACCTACTAATCCCCAAACTTCATTCTTTAACTAGTAATGAACCGGTCTAAAGAGTCAGTCATCCCTCAGCTAGTAAGGGTTCAGCGGGTACACTTCGGTCTTTCAAGGGAGCTAACTGCCTTTTTTTTAATCATGTGTTTGTGTGTTGTCGCCCTTGGGAGACGGCCTCACCAAAAAAAAGAGTCGCTATAACCAGTCTGTCATTTTTTTCTTAATTTTTTTTTTTTTTACATCTGATTGAAACCATCAGGATGCACACACCGCGGATGCTCTGTCATCGCCCGTAGAGTCTATTAATAGGAAAGTCACATCGATCTCTCGCGATGCCCATCACCGACCATCCACTGCCCATATGATTCGCCCCTGAGGCGCTATCTCCGTCTCCTGCTCCTCCTGCTCCTGCTTTAAGGGGTGAGAAGTCCCTAACCCTACTACTCACGTGTCAGCAGCTATGACTTCTTCACTAATTATTGAACAGTCGTCTTCAATGGATGAATCCTGTGTTGTTACCATATTTGAATCTTCTTTGCTCCGCTTGTTGTAGAGCACAGAGCAGTATCCGGCCACTTTTCATGATTTTTTTTCTTATTAAGACTGCAGTCATTTTTGTCCTAAATGGCGCTTTCTATATTTGATTTTGTTTGGTCATTTCCAATCTTAAAGGTATTTTCCTGTATTGTTGTGTTCCTGTATTTGTGTGTGTGTGTGTGTGTTTTGTTGTGTGGTGGTGTGTGGTGGTGTGGTGGTGTTGTGTGTTTGGTGTGTGTGTGTGGTGTGTGTGTGTGTTGTGTGTGTGTTGTGTGTGTGTGTGTGTGTGTGGTGTGTGCTCGCGTGCATGCGTGTGTTCAATATCCCTACACTGTCGCTTAATCCATCTTCCATTGCTTTCTTAATTTTTTCGCTGAACCTAATGTTGTGTGTGTTGTGTGTGTGTGTTTTGTGGTGTGTGTGTGTGTGTGTGGTTGTGTCGTGTGGTGTTTTTTGATGGAGAGTGTTGCTATGTTGTATGTAAAGCAGCTGCGTATTGTTTCTTTTCTTTTCTTTTCTTTTTTTCTTCTTTTTTTTCTTTTTTTTTGTGTGCTGGACCATAAACATAAGTGTTCCCGTTTCCTGTTTTGGTCATTGTCAGGAACTCAGTTGCAAGGCAGTACCGTTTGGATTTTCCTGGGAACAAAATTGATCCCCTTTCCCCATCATATTGAATTTTATCTTTTTCTCCCTTTGCAAACTGACGTGTCAAATAATGTCCACAAGAGTAAAAACCAGAGCAAATCGATAATACTCCTGTTAGGGCATGGCAGTGATGCTTCATGCCCTCGTATTACTTACAGTCAGACAGTACTCAGAATGCGCGCTGTTAAGGGATATTTCGGTGGAACATTTCTTTCTCTCATCACTTCAGCTGATTATAGGTAGACAAGTGTATTTTCTTCGGCTGATTGAAGTATGCTGTGCGACAGTAATTTGAAGATTTTCTTTTCAATCATGTAATGTTTTATGTATTCTAATGATCACTGTTTGTCAACCATGATATCAATTTTTTTTGTGCAACATACTTTGTCAACTATGTGTTCGATGACCTACCACGATGGACTGAGTGATTTTAAGGACTCCAATTTCAGACGTTATGTGTTTGAAAATCGGCATTAAGAAATTATGCAGCAACGTATATGTGTGCCACTTACATGACGGTCGGCCCCGCTTTGTTGGGCTGTGCGGGATAGAACGTCAGTTGGGGTTTGGAGACAATTATGGCCGCCCGCGAAGCCGGATCTGACCTCATTTGGATTAGACGCTTCTAATTGTTCGTTGTGACTTAGGCGTGCGATGGCCGCAAAGCCGAGTTTCTGAAAGATCTTGTTGAAAGACGTTGGGCCTATAATTATACTCCCAGCATCCTGGTTCTAAGGCCATTTCTCAGTGAGCAGTGTGTGATGAAGGCTGTGACGCTGATTCCATTGTTCAAGTGTTTGTGAATGTAAAGGGCTGAAAAGCAACAACCGCGCCTTATTAGGCCTGTGTGTAGGCCTAACGGGTGAAACGTGAGGAGCCGTAGCGTGTAGCATGCACTGTCCAGAGGTCAGTGAGGTTGGTTCGATCCAAACTGGTCCGTTGGTCCAACTATGATATGAAATAAACGAGGAAAACAATGAGCTGGTGTTTATGTGGAAGATGATGTGCCCACTCGCTCTCTTCCCTGTCTCCTACTCGTCCCTCCTCTTCTCTAATGATCATCCTCTTACAGTAGCATACATCCCTGTCATGCAGTCTCAGACCAGAAGGGAAATCCGTATCATCATCATCATCACCATCATCATCATCATCATCACCATTATCATCACCATCATCATCACCATCAAACAAAGGTCTCAAATTCAGTAGTCCTTCATACCCTACTCTCATAATGACCTCATTTTGGATTCCTTTTCCATGTCTATGCCATTGAAAAGTTCTGTCGGCGTCACCGGCATCGGCAAATTCAAGGGGACTGTCACTGGACAGACGTGGTTATGCCCTCCAGAAGGGAGCTCACTCAGGCTAGTTCCTCAAATAAGCAATTCTTGTCGTCAGAAGGGAGCTGGGTATATTGGTTCAGAATTGACACCACTGAACACCACTCAGTGACCCGGCAGGTGTGCAGTGTCTCCTCTAATGGGTTGCTACCTGACGACTTGCCATTGACTGCTCCCTGTGAATGGCCGTTGCCAGGACTGTGGTGGGACGGGCGGGATGGATAAGTGGCGGGGGGGGGGGGGGGAGACGGGGTAGGGAGGGACGGAATGTGAGACAGAAAAAAAGAGGAAAGAAAGATGTTTTCCTCTTCTTTTTGCTCGTGTGTGTGTGTGTGTGTGTGTGTTACCTCGGGGTATGTCAGTGGAGGAAGGACTAGCGCACAGCCCAAACACACTCACAGCTTGCTTACAATCTCATTCATATATCATGCATTCGTCACATCAAACCACTAGTAAAGTCTATAACTTTACTACACATAATCATGGAAGAAAACATCAATGCGCATGGAGTCAAACAAAATAAAACATTCTCTCTTTCCTTGAACTTCACAAAACCATTTATCTAAATCATCATAACTAACCCGGGTATAAATAGATTTCTACTTTACCTGGCCAGGTGATCTTAGACTAATTACGAATCACTGTCTTTCCTTTTCTTCTTTCTTTGCTTTTCACTGTCACTTTCACAAACACCAGTCACGACACAACTGCTGGCACTGGTCAGGTTGGACTGCCGGCACTGGTCAGGTTGGACTGCTGGCACTGGTCAGGTTAGACCGCTGGCGTTGGTCAGGTTGGACTGCTGATGAAAGTGGCGCTGCCAGGTATGAGGTCGAACTCCGGTTCAGATTGAACAGTGACTACCAGACATCGATCTGTTCTCCTTTCTTTCTTCCTGCATTAACGCATTGCACTCTCTCTCTCTCTTCTTCTAGTCTGCTCTATCAAATGGACAAGGTTGCTTTTCTTTTCTTTTTCTTTTTTTTTTTCTCTTCATCAGTTAGCAACTCTCTCTCTCAACATCTCTCCTTAGTCCTTCCTCTGCAGACTCTATCTGGTGCTAATGCTTCAACCCGGTTCTCTTCACTCCTCCTCTCATCTCTCTGCTTTCTCTCGCCCAGAGCCTACTCTCAGAACCTCTCCCTCTCTCTCCCGTTCTTCGTTCTTTCTTCTTCCCATTCTCTCCTCGCTTTCTTATTCTCATCCTATGTGTCAGAAGGGCGAGTACCATTGGTCAGAATTTTTCCCGCCTCGTCCTGAGGTTACCTCCCCTCTAATTCCATTGGACATTCAAATCGTCAAAGTCACATCTACCGGCCTTGCTCTCTGTGGTAGTCAATGGGTCATTTAATTAATTAGCTTGATTTCACCCCCACCACACAATACCTTCCCCCTTCCTACTTCAACGGGCGACGTCTGGCTTAACTGTGGGCGCTGGTCAATGCAAACTAGCTGCATCAGTCTGACCCAGACGCCGAGATCCGTCTGGCCAGACCTATTGTGACGTCGGTCAAGCCACTTAGTCTGTCTGCTGGACGGGCTGTCTCCGTGAGGACTAAAAATAGCCTCTTCGCTGTGCCTAATTGGCTGACGCGACACATGTAGTCGTCTGCCTGAAAACCAGGATGTTTGAGTTTGGACTTATGTCCACTTGAACTGGCTGGCGACTGACCACGAATTCGGTTTTTCTATTTTTGTCCGTGACAGTGTGTTGTGTGTGGTGTGTGTGTGTGTGTGTGTGTGTGTGTGTGTGTGTGTGTTGTGTTGTTGATGTAGATGTACTGGTATTTTGTCTTTCTTGGATAGATAATGATAACTGAGATAAATGGGATGTTACCGTTTTGTATGATACAGATGAACGTATAAATGCGATAATATTCAGTGTTTACAAAAAGTGGGTTTACAACACACACACACACACACACACACACACACACACACACACACACACACACACACAACTAAATCATATTGTGCAGTCACTTTTTGTTGGGCGTCCGTGCATGGTGGAATTTCAGCAAATGGAGGGGAGTCAGTTACCAATACTGAAGATCAACGTGATCACAGTCACTCCAAGAAGAAATGTCATAATCATGATATCGAAGTTGATATTGACCAAGAGGTAGATTTACTCATAAATGGGGTCTGAAAAAGTGTGACTCACACGATGAAGAGCGATTGCCAGATGAGTTCAATTTGGAGGATATTGTTCAGCTCCAGTACTATGCAGTTGAAGAGGATATGGGTCAAAAAGGCGGATCATGGGAAAAGGCCAGATGGCTGATGAGAAATTGAAGAAATGGACAAGCACAAAGCGACCAAGAAGTGTGGCATTGCTGTTCCTCAGGTGAACAATGAAATCTGGTCCGTGATGGAAAACGCTGCCAGATCAACAGATCTACGGACCCCAAAAAACCCTAAAAAGCGCTTTTGAAATCCACTTTTGCTCTGGCGAACGTATCTAATCAGTATGTGACCAGTGGTTCATCAGAAACTCGAAAACTGATTGCTGATTTGACCGATGCAATTGTGTGTGGTGTCCAAATGAGTTGTCCATGGAAAGGAGAAATAAACTCTGAATGCACCTCAGATCAACAAAAGGTACCGTAAGCTAGCATCTGCGGATATTCCAGTCACAGAAAATCTGTTTGGAAATGATCTGAAGGATGTTTGTGCAAAATTGATTCCACTTCCAAACTTGAATCAAATTTTACTGTCAGCAAGAGGGAAAAAATTCTCCCCCCCCCCCCCCCCCCGAAAAAAAAAAAAAAAAAAAAAAAAAAACAGGGACTGGCAGCCAGTGCCACGCAGAGGGCGAGGCCAGAACTGGAGCTACAGAGGCAGACCCAGAGGCCACGCCTTCAGGGGTCGGGGCAGAGGCCACAACACTCCCATGCAGCAAAGGGAGACAGCTCAGTAGCCCTTGATCTACCATCACATTCATCCTGTGAGGTGAGAAATGTTGCTTGTGGTAAAGAGCAAAAAGCCATTTAAAGCAGGTAGACTGAAGGATTACGTTGAAAATTGAAAAAAACAACTGACATCTGATCCATTTATTTTGGACATGGTACAGGGTTCTGAAATACTTATTGATGATTTTGAGCAATTGCCTTACATACCTGAACAAAACTGTTCTGGGAAATGAAATCAATTATATGGATAATGAAGTGATCAATCTCCTTGATGTGGGTGTTAAGAGAAATGTACCCACCAAACACGGAAATTATTTTCCCTGTTTTCCTTGTCAAGAAAGCAGACGGGACGTTTCGCATGATTCTTAATCTGAAACATTTCGATCAATCAGTTCATTATGAACATTTCAAAATGGAAAACTTAACATCAGCCACAGACATGACGACCAAGAACTGTTACATGGCCTCTGTTGATCTACGCCATGCCTATTACTCTGTGCCAGTGAAACCTGAATTCAGAAAACATTTGAGATTCAAATGGATGAATCAGTTGTATCAGTATATCCGCGTTGCAAATGGCCTCTGTAAATGTCCAAAGTATTTCACTCAGCTTATGAGGCCAGTGTACGTACAATGGCAGACCTTTAAGAAATGTGCTGACAACATACACAAGACAGCACAAATGTTTGTGTCACTTGGGTTTGTTATTCTTTCAGAAAAATCAGTACTTACTCCACGGGAAAAGGTCAAATAGCTGGGCTTCTGGTTACATGACAGTAACACTGCCAGTAGCAAAAATGCAAAAAATCAAAAATGCATGGCTGGACCTCAAACAAGAAAAGATTAAAAATCAGAGGCTTGGCCAGGGTCATCGGACTTCTAGTGTCCGCATTTCCTGCTGTTACCTGGGGTCCTTTGTTTTACAGGCATCTAGAGAAAAATAAATGAGGCACTAAAGAAAAGTAAAGGAGAGTTTGAGGCAAGGATGACGTTAACCTGTGAATCTGAACTGGTATGGTGGATTGAGAATATTGAAAATTCTTTCTCATCGTTGATCACTATTGACCCACAGATTGAGATACGAAGTGAAGCAGCCACACAGGGTTGGGGAGCTATTTGTCAGTCAAAACAAACAGATGGTAGGTAGTCAGAGACGGAACAAGGTCTGCATATTAATGCCCTTGAACGTTTGGCCATAAAACATGCATTGGAATGTTTTCAGGAAAATCTTGGTTCGAAAACATGTGAAAATTCTGACACAATACATGCGTTGTATCCTTTCTGAGAAACATGGGTGGTTCTCATTCTGCTGAGTGTAATGAAATAGCCCACCCTATCTGGATCTGATGCCAGACGAGATTTCTGGTCGACAGCCTCTCATATTCCAGGGAAAAGTAATGTGGAAGCTGATGCTCAGTCCAGAATCTTTAATGACAGAACAGAGTGGCATTTGAATCCTAATATTTGTTTGTAAATTGACAGGAATGTTGGGACCTCTGACATTGATCTGTTCGCTTCTCGACTGAATTATTAAATAAAAGTGTGGGCAGTTGATGCATTAATTGGGGGCAAATAAACATATATGCTTTCCCCCCTTTCAGCATGCTACACAAGGTGCTGAACAACTGGAGGAAAGATCAGGCAGATGGAATTATCATCGCCCCATTTTGGACGACCGCTTCCTGGTACCCAGTCTTACTACGCATGCTGACAAGCACTCCGGTTCTTCCGCCCAAAGGATCAAGAGTTCTACATTTGCCACTCAACCATGCAGTTCGTCCTCTTCACAGGCAGTTGCAGTTGATGGCATGCAACTTACCATGCGGTTCATCCTCTTCACAGGCAGTTGCAGTTGATGGCATGCAACTTACCATGCGGTTCATCCTCTTCACAGGCAGTTGCAGTTGATGGCATGCAACTTACTAGGCAAGCTGTCGAGACAAGAGGAGTTTGTGGACAAACTTTCGATAACGTGTAGGCATCCTGCCGACCAACAGCTAAAGTTTAATATGCCTCGTATCTCTCCAGATGGAGTGCATTCTGTTTTGAAAGGGGTTAGAATCCCCTATGTGCATCTGCAACAGTAGTCCGTTAGTTTTTAACTCAGCTTTTTTCTGAAGGTTTAGGTTGCAGTGCTCTCAACACTGCACGCAGTGCCTTATCAGCTCTTCTAGAACCAGAGAATAACAAGTCTGTGGGTCACATCCTTTAGTAATACGTTTTATGAAAGGTGCATAATTAGCTGAGAAGTCTTTTACCTCCATATCATCAGTTTTTGAATGTTTTGGTGTTGCTCACACACTTTATTAGTCTAACAGACAATGCTGTATTGACATTGAAAGAGCTAAGTGTAAAACCTTACTGTTGTTATCATCTGCCCAAAGACGTCAAACTATTCATCTTATTAAGCTTAGTAATGTCAGAATGCTTAGATCTGGTTGTACTATTTATCTGACAGACAAGCTAACAACTACTAGAACAGGTTTTCATCAAGGATCATTGAATTACCAAGGTATGAAGACAGTCCCAAAATTTGTGTTGTGCAGTGTCTACAGGAACACATGAAAAGAACTGAAGTTCTTATATCAGCATCCTCAGACAGGCTTATATTACGTTATCAGCATCCGCATGGTTCACCTTCAAGAGATACTATTTCTAGATGGATGAAGACTTTGTTGCATGATGCGGGAATAAAGGACTTTGACACGCACAGTTTCCGAGGGCATCATCATCTGCAATACCGAAAAGTGGCGTACCTTTAGATGACATTCTGAAAACAGCGGGTCGGTCTAATGCCAGAACTTTTCAGAACTTCTCTAACCGACCAGTTAAGCAAAGCAGGGACAAAGCAACTCAATCTTCAATTATTATACCCCCAAAGAAAATGGACAATTCTGTGAGTCAGACTGAAGTTGTTTTAAAATCATTATGACATTGAATTTGTTACATGGTTTGGCAACTTGTGGTGCATAGTCTGCTGTGTTTGAACATGTGTTCTATGAATGATGCTAGATCTTTTAAAACATCTACGGTTTGGGCATGAGATCCTTAAAAAAAGAAATGAAGATTTTATTTTACGTTTGTTGCAATATTCTCATCAAGTCACGTCACTTTCTTGTCCAATTATTTCTTTACAGTTGAGTCATGAAAATGATCTGTGTGTATGGTTAATTAATGGATATAATGACCACTGGAAAAGTTATCTTTTTATGTGATTGTGATGCAGAATGTTAAATACATATCAAAATTTTCAGTTTGTACAACCATCTTCAAAGTCTCGTAGATTCAGTAGTTCCTATGGATAGTACTGGAAGTGGAATAGGTAACATAAACGAAAACTAAAACTGACGTGGAAGTCGAAGTTTGTGTGGAATTCCACGATAGCAGTTTACAGGAACGGTTGAATATACGGCCCTGCCTTGTTGAAAATGTTCCCTCCTATGAACAAAATTTCATGTCCTTTTGGTTGCTGCACACTTTTTATCACTTTAACAATTCATCACCTTTACTCATCAAATTGATTGAATAAAGATGATATGAAATCCTTTGTAAAGGACTTGTACTTTAAATATATGGCATGCGCATCTCGTGTATTCCTGTAAACTTCTATCGTGGAATTCCACACAAAATGCGACTTCAGGTAAGTGTTCGTTTATGTTACTAATTAACAAACATCTTACTGACCATCTTTTACAAACCATGTTACAGGAAATACTGAACAATATCTTACAGACCATCTTCTACAAACCATGTTACGCGCAATATTGAACGTCATCTTACAAACTATCTTCTATACACCAGGTTATAGACAATATTGAACACCATCTGACAGATAGTATTACGTGTCATCTTCATGACGTCACCCGGATAGTCCAAGCGTCCGTCACTACATCCAGACAGCATTTCACAGCAGTCGTCAAGTGGAGAATGATCATAAATCAAATCTAGGTTAAAGATTGAAAATGAAAGATGTCATATGAAATGCTAGTCCAAAAGCTGATGAATCTATAATGGTTAAAATGTGTGCATATTTTGGATCCATAATGATTAAAGAATTGTTTAAATTTCCAAACTGTAATGATTAGAAATGTGTTTATATTTTCTGGTGGAAATTATGCAGAGCCATAGTCGTTGATCCGTTCTAGAGCCAGAAAATGAGCTTATGTAATTAATTTCCTCTCTTCTCTCTTCTCTCTCTCTCTCTCTCTCTCTCTCTCACACACACCACACACACACACACACACACACACACACACACACACACAAACACACACACAAACACACACACACACACACACACACACACACACACACACACACACACACACACACATTCTCTTTGAAGTTCGTGCAAATGATGAGAAAAGTGCGACTCGTCTTCCTATTACAGTTATTAAATACTGAAGGAACGGCGAAAATCAGGACAATTATTTGTTCTCCAGTTTTGGTGTGTTTTTTAATCGCGTTTTCTTACGATTGTTAAAAAAAAAGCTGCTTATTTCATTACTTTGTCCCGTGTGAAATTAATTCAGTGAACAAAGAAGGCATTACTGTAGTAGTGAAATCTGACAATAAAATGTTCATTGCATAACAATACAATGCACTACAAAGTTAAGGAGAGACACATTTGTCGTTTGGCCTGTTTTGTTGCTGCGAGTGGAAAGGGAACAGGAGATTCTCTTCCTAATTTCGATCTGTCCTTGTCTCAGGACACCCACTAACAGACCCCCTGTGGCCAGATTGGCGGTCCAGGCCGGAGGGACAGCCGTCGAGTGTCTGTGCAGTTGACCAATCACATAGCAGGAGGAACACAGCTCCGCCGCCAGCTAACGTGCGCATGTCAGATTTGGCAGTCGCTCCTAATTCTGTCCGCACCACACCAACGGCGTCACGACCAGCAGGGTTGCTCGTATGGCTCGTTCATGTCGGCATGAGGGCGATTTCAGCTGGAGATGGTGTGGACGGGATGACTGTTTCTTAATAAGCTCTGTAACTTGACACTCGACGCTCAAGTGCTAGTTTGTCAGCCCCCAATCGGATGTTGCTAACAAATGTCCCTGCAGCTGACTGCCTTCTTTGTGGACCCGCGATGAATCCAGTGGGGTTTCCTTCGTGGGCTTAATTTGGCATTTTCGTTCTTTTTCCCCCCATTAATTCGCGCATTAGTCTTTTACTTCGTTCCGGAGAAAAAACTGTTCTGTTTTTTTTAAACAATTTTTAGCCAACCTCTAGAACAGAATGATAAACCACACAGAGAGTACACATTGTTGGCCTATAATTTTCAATAACGGGCGCGCGCGCGCCAGAGAGAGAGAGAGAGAGAACTCGGAAAATTTTAATTGCAAAGGCCACCGACCTATCTGCAATGAGGTCAAGAAACAAAAATGAAATCACACACACTGACGCTGTAACATTTCTACTGATCACGCTCATTTACAAAACTTGATCACACCAACTGAATAATCGTAAATTGTGTATACCGAAAGATACATACAAAATCACACCTGTATGTAGTAGCACTCACCCAGACTCGCACATACAATTTCGCTCGCACTTACAATTGCGCGCGCGCAAACCACACACACACACACACGTACACAAGCGTACATACACACACACACACACACACACACACACACACACACACACACACACACACATACTCACGCATACACACACACACACACACTCACACACACACGCGCGCGCGCGCGCGCGCACACGCACACACACACACACACACATACACATTTTTCAGAGAGAGAGAGAGAGAGAGAGAGAGAGAGAGAGAGAGCAACAAGTTGTACGTGTTTGCCTAATATTGAGCATAGTGAACTTGTTCTCAACCTTAAAAAAAAAGAGAAAAAAAAAAGCTAGTTCTGACGACTAAATTCTAAACATTCTGCTGGCGTACTTTCACCAGATGTACAAACTGATACAGTCCTAAGGTAGTGACCTCTGGAACGTGTTCCATTTCCATCCTACACTACAACCAGTCACAATGAAACTGTTGTTTGGTCACATAACTTTACGTTTGCCTTCGATGATCGTTAGTGCGATTGCCTACGTTTTCCAACCTTCCCTCCCTCATGGAAACAAATGCCGCCGCCTGGATGACTTGCGGGGCGCAAGATGGAAATCTGGGCAATTAGCCAATGAACACGATAGCGACCGAAGTGTCCGTCGTCCTCTTGTTGTCATTTCCGCTATAGTGATTACCGCCCTTCCCACGCTCGGCACGATCTCTCCTCCAATGACAAATGTCTTTGTCTCTCAAGTCGTTGTCTGTTGACGCATCCAGCGGGGTGGTGATTAAGCCTATTTCCATTGTTTGGGTCTCAAGTGTGGTGGGCATAGTGTCCCTTGCGGCAACTTCCTTATGAAGTCGATTGTTGAAGGTCAGACTGTTCATCATCAATTTAAAATGATATAGCCCCCTTCCCCCCTCCCCCTCCCCTTTCTGTTTCACCATTCGCAACCGTACATCTCTGGCATATTGAGGATATGGTTTTGATTTGATATTGTAACAGATGCAGCCAAGACAATTTGGGGTTCGTTATCACTTGTGTATTTTCAATACACACATTACAAAAGCATTGGACTTCTGAAAAATAAAAGGAAACAAAAAGGAAAACATGAAGAAAAGAAAAAGAAGCGCGCTGCTAATTTCTGTGTTCTCCTTTTAAAAATCAGAAATAACTTTTCTGTGGAAAAAATGCTTCATTTAGACTGATTCAATTCAGTATACATTCCACAAATACATTTTTTTACTTTCTTTTGCATTAAAAGACGGATAAACAAGAAAATGTAGTATGTAACAAAAGTGAAAATCTATACAACAGCCAATCCTATGTAGAGGTGATAAGTAGAGAAGAGGGAAGAATAGGAGACGGAGAAGAGAGCGAGTGGACATCTTCCACATCAACACCGGCTTGTTGGTTTCTTTTTTCTTTTATTCATGTCATTATTGAACCAACAGACTCATGTGGACCAAACCAATCTCACCGACCTATTAGGACATAAAAAATGATGATTATAAACATGACTTGTTATTAGGAATACATTCAGTTAAAAAAAAAACCCATAATCATTCAACACGAGGAATAGTTTTATAAAGCGCATTAAACAAAGGTTCAAAAGTAGGGAAGAGATCAAACATTGATAAGGCACAAATCATTCAAATTAAGCCAAGACAGGTATCAAACGTTCATAATGAAATTGTGAAATGATACATTAAAACAATAGGTCTCGGCTTCAAAGAAAATCTGGATGCAGTCCCTGCAGCACATAGACATTATCAAAATTAAGGTGCAAGGATTTACAACAAAAATGCACAGAAGGGTCTCCCTGTTGCGAACGGTATGAGGTAAAAACAAATCTTTGCAATCAACAACACAATGATATAATCATAGCATTAGCAAAATGGCTCCCCGTTAACGTTGCGAATGGCAACAGTTACGAACAGTCAAAAGAATGAATCATAAAGGTATAGTGGATAACGTGTTATCAAAGAACATGAACAGACACACCGAAAATGGACCCCCCTTTGCGAACGAACGGCAGGAGTTATGAATAATGACTGAAATAAAATGAAAACCCAATTTTCAATAGCATGACATTATTTGGACGGTATGAAAATAGTAAGAAAACCGTTTGGAAACCGCCAATCATCTGCATAGTGTCCACATATTTGATCAAATTCAAAACGGACACACATCTCACATCAACCAGCTTCTTCTTCTTCTTCTTCTTCCTCGTTCGCTTCCCATTAGATGAGCATCCCGGTGTCCTCGATGAAGGCTGCCGTCCACCGCAGCTCCTCCAGGGTGCCGTACAACTTGGCTTCTAGCCTACTGCTGTCGGTGTTGGCCAGTACTTCCTTCTGGATGCTGCATGCGTCATACAGTCTTGAAGGATGTGGTCGGTTGTCATTGGTCCCTCACCACAAGGGCACTCTCCACTCTGTCCAATGCCAAATTTTGTGTGCATGTGGTGGAGCAGGCGATTGTGTCCAGTCCTCAGGCGGAAGATCTTGACCTGTTCCCGTCGTCCCAGCAAATGGTATTTGTCTTCTGGGTTGTGTTTGGGGTGCTGGAGGCGCCACTTTATTCCTTGCTGTGCCAACTAAATCTATTTTTCTTTCTCCATAGACACACTCAGCTCAGGACAGTGCATGCTACACGCTACGGCTCCTCACGTTTCATCAGTAACACTCCCACCCAATAAGACGCGGTGTTGCCTTTCAGCCCTGCAATGGACCTACAGGTGTAAATATATCGAACAAATAAACGCTGACAAATTAACCAGTTCAACAAATAAATAAGCAAACAGACCGACAAGTGGCTCCAAGCGCACAAAATAGCCACATTCACGCACACAAAAAAACGAACAGCATCCAAGTCTACCTGATTACTCAGCCAAATAACCACGCGAGCATTCAGTCGCTCAAATAATAAAACAATCGAACAAACAGGTAAAACACTCGTTTGTAGATAGGTATCAACTCAGACACTAAGACGAATCATCAAAAACTACCTTCACTGACAGTATCGTAATCATTTGCACAGGCCACCGCACACCTTTGGTCACTGTGACTTGACCCTATCCTTCTCGCCAGCCAACAAAGGCGACGTTGACCAGTCAGTTTATCTAGTGTTCGAACACAAGGAGGCTGCAGGATGCGCGTTAAACTTTATCCACTAATCACCAAAAAAAGACAGCAAGGACTGTAATCTATGTTTTCTGGCATCGATTTTTTGATTACTAACAATACAATTCGTACTCAATTGCTGTTTTCAGTTTCATTCTTATTGAACGCCAGTCCCTCCTCAGTTGCGAAGTTACTTGTTTATACTGACGGTGGAAATGTAGCATTTCACATTTCCAGTTAATAAGAAAATGGAGTTTGAACCATAAAGAACTTTTATTGTTTCACCAAGATAGCAGACAGTACTCTATCTACCTGCACTTAGGGTTAGGGTTACACAGCCAAACCATAGGCAAAAAAACCATCAACATACCTTTACATTCACAAACACTTGAACAACGGAATCAGTGTCACAGCCATCACCACACTCTGATCAGTGAAGAAATGGCCTTAGAGCCTGATGGATGGGAATGTATAGGCCTACCAGCCTCTTGTAACGGAACTTTCCTGAAACCTCTGTGGCCATCTCGCCACGCCTGGGTCCACAATAGTGCCGGGCTGCTCCGAACTGTCGATCTATCCCACTTGGCCCGATAAACATCGGGGACGACGTCATGCAAGTTGGCTGTTTCTGGAGGAGCGCAGGGGGAACCATCCATGAAACGGACCCTTTAGAAACTGTATTGTAGGGCTTATATTCCGGCCTGTGTCAAATCCGTCGCAATGGACCTCAACCTGTGAAAATGTTCCTTTTTTTTTTTTGTTTTTTTTTTCTTTTCTTTTTTTTTTTCCACACATTCCCGGTCTATAGTGAAACCCTAGCATCGAGATTAGGTCCTGTTGTCGGGATGTATACTATGAAATATTTCGCTTTCTGTGTATTTGGATTGGAAAGAACTTTAACAAAACCACCATAACAATACTAGATTTACTTTTGATAGTGGCTTGGGGTATCTGGGATGGTGAAGTTCTGCGTATAGAAATATATATTTATATATAATTATACAAAAAAAAAACCAAACTAACATCCATTCCATACGTAACCACACACGTGCGCTCCACACCTCGTACGCACATCCACCACGGACATATACAAGCTTATAAAAATCTTTGCTAAATGCTACATCTCAGCACCCTATTCGCCCTCCTAACTTCATCCCCTTCCCCCTCTGGTCGCCCCCTCCCGCCCCATCCCCAACCCCCACTCCTCCGAGTACCTAACTCCCCCTTCTCTGTCTCTTCATAAATCGGTTTGTACAGCTTTCATATGTATAAATCTATCCATCCATGACCTAATCTTTATATCCCTTTCGTTTATTCGTTCAAGGAAGAGCCCTCTCTCATGCCAGTTTCCCCTACTTGTTTTTGTCCTCTCACATTTTGTTTTTTTCTTTTTTTGTTTTCTTTTTCCTTTTTCTTTTTTATTTTCTTTTTCTTTCTTTCTTTTTTGATGTTGTTTGTGGTTGTATTAAATATTACTCCCCATCCAACATCATTATCATGATTAGAGCGTCCAATCATCATCACACAAGATCTCAAGCAAAAGACACCTGCTGACACGCGTTCCGCCTCTGCATCCTGCCCGGTTCAAGTGTGTATGTGTGCTGTTGCTCTAAGCATTGGATCTAATGTTATCGTTTTTAAATCAATGGACAGTAGTTCTCTTTTACTGTTTATTGTTGTACAGTTGTTTAAGGTGAGGGCCGGGTTTAAGTGTTGTAATTTACGTCCATTTGTTTTTACTTTACCGTTCATTCCACTTGCACACTGCACTAAATATATTTTTAGTGAGTGGTTTTTATGATATTGAGTGAGAGAGAGAAGAGAGAGAGGAGAGAGAGAGGAGAAGAGAGTAAGTAGTCGAGAGAGAAAAAGAGTGAGTGTATGTGTGAGAGAGAGAGAGTTGATGATTGATGAGATGGGGTGAGAGACGTAACGTGATGAAGAGAGAGAGAGAGAGTGGAGAGCGTGCTGGATGTGTGTATGTTCACCTCTAGTCGATTAATCACACGATGCACAAATCTCTGACGCAAGAAAAATCGAAAGTGTGTACAGAGAGTGCGAGGGGAGTGGAATGTGAGGAGGTATGAATTTCTTTTTTTGTAGTTGTAGTTGTTGTGGGGTTTTTTCCTTCGCTAGTCTTTTCCGTCATCATCTCCCTTGGGTCAATCTTCCCTCTTGATCTAATAAAGCGAAAGCATAAGCAAGGTGAGAAAAGAGGAGGGAGAGAGGAAAGGCGTGTAGGGAATACCTATTGCCTTTGCACGCACGATACGGTATTCGATTTTTCAATTATCCACATATGCAAAGCACTGTCGATTCGTTTTTTTTGAAAATACTTTTGCACAGTTTCGTTATAATGATATGGTTAATTTTTTGCATGTTCAGATACTTTAATATTCCGCTATGGGAGTTTTCCAAAAAAAACATCCGAACTGATAATGTTATTTGAGGTTATGCTTACGAGTATGATTTGGCAAATTTTTTAACAGAAGATTTGACGTTGGTAATAAATAAATGAATTGTTGCTATATAGTCTATTTCGTCAGGGGCAAAAGGTTCATTTGTTAATATTTTTTATTTTAATTTTACTCAACAAATATTTCGTGGAGATATGTATGTATTATCTTCCAGTGTAATAATCTAAGGTCTTGTTTCTTTTGTGACTTTGGTGTTAAAACAGTGTGTTTGTTTAGTTCTATTCCGTGTTTATTCTTCCAGAAACTCCGGACAAGGTGTAGAACGTTTCTTTGCACATATTTGTTTACGGAAGTCTTTACTAAGTGAATAAGTACTTTGCCATAAATGGAGGGGGGGTGAGTCAAATTTGTTGTAGTTGTTGCTCATTTTCAACTAAAGGAAACATAGTTACGAACTGCACCTGCTACTTTCATTTGTATTCCAGGCATTCTTGCAGGTTATATCGAATTTTACCACATATTTCGGGAATGAACATTTTTTCTTTTTGGTTCATAAATATCTGGGTGACGCAAAGTATTCTGGCCTTCAATCACGTCAGAGAAAAACAATACGTTCCTTTTTTTTTTGTTACATTATTCCACATAGAGATGAGGTAAAATCTTATTGTATGTTATGATCAGGGCCAATATTTTTATTACAGTCTTCAGTAATGCTGACTCGAATATATTGAAGATTTGTGTTTGAATGAACTTTTAGAATTTTGCATAAAAACATAAAAAATGTTTGACCAAGAAATGATAAATATCTTTCTTGGGATTAATGTCCATTTTTCTTTTTACTTGTGGTGCATAGTCGCGTTTACTTCGGCAAAATAAACGCTATTGGCATTTGTCTTATGTCTTCATAATTAAACCGCCCCTTATTCAATTTTCTTTGCATAAATTGTTCTTTTTTACTTTTTCAAATGTTTTTGTTGCATTCTTGTTTTCTCCATAATTAATATGAATAACAGACTAGTTAATTTTAATCAGTCATCATCTGGAAGTACGAAAGCCTGCATTAAACTACACAATATGGATAAAAGAAGTTTTTATAACACAGAGGTTTCCCCTTTTTGCTTTGATTCCGTTTTTCACCAGGGAATGAATAATTCTCTTGGACTTAACTATTTTTTCATAGCAGTTTTCTTCAACAACGAGGCTGATTTGTCATTTTGAAAAAAAAAACTCCAAATTTTTATTCTTTTTTTCCAAACAAATCCTTAGAAACGTATCTGCACATTAGTTTTTTCCTCCAAGCCCACCATTGCGTTGATTTGTTCTCCCCCTGATTTAATTTTTGTCCTGATATTTGTGAAAATTCGTTTAATTATATTAAGAGCTGTTGCATATCTATTTCATCTTTTTAAAAACAAAGTTACATCTTCAGCAAACATGCAATTTTAATATGACTTAGCCAAGTATTTCTTCTTGTGGCACTCATAAGTTCATGACTTTAATATTACGAACATGTTTATTTAATTGATATGGAGTTTCAATCAGACTGCAAACATCGAAGCGAATTGAATGGTGAAAAAGGGCAGCCTTGTCGAATTCCCGCTTCACATGGATATATTCAGTTATCCACGCAGTTTTTACATTTATTCAGTTTGTGCATATGTCATGTTCTCCTTCACGTTAATTAAAATCAGAACCAAGGGCCAAAATTGGTTTATACGCAATAAGCATGTGAATTCTTTGATATTCGATCGAAGGCCTGCAGAGTAATCAATATGTTTCTTCATGCACCAGGTTTATTCATAACATTAAGTTGTTCTATGACATCATCTTTATGCCTTATACATCTTGGCTGACGTCGACCTTTAATGAATCAACCTGATCGTTCATTTCACTTTTTATTTTTCACAATTTTCTAATCGACTAGCTATAGCATTTGTCAAACTTTTTTTTAATCAATGTTTTGTTTATTGAAATTGGGGATCCTGTTTTTTTAAAGTTTTCTCTCGGTTGTTCATTACCTCTTATGTTTTATATTAATAACTGATCGTTTTTGAGTAAGACAGCTCTCTTCTCAAAAGCAATAGATTAATGATGGGTTGGTATTTTTTTTTTCAGTTTAATCCAAAAGACTTATAGAAATTCTATGAAATGCTTCTCTTCCTGGAGCTAGTTATTATTCAGACTCTTTAATGCCTCCTGTAGTTCTTTTTCCCTGTAACATTGCCTTCTCAGCTATTTTTTCTGGGACTCGTGAGACTTGAGGGACATTAGCATTTGCATTAAAGTATCTACTTTTCGCGGACTGTACATCAGGACATGACTTTTTTTTTTTTGTATTAATTTGAGAATTAACTTCTTTGCACTTTCATTATTTCTAATTGATTTCCTTGTTACTATTAACATTTTTTTAATCTAGAATTCCTTCCTTTACTTTTGCATTCGCTCTTGCCTTTCTTAAATAAGGAAATACTTGGTGTTTTTTCTCGCCATCTTCTATCCACTTTACTCTTGATCTTACCTGCGCAGTCGATGCTTTGTAATTTTCCAATATCTCATTTTTGAGATTAATTTAACGGTTTTTTTTGTTATAATGTACAATGTGGTTTTTCAGCTAGCTTACTGTCTAAGTCATTCACTGATTATCAAGTCTGAATATCTAATTTTTCCTTTCAAAGTTTTTTATTTACTTTTATCAATTGTAAAGTTTTTAATTTTATTTTCAGTTGTTTCCCTATCCAATTGGTGATCTGAGGCTTTCTTGTAATTCGTGAGTGTGAGTATCGATTAGATTGATTCATTTTATCATAACTATACTGATCTCCAAGGTAATGATATTGTGTTTCCATAGGCAAGGTCATCGTAATATTACTGAATTTTACCGTCAATGATCATGCTCGATGATCCAGTGAACGGTAAGGGAGTGAATAATTGCTTCTAGCGTCTTATCAAATATAGATGAAGTAGCTATTAATAATCGAGTCTTCTAGCCAGGAAAGGTGATTTTGTGCTCATGTAAATTCTTTTCATGCGGGGGAAACCCTCCAGACATCAATTAAGTTGGGTTTACTACAAAATCATTAAATTTTTCTACTGTGGTGTTCGCATGTGGTCTTCCTGCATACAATATCATTATCGTTACCTAAGACAACAATTGAAATCCCTCAATTCAATGATGTTTTCTGAAGGATAGTTAGATATTTACTTCATTAGCTATTGAAGAAGACCATTTTCCAAGGTTTATCATTAGGAGCTTTCACTTGTTAATGATTATTTTTCTATGAGATAAGTCAACTTCTACACTTAAAATTCTACGGGAATTATATAATATTCGATAAGTATCGATCATTCCTTTTTTAAACGAAACAATTTGCCCTGAGCTATAAGCATCTGTGGTCATTACATTTAGTGTACCGGAACACCCCGCTTTTTTCATGATCAACTTCTTTCTTTTGTAAATATGAGTTTCATGGAAAAAACTATGTCATACTTTTTATTTTTTATTGTACTTGAATAAAATATTTTTCTCTTAGTGCGAGATCGTTATCGTTGCGTTTTGAATGATGAAATACATACAAGTGGAATCGCAATCATAAATGCAAGTCCGATAGAAAGGCTGTGGTCAGTATCCCGTTTCAGGCCCGTTTCTGGTCCGTTAATACGATGATGGATCGTCAACAAAAGGATCGTTGACTGACTTACCTTTACCGTCATACACGTGTGTATTTGTTGGAGAGAGAGTGACAACGCACGAGTTTTCGTGCGTATTGCCTCATCGCTTTCCCTGTCTCTGCATGGATGATAGTAGGGGGAAAGGCTGTCGTCTTGGCGCGGCTCCCGTATTAATAGCGGTTTATGGCTGGTCCGAGGGCTCCCCTTCCTCGCTGAAAATTGTACCTGGTCAAAGTGGTCATGGGGGACAGTTTTATTGGTCCACTACGGGGTCGATCTGGATAGGGACTTGTCACTACGTCGTGTGGGAGTCCTCAAAGACGTCTTCCTCCGTAGATCGGTAGAACTGGAGGTTCTACAAACAGGATTTGGGTCTTCAGTGGTGTTGAAGGCTCCGTAGTGGGAACTTGACCGTTGTCTGAAAGGGTTCTCCTGGTTTTCTTAAAAGCGGAAGGAGGATAGGTAAAACACCTTTCAGGGCTACATCTGTGCCCGCTCTGGTGACACTGCCTGATGTAATCAGTTATGACACTGGTGCTGGAGAGGGCCTGTCTGTAGACACGAGGAAGCACTGCAATGTGCGCAGCGGTTTGGGGCTTTGTGATACAGGCCTGGCTGTGAAGTTCCCCACCTTTCACAAAGCGCCTCTAGGTTTGGATGGACAAATTGATGAAAACAAAGCGCCTTCAGTGATGAAACGCGTTAGCTTTCGTCTTGGTTCCACCCAGTATCTTCTCATCAGAAGAGAAGACTGAGTGTGCACCCTATGTCTTGTTCAGGCTGACTCATGTCCACTCACGGCCACTGAGTTGGGGATATAGAGTATGAGTTTGGTAACTGGGGCCTCCATCAAGACCCCTCTCAAAATGAAAGGGTTTTTGGCATGTAGCGGACACGGTGTGGTCGTTAGCACAATCCTTCAATTAATAGTGGTCCTGGCAGACTTGTATGGGTTATATGCGCAAAGCCCATGATAAGTTGGGCTCCCAAAACACTTTCACACCCACTTACCATTTCTGGCCGCAAGACAGATATCGAGGTGGTAAAAACCGTCAACTTTCAGAGTAAGGCGGGGTAGCGGTACGACAGGGGGTAAGTCCTTCCTTTTAAGGAACACCGGTGGTTCACTTGGCGTGACCATTGTTACGTTAACAAATGTTTACATGAGCCCGAAAAATCACGTGGGAGGGAGGAGGGAGGGTGAGTATACAGCGTTGTTCTTTTTAAAATAAAAAAAGGGGAGGGGGGGGGGGAGGGGCTACCGGGGCACAGTGAAAAAGAAGAAATAAATCTAAGCGGGACAAAATGGAGGACAGAAGGGGAGAGAGAAACAACAAACCGATAAGGCACTACAAATTCCGGTCACCACTACTTCGCAGCTCACCAACCACCTGATTCTCAAACCAACCACCAGAAAAACCACCGACCGACAACCACCGATACAGATAGGGGCAATCCAAAACAAAAAACCGCAGAAACACCGCCAAAATCGCAGCAGTGCACTAACACCCGGACCGCTCGACATCGAGGCTCACTCAGTCTTCTGAAAATGTACTCTCTATAAAGGCTCATGCCTCTCTGCAAAGACACACCATACGGGTCTACCAATTTCGTGAGCCGTCTCCCGGCCAGTCTGTAGCCAAAATGTCCGCTGAGTGACCAGTCTCTTAACTGACATTCCAAACCATCAGCTACGTTTCCCCTCACTGCGATCCCATCCATTAGGCAAAGCTGTATTCAGGTCAATTCCCACGCTGAAGGTTCCCCTATTTGTGAGAACGTTCGATTTCAAATAGTTCCCATCCAAGTTTGAGGGATTAACCCCTGTAAACTTTCTGCTCTCAAAAGTTGGGCAGAATGATGCCCTTTACACTTAGATTTTGTGCACATTGACAGCAAGAATAAAATGCATGTAAGGAAAGAAAGAGATACGGTGTTTATGTCACACAGCCAGTTCTACACTGTGGATCCTATACAACATCAAGGGCCTCAACTCTGTCTTGGGGCGTTCCGCACCTGCGCCGTGAACAGCCTTTATGCTGAGGCTGGGAAACCATCCCTCTCCAACCGTCGATAAAAGTTTTCTCTGAATTCTTGGTTTGATCTCTTCCCTGAGCCCCCAAACCTTGCTCGTGTTTCTGACCCCAAATTCCACAAGGAAATTGAAGAGAACTCGAATTCAGTTCCACCCTTGGACATCTATTCTATCCCATGTGAACAACGCAGACATTGATCTATGTCCAGGACGGGGGAAATCGTGATGGTATTGCTTAAGTGCACTAAGTTGATGTATTATTAGTCAGGCTTAACACACAAAGGTTATCTTTGCACTCATACACGCATATGCACACTCATGCGCCCATCAAAACATTCGCCTCTCTCTGGGAATGGGATGTCACGCATTCGTCTCTCTCCTAACACGACTGAGAACAAGAAATGCAATTTCTATGCTACTTATAATTAATCATGAACAATCAAATCACACCAATGAAATATCAGAACATAAAAGATCAATACTTCCTAATCCGGGTTATAATAAAATGACTTTCTACCTGGCCAGGTTTTCACACACACAACCACGCTTTCACACCACACCACAGTTCTTGAAAAAAGTCTCTTCACGTCTTCTTCAGCACTGCTTGATGGTGACGCCCTTGGTTGTACTGGCTCCAGGCTTCAGGACTGGGTCCTCGTGGTCGTCTCTGGGATCTCGACGTCGAACTCTTCTTCTTCGTCTTCTTCACCCACCTCTGGGTTCAAATTCAGTTTGTCTGTCTTCACCCACCTCTGGGCTTCAAACTTAGTTTCCTTTCTTCCAGCTTGTCTTCAACCCTAAGACTTAGCTGTCTCTTCTATCTCCCAGACCACGTTTCTCTCGACCCTTTCTCTGTCCTGCTCACTCCTCTCCTCTCTCTCTCTCCTCCTCAGCCTTCTCTCTCTCTCTCTCTCCTGGTGTTGTTCTCCTGACACGTTGTTCTCCCTCAGTTTATATAGGGAGGGAAACAAAGGATTCCCCTTCGGGCCATGCCTTTGTCCACGCTGCTTCTCAAGCCCTAGTTCACAAGTACCCTGAATTCTCCACTCGCTACATTCCACACACATCAGCATTTACACACACCCTACCTAATTGATTAGCAAACACACTCTTAGCCCCAGATGGACATCGAACATTCCCGCCGACTTCGGTGGTTACTTAACACAGTAATTATCTTAAGGAGGGCTACTACAACCTCCACACGCATTCAGCCAGCCTGACAATTAGAACCAACACAGTGACCCACGGCAATACCATCTGAACAAATCCAAGGCCCCCTGCTCTTCACTGACTGTTTACACAGAACCTCAGCTGACCGAGCATTTAGCACTCACTTGGGGCCCCGAGGTCGTAGTGGTTACAACCCTTCCCCTTTCGCCACCAGGCAGGTCCGAACTCTCTCCTAGGTGTTGTTTGTCATCTGACCACTCGGCCTCCTCACACAGTTCGGCCGTGTGCGGTGGGTAAGGTACCTGGTTAATTGGTCAATTACCTATTTGTATACCACGTACACTGTCCCTTTGTCCCCAGCGTCTAATGCCTTTTGTGAGAGGTTTCACGCTCCTTGACAAATTCCCCCACTCGAAGACAATGCCCTGCATTGGCTAAAACTTAACATTCAAGGAGATTGAAACTCATAATTTTCCCATTTAAACCAGTGCTAATATCGGCCTCTCATAAGCCTACTTACACCAGAGAACGCACGCAAGATTTGTCTTGCAACAAAATTATAGAGAAAATCATACATACACACTATCAAAGCAAATATCAACATAAATCTGAAATCTCCACCAGCTCCAAGTCGTATGGCCATATAACCATTATGTTTCTACGGAAATTCTCTCCCCTTCTCTTCATACACGTGGCCCGCAACCAGCCACGTCACGCATACGCGACACTGCAAAAGACACACGCACCCACTACCTGACTTCTCGACCGACCATTTTATTTTGGCCACTTTTTGGTAAGACCAGTCTGATCCCCCTTTCTGTACACGCACCTTGCCTACCCCGCGGCATGTGCTGCATTGTGAACAGAAACGCCTGACATCGCCAAGGATACCGGGCCAGTAGTACTCTTGCGTCACTGCCTCTTGTGAGGCCTTCTTAGCGAGATGGCCCGAGGACTGACGTCACATGTTTTTCTGACATCACCGCCTTTCTGCGCTTTATAGGCACAACGATCTGTCGTTTTGTCTTCCCCGAACTCGAGTGAGTGAACGTTCGGTACAATACCCCATCCTTTATCTCAAAACCGATTGTCCCTTCCTTAACACGTTTCTTCTGCCTTGTATGAGCAAAACCGAACAGCTTTCTGAGCGAGTGATCGCCCTTTTGTTCTGCCCCAAAGTGAGTGCGGTAGGTCTCACTGGACATGCTTTTCCTCACGTGATTCCTTTTCCCTGATTCAACACAGAAATCCCGGTCTGGGTCTCCGTACCCACGTGCTCCCGGGATGTTTCCGATTACCAAATCATACGGCGGCTTCGGAACAGCCAAAGCCTGTACGACTCCACTATAGAATGGTGTATCAATGAACACCAGTGCCGTTTTGAATTCTGCTACTGTTCCATCTATTTGTCTACACCTCTGTGTTTTTTCCTGTGAATTGTCCTTCTTAACAGGGACTCCTTCACCATAACACCAGTGCACCCAGAGTCTCTAATGACATTAATCACATTTTCCCCACTCTGCCTTTGTGCACATCCATGTTATCGCCTGAATCGGTGAACACACAGCACAATCCAGACAAAATAACACTGTCATCTTGTTCATCTTTTTCTATCTGCCTCTCTCTTGGCCTGATCCTCATTGCTGCAGCTTTCCGTGACTTAAATATACAATCCCTAGCCAAGTGCCCTGTCTTATTGCACAGAAAACAGGTACGATCATTCCTAGCCACGTGGCTATTGGTTTTCACCCTTGTTTGCTCACGTGACGCTGTGGGCCTACGGGTGTGTACTGCTGACTCACTGCGCGAGTCATGTGCTGGCCTGCTGTCCTCTGAATATGCTTCCAGGCTTTCCTCTTGTTCAGGCAAATCACGCCTCGCTTCCGGTATGTCTCAGCGTCTGAAGTACCTCAGCTATTGTGGTTGCACCTTTTTCCTTAATGTGGATGGTAAGGCCCGTCCCACAACCATCAAGTATCTGTTCCTTTATCACCAGTGTCTTGAGGCCTTCAAAATCACTGTCCACTCCACTCAGTTCTACCCACTTGTTGAAATAGTGGTCCAGTCTAAACTCCGAACTGAGTGTATGTCTCACCCTGTTCGATTCTCGCCTCGCGAAACTTACGCCTAAAACCTTCTTCAGTCAAATCATATGCCTTTAGTACTGCTTGTTTCACCTTGTCAAAATCTCTCTGATCACCTTTGGGTAAGGTGGAAACTGTGTGTAACGCACGACCTGTCAACAAGGCAGACAGGTTTATTGCCCAGTCATCTTCGGGCCAGCCCTCGTGCTCGGCAAACGATTCAAACCGACTGATATAGGCATCGATCGAATCAGTTTCTTCTCTGAACAGTGTGAGTTTAGGTCTAGGTGCGCAACTTAGTCTGCGGCCTACTGACTCAGACCTGGTGTCAATTTCACTACGATTTTCAGATTTTATTCTTTCCAACTCAATTTGTTTAGCTAAAATCTCTGATTCCGCTTCTGCTCTCGCTCTGGCAGCTGCACTCTCTGCATCTGCTCTAGCTCTCGCTGCACTCTCTGCATCTGCTCTTGCTCTGGCAGCTGCGCTCTCTGCATCTGCTTTAGCCTTTGACGCAGCAGTTTCAAGTCTAAGTCTCTCAGCCTCAGCATCTGAGTTTCTTTTGACAGCGTCGAGCTGTTCCTTTTCAAACTTCCTTCTTTCAGCCCTTTCATCTCTCTCAGTCTGTCACGGACAAAAAAAAGAAACAACCCAACTTGGGGAGTCGCCAGCCAATTTGTCCGGACATAAGTCCAAAACTCAAACATCTAGGCGCCACGTAGACCGGGCCATGGTTCGGATCCGGCCAATTAAGCTTAGTGGAGAGGTTTCACCGAGACGGTCCGACCCACCCAGACTGACTAAGCCGTTTTGACCGACGCCTCGGTGTCTAGCGAGACGAGTCGCAGAGCCGAGCTCAGGTTCATCTAGCCACTTTGTGGAACCAGCGTCATTGTTACTCAGACGTCGTGGCGCCCACCCAGACTCAGCTAGCACTTTACACTGACCAGTGTCCACGACTTAAGCCACACGGCGCCAGTCAAGTAGGAAAGGGGGGAAGGTAGTGTGTGGTGGGGGGTGAAATCTAGCTAATCAATTAAATGACCAATTGACCACCACAGAGAGTAAGGTGTGTAGGCGTGACTGTCATGATTTGGACATCCAATGGAATTAGAGGGGGATAACTTCGGGTGTCAGGGCGGTAAAATACTGACCAATGGTACTCGCCCTTTTTGGACAGATCGGAACGAATAAAGAGGATGCGAGAGTGAGAGAACGGGAGAACGAGGGGGAGAACGAACGAGAGAGTGAGAGAGAGATGAGGTTCTGAGTGGAGCTCTGCAGGAGAGAAGGGCAGAGAGAGAGAGAGATGGGGGGAGGAGAGAAGAGAACCAAGTTGAGAGATTAGCATGAGATAGTCTGCAGAGGAAGGACTGAGGAGAGATGTGGAGAGAGAGAGAGAATTGCTAACTAATGAAGAGAAAAGAAAAAAAAGAAAAAAAAAAGAAAAGAAAAGCAACCATGTCCATTTGATAAGAGCAGACTAGAAGAGAGAGAGAGAGAGAGTGCAATGCGTTAATGCAGGAAGAAAGAAAGGAGAACAGATCGATGTTGATAGTCACTGTTCTACCCTAACCGGGGGTTCGACCTCATACCTGGCAGCTTTTACTTCGCCAAGCAGAACCACAGACCAACGCCAACAGTCTCACCTGACCAGGCGCCATCAGACCAAAACCAGTGCCAGCAGTTGTGTCGTGTTGTGAAAGTGACAGTGAAAAGAAAAAGAAAAGAAAAGAAAAGACAGTGATTCGTGAATAGTTAAGATCACCTGGCCAGGTAAAGTAGAAATCCATTTATACCCGGGTTAGTTAAATGATGTTGTAGATAAATGATTTGTGAAGTTCAGGAAAGAGAGAATGTTTTATTTCATTTGATTCCATATGCATTGATGTTTCTTTCCATGACCATGTGTAGTAAAGTTATAGACTTTACTAGTGGTTTGATGTGACGAATGCATGATATATGAATGAGATTGTAAGCAAGCTGTGAGTGTGTTTGGGCTGTGCGCTAGTCCTTCCTCCACTGACATTACACCGAGGTTGACAATTTATTGGCGAGCTTGCCAGGATATTCGGGCCCATTTATTATAATTGTTCAACTTCTCAGAGAGGAAGCTGGGTGGGATTCAAGTATTGTAATCCTAAGACAAGGGGTTGTCTTACGGGATGTTCCCAAGATAGTTAAATACTAGGCTTGGCATTGCTTCCAAGATAGTTAATACTAGGCTTGGCATTTCAGCCCCAGAGTACTCCATTTCGCACAGATTGCCTATAATTCGCTCTCATAGTTGGGTCAGGCGCTGGGCGTCTTATAAAAACTAACTACGTTGTCCAAGCAATATTATCATTCATAGGATTGTGCTATTACGTCACTCGTGTCGGTAACCACCAGTTTGGCTGTCGTAGTTATAAAATCTTGTTCAAAAAAAAAAAAAAAGAAAGAGATATAATGGCGGAAGAAATAGAAACACCCTATTGAACAACTCGTGAGCGTCGCTCGTGATTTAGGTTACTCAGGAGATGAGTTGCGTGCATTTGTTGAAAACCAACAAAAGATGGAAAGAGATGAACGCGCAGAAAGACGACGTGTTTGCAGTAGAAATAGCATTAGCAGAGCAGGAAAGGACTAAAGCTAGCGCAACGCAGGAAACAGAAAGGCAAAGGGAAGCGCAGGAAACAGAAAGATTAAGGATTCAGGCTAATCGGCTAGCGAAGCGCTAAGGATTCAATTAGAGTTGGAGAAAGTGAGAATACAAAGGGAGACCACCGAGGATGGTAGCTCACTTTCCAGTGACTCTGTGCGCAGCTATGCTCCCCGACCCAAGTTGCCAAAATTCTCGGAAGGGACCGATTCGATTGACGCATACATCAGTCGTTTCGAAACGTTGCGACCAGTCAGGGTTGGCCTCCAGAAGAGTGGGCAGTCATTTGTCAGCGCTATTGACGGGTAAGGCATTGCAGATTTTCACTGCGTTACCAGAAAAACAACAGTCTGATTTTGGTGCTGTGAAGGAGTCTTTAATGAAGGGATTTGACCTCACAGAGGAAGGATTCAGGAAGAAATTTCGTTCAGCTAAATTACAAGCAGGTGAGACGTACACGCAGTTTGGTGGCACGTTTAGATCACTATTTTGAGAAGTGTGGTTAGAGTTGAGCGGTACGAAGAAGGAGTTCGCTGATTGAAAGAGTAGTTATAAGGAACAATTTTTTTCGGGTTGGGGCCCCTGATTTAACTATAATTTGAAAAAAGAGACAGCCAAGACAGCGGGAGAGTTGTTGAAGTTCGCAGAGGGTATAGAGAGGACTTTGCACTAAGGTGCAGGAAAAACAGGTCTGGGACGGGTGAGAAGATGCAAGGAGATAGGAGGGGGTTTTTCTGCAAAGTCTGCAAACCCATGGTGGGGCAAAAGGGAAGGGCAAAGGGACATTAGGTTTTTTCATTTGCCAAGAAGGGACATGTGGCAGGGATGCGCATGGGTTTCCAGAAGGCAGCACCCTTTGCAAGAGGTGGATAAGGGTCCCCCGGGGGAAACACCTGCATGGAACCAAAAGGGATTCAGTCGAAGAGGGGAGTGCACCTATGACACTGGACGCAGTCAGGTCGGGAGGGGCAAGCTGAGTTTCGTTACCAGGGGAAAAAAGGGTGTTTGGGCCCCAGCAGAGGGTGAAAGGTTACAAGCCGGTTTTCATGCGGGTATACAAAACAACGGGGCGAAAAAAAGGGGATTTGACAGGGCAAACCCAACCTTACTCTAATCGAGGGCCTGTGGGGGATTTTCATTGCAAAGATAGAAGTACGTCCCCCTTACTTCTCGGCGGTTGCGCGTTGGTGATGGAGAAACCCCCCTTCATGATTTGATCTTGGAAATATTCCGGGGGAAAGGGGTCCGGGGGACCCTGAGTTTTGACTGCTACGGGGGCACAGCAAACAGGGGCAAAAAGGGAGGAAAAAGGGTTTTTAAAAAACCGTTATTTTGTTCCAGGGGGAAGCGGGGCATAGACGGTCCCCCTGATATTTTAGGGCTGCCGGGAACAAGACCCTTCGCTCGTAAAGTTTTTGGGAGTTGGAAAAGGGGTAAGAACAGGGGGGTTAGAGGAGGTGAGAAGAATTTCTTGTGAAAGGGGGGTGTTGTACCGAGTTTTCCCAAAAAGGGGAAAAACAGGAAAGGGTGCCCATCGTTAAGGTACAGCGGTTATGTGACATGTCATTCAGTGGGTCACGAGCGCTCATGGGGGGTCACTGGCACCAGCAAAACAGCTCCCCAGAGTCTTTGGGGATTTTTCTTGGGCCAGGAGCAATGGCAGACATAAAGGGGTTCTGATGCATTGGGGTGTCAAAGGGTCAGCCACAAGGGGGTAAAGGGGAAGGCCCCCTCTTAAAACACCCCCCTTTTAAATTTGCACACCGTTCGGAGAGGGGCTGTTGATCGTTTGGGCCCAATGGGCCCCCTTTTCCCAAAAGGGGGCCGGATGTGTTGACATTTGTGGACTACGCGACCAAACCCCCCAGAAGGGGTTGCATTGAAAAGGCGTGATACCAACAGGTCGCAAAGGGGTGGAAACCCATTTTTTTTCCCGGTGGGGTCCCAGCAAAAAATTCCCAGTGACAGGGGGTCACAGTTACCTCAGGCGTGAAAAGGGAGGTCAACAGGCGCTGGGGACACACACGCTCACTACCCCCAAAACCAACCACAACAAGGCTTGGTGGAAAGATTAAACGTGTGCTAAAGGGGCATTTTAAAAAAAAAGCTCTGGGGGGAAAAGGCCAAAATTTGGGGACCGTACATTCCAGCGGATTTTTTGCCTACGGGAACCCCCCGGGAAAGCACGGTTTTTCGCCATTTAGCTGCTGTATGGCGGACTTCGGGGCCCGGGTGTGTTTCCCAAAGGCTGTGGCCCGGGAGAACGGGAGTCCGAAGAATCAAAACCACAAAACAGTATGGGGTAGACTTACGAAATAGGCCGGGGACATGTAAGGTCGCAGGGAGATTTTTGCAGGAGGTGGGGGGTCGCCAGAAGAAGCATTGAAGGAAGGTGAGGAAAAATTCCTCAAGGGGGGAGATCAAGTCCTTTACGCTTCCCAGGGATCAAAACAAGTGCTGAGAAATGGAAGGGCCCCTTTTCACCATCATTGAAAGGTGAAAAACCACCGAATCGATGTGAATGGGAAATCAAAACTTTTCCTGCAAATTACCCGCAAATTATTCAGCGTGAGACTCGCAATAGGCCGCAGCACCATCATTGATGGAGGGAAGGAGCCCCCAGCAGAAAAGGGGAGTTTTGTTCCCCGATTTTCCCCGGGGAGAAGATCATACAGGGATGTGTCACGTTTTTGAAGGGCAAGACGTAGGAGTTCCTGGGTTTTGTTGTGGGGAGGCGACACAAAGCACCCGGGAAAGGGGAAAGGTTAGAAAGATGAATTCAGAGAGCCAAAAGCCCAAAACAGAAGTCAGGAGTCTGCTGGGTTTTTTGGTTTCTCAGGGAGTTTTTTCCCAAAATTTCGCAGCAATCAGGTCCTCTCAGTGTTTTGGGGTCAAGGCAGGGAAACCAGCAGTGGTCGAGTGGCAGACGCTGCGGCAACACGCGACAAATTTGGAAAGACTAGGTCCCGTCCCCTCTTTAACAACCAATATTTCCAAAAAATTTTGTTTCGGACAGATGATAGGTGGGGGATGGTGCAGTATTTTTTAAGGAGCATGAAGGGGTCGAGTTCCTGTGAGATATGCTAGCAGGGAATTTCAAAGTGTGAAAAAAGGGTACGCAACGGGGGGAGAAGGGTTTTACTGTCCCTGTGGGCCCTGCAGAAATTACAAATACTGTAGGGAAAGAGTTCGTGATAGAGACGGGGTCTCAACCACTCAAATTCCTGCAGGAGGCCATTGAAAAACAGCAAGTGCTGCTTGGGGAAGGATTGCGCCCCACAGGTACCGAGGCAGACATTCCCGGTCGCCCGAATTCGGGAGCTGACTATTTAAGCCGGGGAGCTAGCAAGCGCAACTCAGAGGAAATCAGTCATATCCGGGGTGCATTGTTGATAAAATGTGTTGAGCCCGTTATGTTGATTGGGTATGGGTTCATTCCCATTGCTATGGTTCATATTTTTTTTTTTTGTGAACTTGTTCTATTTTATTTGTGAACTTGTTCTGGGATGTATTATGCTTTGGGCTACAGTCGCTTGTGTAGTGATGCTTATTTGCAAAAAGTGGGATGGAGACCCCATGAAGTGTCATGGCTGATCAATTATATGTCTTTTCATAAAATTTGAAAAAGATGTGGCAAGTCCGAGGTGGGGGGAATGCTAAGTGTGCACAAGTCGTTATAAAAGAGTTAAATAACCAAAGACGCACGTCAAAGATAACCATTTGGGGTGGTTTCACTAATGTATTTTTTTATAATTTAAAATTGTTGAAAGTTTTTTTTAAAATTTTTCACGTGTACTGTGTGTCGCAAATTTGGGTTTTTGTCTTTTTTGTACCGTTGTTTTGAGACAATGCGGGGCTGGTCTTTTGCAAGGGGAAAAATTTTCCGGACAAAAAAAAAAACAACCCAACTTGGGAGTCGCCAGCCAATTTGTCCCGGGCATAAACCAAACTCAAACATCAGGCCCACGTAACCGGGGGCCCGGTTCGGATCCGCCAAATTTAAACTTAGTGGAGGGTTTCACCGAGAGTCCCACCCCCAGACTGATAAACCGTTTGACCGACGCCTCGGTGTCAGCGAGACGAGTCCAGAGCCCACTCAGGTTCATCTAGCCACTTGGGATACCAGCGTCATTGTTACTCGCACTTGTGGACCCACCGATCAGTTAGCCACTTACCTGACCAGGCCCACGACTTAGCCCTAGGCCCGCATGTAGAAGGCACGGCAGTAGTAGAAGGTGGGGAAGGTAATGTGGGTGTTAAATGCCAATTGAACCACGACAGAAGAGTAAGGGTGTAGGGTGACTGTCATGATTTGGACATCCAATGGAATTAGGAGGGGATAACTTCGGGTGTCAGGCGGTAAAAATACTGACCAATGGTACTCGCCCTTTTTGGACAGATCGGAACGAATAAAGAGATGCGAGAGTGAGAGAACGGGAGAACGAGGGGAGAACGAACAGAGAGAGAGAGAGAGAGAGGTTCTGAGTGGAGCTCTGCAGGAGAGAAGGGCAGAGAGAGAGAGAGAGATGAGGGGAGGAGAGAAGAGAACCAAGTTGAGAGATTAGCATGAGATAGTCTGCAGAGGAAGGACTGAGGAGAGATGGAGAGAGAGAGAGAATTGCTAACTAATGAAGAAGAAAAAAGAAAAAAAAAAAAAAAAAGAAAAGAAAAGCAACCATGTCCATTTGATAAGAGCAGACTAGAAGAGAGAGAGAGAGAGAGTGCAATGCGTTAATGCAGGAAGAAAGAAAGGAGAACAGATCGATGTTGATAGTCACTGTTCTACCCTAACCGGGGGTTCGACCTCATACCTGGCAGCGTCACTTCGCCAAGCAGAACCACAGACCAACGCCAACAGTCTCACCCGACCAGGCGCCATCAGACCAAAACCAGTGCCAGCAGTTGTGTCGTGTTGTGAAAGTGACAGTGAAAAAAAAAAAGAAAAGAAAGAAAAGACAGTGATTCGTGAATAGTTAAGATCACCTGGCCAGGTAAAGTAGAAATCCATTTATACCCGGGTTAGTTAATGATGTTGTAGATAAATGATTTGTGAAGTTCAGGAAAGAGAGAATGTTTTATTTCATTTGATTCCATATGCATTGATGTTTCTTTCCATGACCATGTGTAGTAAAGTTATAGACTTTACTAGTGGTTTGATGTGACGAATGCATGATATATGAATGAGATTGTAAGCAAGCTGTGAGTGTGTTTGGGCTGTGCGCTAGTCCTTCCTCCACTGACATTACACCGAGGTTGACACAGTCTTCTGCTGAGTTTCAATGAATCTACGCAGTTCATCTCCCGTTATATCCCATTTCTCCCTAAACTAATCAGTTTCTCAATGGGGGTAAAACTTTCTTCAGCCATTTCTTTTTTTCGATATGTTTTAGCCCACTAAAACAGTTACGCTTATAGACCCGGAAAAAGTCAGTACACAGTTTATCTACTAAACGTTATGAGTACACCAACCAGTGGTAGCGTTCCTAACACAAAGGAGCCCTTTAAACTTAACCACAGCTTCTGTGAGAGTTAAGACTAGAACCTTGTTCTTCGTTTCTCTGAACGACCTTTGATTAATACAACAACCCTACACACAATCAATACTCAACACTCAAAGAACTAATGGAAATAATTAGAAGAGCTAATTAAATTGCCTTTAGTGGACGCTTCGCCCCAGTACTACTCTAGTACATCACTTAGTTTCCCTCCTGAAACTAATTTGGGCCATGCAATCCTGGCAGGCTCGCCACTTTGTCCAGACGGGGAAATCGTGATGGTATTGCTTAAGTGCACAATTGATGTATTATTAGTCAGGCTTAACACACCAAGTTATCTTTGCACTCATACACGCATATGCACACTCATCGCCCATCAAAACATTCGCCTCTCTCTGGGAATGGGATGTCACGCATTCGTCTCTCTCCTAACACGACTGAGAACAAGAAATGCAATTTCTATGCTACTTATAATTAACATGAACAATCAAATCACAACCAATGAAATATCAGACATAAAAGATCAATACTTCCTAATTCCCGGGTTAAATGAAAATGACTTCTTACCTGCCAGGTTTTTCACACACACACCACGCTTTCACACCACACCACAGTTCTTGAAAAAAGTCTCTTCACGTCTTCTTCAGCACTGCTTGATGGTGACGCCCTTGGTTGACTGGCTCCAGGCTTCAGGACTGGGTCTTCGTGGTCGTCTCTGGGATCTCGACGTCGAACTCTTCTTCTTCGTCTTCTTCACCCACCTCTGGGTTCAAATTCAGTTTGTCTGTCTTCACACCCACCTCTGGGCTTCAAATTAGTTTCCTTCTCTCCAGCTTGTCTTCAACCCTAAGACTTAGCTGTCTCTTCTATCTCCCAGACCACGTTTTCTCTCGACCCTTTCTCTGTCCTGCTCACTCTCTCCTCTCTCTCTCTCTCTCTCCTCAGCCTTCTCTCTCTCTCTCTCTTGGTGTTGTTCTCCCGACACGTTGTTCTCCCTCAGTTTATATAGGGAGGGAAACAAGGATTCCCCTTCGGGCCATGCCTTTGTCCACGCTGCTTCTCAAGCCCTAGTTCACAAGTACCCTGAATTCTCCACTCGCTACATTCCACACACATCAGCATTTACACACACCCCTACCTAATTGATTAGCAAACACACTCTTAGCCCCAGATGGACAATCGAACATTCCGCCGACTTCGGTGTTACTTAACACAGTAATTATCTTAAGGAGGGCTACTACAACCTCCACACGCATTCAGCCAGCCTGACAATAGAACCAACACAGTGACCCACGGCAATACCATCTGAACAAATCCAAGGCCCCTGCCCTTCACTGACTGTTTACACAAGAACCTCAGCTGACCGAGCATTTAGCACTCACTTGGGGCCCCGAGGTCGTAGTGGTTACAACCCTTCCCCCTTTCGCCACCAGGCAGTCCGAACTCTCTCCTAGGTGTGTTGTCATCTGACCACTCCGGCCTCCTTCACACAGTTCGGCCGTGTGCGGTGGGTAAGGTACCCTGGTTAATTGGTCAATTACCTATTTGTATACCACGTACACTGTCCCTTTGTCCCCAAGCGTCTAATTGCCTTTTGTGAGAGGTTTCACGCTCCTTGACAATCTACGTTGTGTGGTTTGTCCACCTTCCTAGACCATGGATTTTCCACACTTCGGAGGTCAGTTTGATATTGCATCTTATTACAAAGACTCCACAGCTCTTTGGCATATACGACTTTCTTTTTGGTTGAACTGTGCTCTAAATTTCCATTCTATCATAAACATATACTGATGGATCCAAATCTAAAGTGGAGGTTGCTTGTGGTGCTTTTTAATCAACAACTCCCTCTCGTCTTCTCATTCTGTCTGATTCCCTTTCTGCTCTGAAGGCCATGCTAACAGTCTCACTGAAGCGGAGACAACTGCTGATTGTTTTCAGCTGTAACCTCTCTGAAATCCGATAGCTGGAACGTAATTTTTGCTAGGATTCCTCCTCATTTAGTTTTTAAGGCGACGGGATGGCTGACGAACCTGCCAAGAATGCCGCAAATTAAGAAGTGTACAGATTTTCTGTCCCTTGCACCATCTGAAACTCAAACCTCAGACCTACGTCAACAGTGAAGAGGATTGCACACGCAGAGGTATAAGAAACTCTTTTGTCAAAACACTAAAAAGATGACTTTTTTTGAAAAAAGTCTATGTTTATTTGCCACCGGTGGCCATAAAGAATGAAAAGTTTTGTGCAAGTTCAAACAGGCCATTCTTTTTACACCCACAGCAATCTTGAAAAACACCAGAAATGTTCCTTCGTCCGTCGAGTCGACGAAGACCACTTCAGCCATCTTGGGATGGGGGGGGGGGGGGGGCGATTTGTGGACACGCAGGTGGTTGATCAAGCCGGAGTGTCCACGGAATGTGCGATGACAACTTGGACAGACAATGTGGGAGACCTGCCTTGATTGCTGGCGCGGGCTTTCCTTGCCTGTATGTTTTGTTGTGCTGTAGCTGTCCTCCTTTCTTCACATAATTACCTCTGCGGATAGAGTTGCGCCATCTAGATCGATCTATAGCAGGTTGTTCCCATGTATCAGGATTGATACGCACGCGCGCACAGCTAAGAGAGAATGAAAAAAAATCGTTTTGCCCAAGCTTGCGGAGGTTTTTGGCCTCACAGTCAGTATTGACAAAACAGAGGCCATGTCCTAGCTCTGCTTATCACAGGCTGCCAGCATATCAACATTCCTGTTGTGAAGAAAGACAGATTACTGGCAGTTATTTGGATCAAAAACTCAGCTTCTTCAACATTCCAGTTGTGAAGAAAGACAGATTACTGGCAGTTATTTGGATAAAAAATTCAGCTTGGAAAGTTACCTTTGGTCCTAGAAAACCTCTGGTCAGAAAGCAAAAACGGTGTTCCGTGTCGTTGTGCGCACGGCTTAGGGTGCCGATTAGCCAACTGTCCACCGTGTTTTTATAGGACTCTGGTCTGCTTGAGACTGGGCTATGGGCACGCCATCCCTGGTTCTGCTAAACCGTCTTACCCAACAATTCTGGACTGCATGCACCATCAAGGGCATTTTACACAAGTTCTGTGTACAGTCAGAATGTAACTTGGGAACCATCCCTACTTAACCGTCGACTAAAACTTTCACTATTTTGAAACTCCTCTCTTAACTACTAAACCTCGCTCATTAGCGATTTTTTCACCCGAAATTCTAAAAGAAACTTGAAGAGAACCCTATTTCAATTCCACCTCTAGGAATCCATATTCTTCCCCAACTGAACAACGCAGACATTAGCCTAGAGTCATGTGAGATTTGTCACAATTACCAGATGATCAACCATGGACTTTCCGCATTCCACAGATCCACTTATCCTGATAACCAGACAGACAGACGCACACACAAAGCGACCACAACACTGACTGTTAAACTGCTTATTTACCAGATGGTAATGGATGGATTTTCAGCCGGCTTCCTGAACTAAGTTTGTCTGTCTTCTCTTCGCCCTCCCCATCCCTCCACCCAAACTTTATTTTGTTTCCAGACGCGCTGTTCGGTTTGAAACCAAGAAACACACACACACACACGTTCCATCTCCGCCCCGCCCCCCTTTCTTGTCACGTCAAAGCCTGTATAAAATGTACGTAAAGAAGAGATAGAAAATCCTTTCCTTCCCTTCATCGCACACCTATTCCATGCAAAATAAGGAGAGGGAGGGGGGGGGGGGAATAGAGAGAGAAAGAGACAGACAGACAGACAGAGGCAGAGACAGAGAGACAGATAGAGAAGCTTCAACTTCATGCTTTTTTTTATTGAGATTGACCTGAACAATCTTTTTGTCAAGGGGAAACAATATCATATTTGCAGCACAGGAAAGAAAAATATTTTTGGAATGAAATAGGTAAGCTGAATAGTTTAGTAAATAAATGTTGTAAACGTCGAAGTATTTCAAAATTAAGCTTAAGAAAAAAAAGTATTGATAGCAAATCAAGTTCATAGCAGAAGAAAAGGAAAAGAGAACATTTTATTACACACACACACACACACACACACACACACACAAAACACACAACACACACACACACACACACACACAAAGAAGAAGAAGAAGAAGAAGAAGAAGAAGAAGAAGAAGAAGGAGGAGGAGGAGGAGGAGGAGGAAGAGGAGGAAGAGGAGGAGGAGGAGGAGGAGGAGGAGAAGAAGAAGAAGAAGAAGAAGAAGAAGAAGAAGAAGAAGAAGAAGAAGAAGAAGAAGAGAAAAAGAAGAAATCAATGAAAAACGGGAAAGTGATCATCAAACTGGTATCACCATCAAGCACTACTATCAAAGTCGTAAAGATCGAGCATTTTCTTTTTCTTAAAACTACAAGCTTCCGCGACATACTTTGCGAATAAACGTATAATATCAGCATCGCCAGTGGACAACAAACCACTTAAATTATAACGTTTTTCAACGGTTATTTCGAAGACCTGAGACTTTGACCCGATGTCTTCATACGCTTTATAATAATGTACTAAATGTTTGTCTTCTCTTGCACCACTTGAGCACATCATGCAAAAAAACATATACAACACTTTCAAATCGAACTACCCCTTGTTGGCTCGCAAATCTAGAGTTCTACTTCCAAATCTAGCCAGCGAGTCTCTATGTAATTTGCCGGTAATTATATGTAAATTTTTCTGGCTGTAAAATACTTTTATAGAAATAGAACCAAGAGTACTTCACATCATCTTCCATCTTGGAATGCCAGCTTTGTTTGTAACAGGATATTAAACGGTCTTTAAATTCTGACATGAATAAACTTTCATCTCCAACTCTTTAACTGAGCCATACACTACCAAGTCCGTTTGTGGTTAAAACTTGGTTTACATTACTAACCAAGTTATTATTTCCTGATTCATTTTGTAGACGCACCATATCATACGCTTGCTTTCATAACTCGGTTGTTGGCAACTGCGTAAGTTTTAACCACTATTTAACGCGTTTTCCGAAAGCTTGAATATAAAGAGGATATATTCCAGAATCACCGTATGCGATTGCGTTAGATGAACGGAGCGATATATTCATGAATCGCGCAATAGCTAAAGTGTGTACTTTTCGCCATCTTATGTTTCTCTTCAAGACCCCGTACTTCTGTAGCGTATTTTGACATAGTTTCTCTCTTTGTATGGAATGACTCCCAGAACAGAGAAGAATCAATTGTGTTAAAATTTATATTTCTAATTTTTCCCCCCTTTCTGCATCTTTTAGAACATCCAGCATTCAAACTCAACCATGTTGCAAATAATATCCCTAAATATTTATATGCATTGGTTACCTTCACATCGGCGTTACCATACACCCATTTTTCTCGGTGAGATAAGAGACCACCCATACGAAAAATTATGTTTCTTTTGTCTAAATTAAGAGTCAACTGCAGTTTATCTGCTTCACCTTGCAATACACTCAGCTGATTCTGCAATAGGGGTGTTCGAAAGCAAAATAAAATATTGGCAGATAGTAGTATACATATTTTGACGGCACCATTGATGTCTACCTACAAACATTGAGGACTCAAAAGGCAGCCTTGCTTAACACCATGGGGGCAACTAAATAAGTCAAAACACATCTTTTTGACGTACACATACCCGAACTGAATTATATAGACCACAGACAACCATATACAGTTTCTCACCGACACCAGTTTTTCTCAAGCCAAGCCATAATGTATTTCACCGAGTCAAATGCTTCTTTGAAATCCACTAAAGCGACGTACAATTCAATGTTCTTCTTCAGAAATTTTTAACTAAGGCGCATAAAGTGAAATATGGTCTACTGTGATATACCCCGATC
>CM031602.1:56169775-56207275 GCA_018398815.1 Conus ventricosus
TCACATATACTCAAACTTACACCTCGCACACACAGACATACACACGCCCACACACACACGCGCACGCACACCCGCGCGCCCCACACACACACACACACACACACACACACAAAACACACACAACACACACACACACACACACACACACACACACACACACACAACACACACTTATCATTGGACTGTTATGGTATTCTCTTCTGTGTAGATTCTAAGTCAGTTCTTCAAGCTTTAGAATCTACAAATTCAAAAAACCGTGCTGAAATCATATCAGAAATTAAAATACTTATTCACAACCTTATGTCAAGAGGTATAATAGTTAATTTTTGTTGGGTTTCCTTCTCATTGCTTACATATCCGGAAATGAGTGGGCTGACAGGATTGCTCGAGCAGGTGCAAATAATTCTGACAATACGGCTACTATTCATATTCCCTTGAGCTTACATGAAGGATATCTTCCTCTTACAAAGAGCCTCTTTTGAAAAATTTGAGGAATACTACAAAGAAAGTGTTCCCCCACGAATACACAAACCCGACACTTCTATACTTTGTTGTACGAGCTCTCGAGCAAGTAATCTTTTAAAAAGGGCTTCCTCAGTAAATCCAGTAAACTGTAATACAAACATAGGATTATATCCAAGACACAGTAAACAACTTGTCTCCTATTATTATCGGTTAAAAATAAATGCATTCAGAACAAAATATGTCAAGAATATTCGTTTGTGCTTGCGGCCGCCCTTGATAATTGTACAACAACACACGTTTCTATACTTTTGCCCCTACTTTGATTCCGATTTGTCAGAATTTAGAAAGGATGCTTCAAAGTGCATATTCCAGGATACCATGTCTCTCTTAAATTTTGTACGAATTCTTATGTTAAGCCCAGTTGGCTCAATCCTGTAATTGCTGTTTCATGATCTTATTTTGAACAGTTGTTTGTTTTTACTTTTGATGTCTTTTTTTTTTTTTTTTTTTTTTTTTTAACAGTTTAATTTCTTACTTAGAGTTTCTCTCATCACACATACACGCACACACGCACACGCACGCACGCGGGCGCGCACTCACGTACGCACGCTGCACGCACACATGTACGCACGCTGCACGCACACACTCAAACACACACCACACACACACACACACACAAACACACACCACACACACACACACACAACACACACACACACTCAAACACACACACCTTGTCAAAATCACATCTAGTGAAAAGACGTTAATTGAAGAACAACAACAACATACACACTTGTTTACCTGACAATATGGACTACTTTTTGCCGATGTCATCTGTACCATCATTATGAGGTCTCCACAAAAGTAAAGTACTGGGTCAATGTCTTTCATACAATCAAAACCTCAGTTCTCTGTAATACTAAAGAGGGGTTTGAAAGCTAAGAATATTGTAAATTTAAATATTTTCAACATTTAATATGACAACTCAATACCAGCATTGTGGAGTACATATGCTAATTTATGCATGATGCATATTTATGTCTGGACAGGAAGTACTCCACAAAACTGTGAAGGGTGGAGTGTGTACTGCCAGCTCTTTTTCAGTTATTTTTTGTTTGTTTGTTTGTTTTTTTCAATTTTGATCTAAATTCATGTTATGTGTTTTCAGAAATGACGACAGCTGTTCCAGCTTGTCTTTGCAGAAGAAACAGTTTGAATTTTTTTTCTTTTTATGGTTTTTTTTATTTTTAATTTTGATCTAAATTCATGTTATGTGTTTTGAGAAATGACGACAGCTGTTCCAGTCCGTCTTTGCAGAAGAAACAGTTTTTAATTTTGTTCTTTGTGTCTTTGTTGTTTATTTTCAATTTTGATCTAATTTCATATTGTATGTTTTCAGAAATGACGACAGCTGTTCCTGCCTGTCCTTTGCAGAAGAAACAGTTTGATTTTTTTTTCTTTTGAAAGCAAACATTTTCAAGTCCAGCAGGTTGTTTTGTTCCTGTTTGTTTTGCACTTTCATTGATGTCTTTTGTTGCTTCTTGCAGTTGAGAGCTGTTCACATTCCAGAGTTTCAAAGGTAAAATAATTATTCTTCAAGGGTTCCAACTGTCAATTAATGAAAATGCACCAGGTGGTGAGCATGCATGTGCACAGGCTACAGGACCCTGCATCACCATGAGTCCATGGTTATGGCATCCATCCACCTGAGGTCAGTCTGGTGTCTGCCCTGCTTTGCATCCGGCATGAATTTACTGGGCTCCTGGCTAGTGTGTCAAATACTGGTTAGGTGGATGAGATATGAAGCCTGTGAGACTCATCGGTCCTAGTTGGTTGTGCACAAATATCTTGAGCACTGTCCCAAGATGATCTTATATACACATGAACTGAACAATCTGCAGAATCTGTCATTGCCTGAAATTACTTTTTATACTAAGGTTACTGGTACTGTATACGAATTTCATCATTGTTTGTGAAATAAAGTCTTTTTAAAAAAGAGTGCTTATTATTGATATCAAACATACTGACAAAGTGCACCAGATTGAAAGCAACACTATCTCAATTTAATAAGCATAAAAGAACCACAAACATATGTTTTAAAACAACACATTACAAAACCACCTGTTGCTATTAAACCAATTCAAACACAATGTAAAAAAATCACACGCATACACCGCCCATACAAGTTAAAAGTGTGAAATAAAGCAAGAAGTCCAAATGTAAAAATGGATGGGTTTCTTATATATACGAACCCAACCATTACCAGGGGCGGGAATTCACAACACACACACACCCTCCACCGACACCAGCCGTCCCCCTCCTACCCCCAAAAAAATAAAACCCCCAACCAACAACTACATTTTAAGTGGCTACGGTCCAGGGGCAATATTCTCTGAAGCTGAGGAAATTTTGGCAAAAAATGAACTTTAATTAAAAAAACAACAACAAAAACACCAAAAACATTTGATGCACTCTTTATTCAGAAACACTTTACTTAAACCAAATTTTACTGAGAATGAAAAGATAAGATAAGATAAGATAGATAATGTTGCTTAATAGCCAGCCGACCGGCAAAGGGCCATTGAAAAATTGGTGGTACTGGAGGACAATAACCTCGCTGTATCACACACTCGGGTTCGAGTTTACTGTTAGGAATTTTTTCAAGGGAATCTTCTGTCGTGTTATGTTTTCTATATTTTTTTTTTCTGGTGCAGTTTTTTTAATCCGAATTAATAAAAAAACCCCTATTTTTTTCTTGCTCACCTTGTGCTTGCTTTTGACTTCAGTAAATTACCACACTGAAAGTTGTTTTTGGTTTTCAATTGCAAATTGAAAGCATCTCTTTATTGAATTATCTGGAATTTTGCATTACAAAGACCCGTTCATTTTTTTTCAGTTGGTTCTTTAACCAAGATGGGATAATTGAAGGCTCACCACAATAAACTCTGTGTTCATGTAGATTGTAGGAAGCTATTAACTTTGCAACTCACGCAATTACACGAGCCAAGACCATGAATTGGGTCGCTGTCAAGGAGACTTTCGTTTTCCAGATGCAGAGCAGAATGGCTACCCTGTCTCAGTGGGGAAATTTCACATGGGTCCAGTGCAAGCTCGATTATAGGGTGCGCAAGGCTTAATCTTGGGGGCAAAACACTAAAAGAAGTTGGAGGGACTTCGGACCAATGTTCGGGGGTGTTAAGTAGCCAGTTGCAGGAAAGGACGTACAACAGCACAACGCAGAGAGAAAGAAATCAGCTGGTAAAGCAGAAGGAAGAGGGAAGAAAGCAGTTCACAAGCTGAGGGAAAGCCGAGTTATGTCCTGGAGGAATGTTAAAATGATTGCAAGTGACAGTGGTATAAAGCACACATTTCACCATACATGAATGAGAAAAATGCAAAGACATTCTTATTTCTTTATTTTTGTCCGTTGGGGGTGGTATTTTGACAAGTACTTCAAACAGAAATATGGGTGAATTTGACACATTTGGTACACCTTTGCACAAAAGTATGCAGAAGAGCTTATATTTAAAAACAGTTTTTGTGTTATTCCTTTTGAATGTCCCTACATACAAGTTTTTTCTTAACAGAAATATGATGTTTTCCCTTGTCCATATGTGCAATCATATTTGATAATCTCTTCTGTAATGACAAAAAGTATTCAACAGATGACATGAAATTAGGACAACTATATTGGTAATCACCTTTACTACAAATAATAGAAGAGATTATTCTAAAGAGTTTTTGGGTTATTCCTTTGCAATCATCCTACATACATTTTTTTTCAGCGAAATATGCATTTTTCCTTCGTCATCAAATGAGTGCATTATATTAGAATAAACCTTCTGTAATTTTGTCGTACAGTCGGCAGTGTAAATAAAAACACCCAACCCACACAATATGGCAATTAAATCTTCTTGTGAAATAAGGCCGCTCCGAAGACCAACATTGTTTTTATCAAGATGGCACATTGCATTAGCACAAACCAAATTATACTCAGAGGATACAAAACGCGAAAAAATTAGAGGACAGTGCACGTTGTTCACATTGTGAACAGGGAGTAAGCAATTCGTTGGACGTGCAACATTAGCAGTTCCGTGGTGTCTTTTTTTTTTGGCGGTAGTAACCGTTTGTAACAGTGGTGTGAAGGTGCCGGGTCAGCGTTTTTTGGCACGAGGAGTGGCATTTGCCATGTGGACTACCTTACGCGTGCATCACTGTGAATTGCAACTCATTGTGGCCCATTGTGGGGCTTAAATTTCCAAAACACCAAAAAGTTAAATCATCCTTCCAGAGGCGCCAAACATAATGCCGAGACTTTCTCGTAGATCGTTGCTAGCAATGGGGCAACTGCAGGCCGGGGTTCAATGAGATGACGTATGCATTCGGAGGAGTCCCCATTTCACCGTCTATCGCTTCTGGACCGCTCTTTCAAGCAGGAAACACCACTGGATGAAGGACTGAGGAGCGGCCAGACCGAGGGTCACCACGAGCCCAAGCGCCATTTTTCGTCAGATCGACGGGAGCTACCAAACGCTGCCAACACAGCCAGGAACACCGTCGCAAACATGGCAGGCCAATCAGCCACAGGACACGTGCGTGGCGATGAACACAGTTGGTCTCCATGCAGGGTCCAGCCGGCGACCTATCTGACACTCCAGCATCGCCAGAACGTCTGCAGTGGGCACAGATCCACGTGCACTTGGCGCCATCGGGACTGGGGCCGAGTCCCTCTTCAAGTGATGAATGAAAGCGGTTTCTGCCGTTTCGACCTGGCGATGGCCGATCGGATCTGGAGAGAGGGGGGGAACGCTGACGGATGCAACTCACCGAAAGGGACCCATGGGGTGGTGATGGAAGCATCTTGGATTGGGGGGCTATCGGCATAAAAATCGCCGTATGTATTGGGCAGTCATCTTCAGAAATGGGGTCCAGGAGTTGGTAACGGGGGTCACTGCTGTTCATTAATCGACAAGTTGAGGCCCCACATCCTGCGCATTTCAGCGGCACACAGAACCTGTTCAGCAGGACAACGCAAGGCCGCACACATGCCCGTGCTTACGTCAGAATTCTATGAGGCGACCAACATCATCTGCTGCCTACCCAGCCGATTCGCTTAACCAATAGAGCATTTCTGGGTTGCCTTCAGAGGCGTTGAACCAGCTCAACCCCAGACCCCAGACAGCAGCTCAGCTTGCTGTTGCTGTGGGCCAGGTGTGGTGGCAAGTCCCCCAGAGGCAGACCAACACTCTGGTGCGCTCGAATGTACCGCAGGTTGCACAGCTGTGATCAATGCTCGAGGTGGTCACACCAGATACGACATTTCTGCTGTTAACACAGGGTCAAGGCAAGTTCATGTGACCTTATTTTCTACCAGAATGAAAATTTGAAAGGACACTTTTTGCGGTTTTTCGATTGCTTTTTTCACTTTCTATCACCAGTTCAAAGGAATCGGTAGCCAAATTACATCAAAATTTCTATACAGTTTTTTTTCGCGTTTTTTTATGCCTCTGGTAAACTTCACATTTCACAAAATTTGTTAAGGAGAAGTTCTTGAAAAAAAAATTCCCTTCTGGCAAAAAAAGGTTTTTTGTTTTTGTTTTTTGGGTCCCAACTATAATTCGGGGCAGTTTGGCCTGAGAATGCTTTTAAAAGGTAAGTTAATAGTTTTGGAAAAATGTTTTTTTATGCATTTCAGTTTTCTTCGATAGGACTGAAATATCCATTCCGGTAATGGGGCCCATATTTTTCAGTGACAAATTAAAAAAGATAACAAAACAAGTATTTTCCGGACTGGGGTGATAAAAATGTCCATTAAAAAAGATCTTCTAAAAGGGTGATGGGTCTTTTTAAAAAATTTTTTTAATGAGTTCAATTGAAAGTATGAATTCAGTGCTCGTTCCGCTAGATTTTATGTGATCCATGAGCACAATTAAAACATACATGAGTAAAATAACGTACATTTGCACGAGCGAACACTTTAGTGACAGCACACACGTTTATAGAAACGATTAAAGAAACATCACAAGATCAAAAAATCTTATATATATGTGATTGATTGGTGCACCGAAACTACCATCTATTCATTCAGCAAATTTTGGAAAGAGCGTATTTGTGACAAGACAAAATCAACAGCCAAAATTTTTCAAACACACGAGAATTCCAGAACTTAAACTAAATGTTTTCAAATTAGAAATTCTAACAACAGAATCATATTGACAAATCGTATACTTAAAAAAATGCGCGGTATCACACAGTGATTTATCTTATTATTTGTCAACAGACACAAAAAGAAACGCGTCCTTCATTTATTTAAGAATTGTACACACTAGTCAAATCCTTTCGGAGTAATTAGAAAACATTAAAAATCAAATGTGTACATTGCGACAGACTGTCCATTTAACGCTGGTCTTGGTTACTCTCGGGCTCTGATGAAAATTCGAGATCATGATTGCCTTTCTTTCATTCTATGCATGCTAACATTTAGTGTAACAGAAGTATCATAGGTAAACGCGCATAAGTCCATCGGTTATCTGTATTCCATCAACAACAAAATACATAAAAGAAATGCAGACAGATATTTCACCAACTAGAAATGAACAAGACAAAAAACGCTTCAGCGAATGGCTTTCTCATCTAATAACACTCTATAAACTAATACCACCCTAAACAACAATCACAACCAAGAAGACATGCAAAACCAAATCAACAGCAAAAAAACAACAAGATACATACAATTCCAAATCAAAATGACAATCTCAGCTTGAGATACAGCCAACCAAATACTAGCAAGCTCAAATAAAGTTTCTTCATTTATAGCCCAGCCCGACCAAGCAGAGGGCCACATCCTTCTGTGTCAAAGAGGGTACTTTAGTAAACCATAATTCATTCTGGGCAAGCACACAGAGTTCACAGCCAAATCAAACTTACTACGACAAACTAGAGACATTGCCAAACCTATACTGACAAATCAAAAAAGAGCACGACTTTGACAGGCTCAACAACTGATATTGCCGGAGACAAGACGGGCTCACACCAGAGATATTGCCACCGTAAACATCTGGAAAGTGCAAGTAATATTTCGAAATGTGGGGGGGGGGGGGGGGCGGGTGGTAGTTACCGCCAAGGACCATAAACAAAGCACAAGCACAAACAATGGACTTTGTAACCAAAATGACGAAGCTCGTGCATGAGATACCGCCAACCAAATTGTTCACGCACAAAACTGGACATTTTGTTAACCATATGGGCAAGCTCATCTGATCACTTGTCCAAATCAAACTTACTAATCCCCCCCATAGATCAGTGCCAACACCTGAGACTTACAATTCAAACAAGAGAGCTCTGGGCAGCTCAGGACTACTGATATTGCCTGTACAGACCTAGAGACCGGGCTCACACATAGAATATATCTGCCATCTAAACAATCTGGTAAATTGCAAGTAATATTCATAAATAAGAGTGGGTGGGGGTATTTACCGTCCTAAGTACATAAACAAAGCACAGATTAATACACAAGCACAAACTAGGGACTTTGTTAACCAAATAGACAACCTCTGCATGATACCCTGCCTAATACCCAAATTGAAAACACCAACGATGGACTTTGTTAACCATATGGGCAAGCTCATCTGAGTCACTGCCCAAAGTCAAACAGACTACTCAAACTTAGGACAAGTTCCAAACCAAACTGACAATTCAAAACAAGACATTGACAGAGCTCCAAACTACTGATATTGCCTGAGACGAAATACAAGAGATATGTCCGACCGTAGAACGATGAAGGACAGTTGTGAACAAGAAGATAGTTGCCACCAAAACAAAGAAAGTGCAAGTAATTATTCGGAAATAGAGCAGGAGGGGGGCGGGGGGGGGGGGGGAGGGGTGGGGGGGGGGGGGTGGGTGGGGGTTAGCTACCGCACCTCCAAGGACATAAACAAAGCACAGACTAAGACAACAAGCACAAACTATGGACTATGTTAACCATAAAAAATTGACAAGCTCTGCATGAAGATCTTTGCAAAAACAAATTGGCAATCTCCAAACGAGGATTGTGTTTAAATCATCATATTGGCAAATACTTCATTCAGATTCAATGCCAACTCAAACTGACTCCTCAAAGCTCGAAGACAGTGGCCAAGCCAAACTGAACAATTCAAATGAAAACAAGAGGCACTGACAGGCTCAGGAACTACAGATATTGCCGGAGACCGGTAAGACTGGCTCACACATGAGATATTGCCACCTAAACATCTGGAAATTGCAAGTAATTATTTCGAAATAAGGGGGGCGGGGTGAGGGGGGGGGGTAGTTACCGCAAGACATAAACAAAGCACAGGATAATACACAAGCCAACTGGGACTGTTGTTAACCGCAAATAGACAAGCTCTACATGATATCCAGGCCAAGACCAAATTGGCAAGCACAAACGAGGGATTGTGTTTATCATATGGGCAAGCTTCAGCTGAGTCACTGCCAATTCAAACTGGACTACTCAAGCTTGAAAGACAAGTGCGCAAACATTACTGACAATTCAAACAAGAACTTTGACGATGCTCGGGAGGGTGGGGTGTTAGTTATCGCCAAGGACATAAACAAAGCACAGTAGCAAGACTACAATGCATTTCGACCTCTGGGTCTTCTCCAGGCAAAAACAAACAGACTTTTAAGGACCACTGTTCTAAATGGTTATTTTGAGCTTTTGCCTGAAGAAGACCTAAGAGACGATATGCCATTGGTGTCCTTTCCTGCACTTTGTCGCATGTCCTTGGCGGCAGCCAACCCCTCATTTCAAAACTTTAGCTTCATGTTTCCAACCCTCGCACATCACGTTGGATATTTAACAAAACCATTCCATAGAAAGTGTGCATATGTGACTCCACCATGGATCTTCAAAGACCCCATACAAAAAACAAAACACCAAGATGACCTTTTAGTAGCGAGTGTTCACAGCAACCCAAAACTCTATTGATCACAAGCATTGCTCAACTACACACATGGCACGCCACATATAGTCAAAAAACACTTTTGTATTCAGGGGGGGGTGGGGTGGGTTCTTTTCTTTGTGTGACATGCCAGATTAAAGGTAATGACTTGAAATTAGACAATAGTGTTGGCTAGTCATTTTCACATTTTTTTTGCTATAGAAACAAAAAACAAATAGGCCACCAAGCACAAATTTCAGAGCATATGGCTCTATTTTATCAGTGTAATTTTAAATCTGTTTAAATGATATATAATCACAACTTAAAAACGTTGCGGTAAAAACAGACATTAAAGTTATATATTATCAGAGGACAATTTGTTCAATCTAGGGCCCCAAAGTGGGTGTGGCATATGTCCAACCAATTCTTCTTCAGCAAATATCTGGTATTTGTGTGAGAACATGTTTATTACCAGTGGTCAGTTGTGGATACAAAACACTGAGTGTACTCGAAAATATAGTCATTCACTCCGACTTCGTTTCAGTTCAGGAAATTTTGTGGGAAGATGTTGTGGAAAAAGAGAGAAAAAAGATATGGTAGACAGAAAGCGGACAGCAGACAACAGGTACAGCAAAGGAGTAGACAGAGTTACCGAGAGCGAGAAGGAAAAAGGGTATGTTACTAGCTCACAGAATGTTCCATGAGGGGAACTATTTTACAAAAGACACCTCCGGTATCCCCACGGTGGAGCTGGGCTCATCCAAAATTGAACAAATTTCCATAAATCATGTAAACATTACCATTCGGATTTTTTGTCAAATAGCAATTTTCCATTTTGTTTATTGCAACATGAAACATTGAGATTCCAAATTAGCAGGTAGGACACTACCAGTGAGAACACAATCGCGACGCCTGATCACCAATAGTGCATCTTCCTGAGATGTTGCATTCCGCAAAGGTTACTTACCTCCCACCTCTGATATCCCCAATTGTAGAGTACAGGCCACTTGCGATGGATTAAGTGCACACCCTGAGATTGTGTTCCCCTGAGATGTTTCTTGCCAGCCGTCTACTACAACAGAAAAGACATGATCAAGAGAAAAATTGCACTTTAATTTGCGGCTTGAGTTGTTTTCAGAAACCAAGACTGAACACTTTCATTACAATCACAGCAACCTCGTATGTTTTATTTTTTCTTTCCTCTGTTATCCGAATGGAAAGACTGTGTGCACAGTCGTTTTCCAATTACCCCTCGCCATAAATACAAACATGCTCTAACTTCGGATTATTTTTAATTTCATATACGGCTCCTAACACAGAGGAGATAGACCCACAGAAGCACAGGAATATACACATGATCGACTGTAGAATCATAAATGATTATCTGTCACATTTGCCCAGCACCAAGATCAAACCATTACTCACTGATATGGTGTGACAAGGTCATTTCAAGTTGGATACATATCAAGTAACCATTGAACACATCTTTATCATTGTTTATTTTGACCAAAACATTGAAAATAACACTGTTAACACGACTGGCCACGTGAATCTGATATATATGGCTATCCAAAAGTAAAGAATACCATCCATCAATACAGAACCCGTTTGCTAGAAGCAAAAAGCAAGTCATATCATTATAAATTTATTCATTAACCTATTACTATAACTGGGTATCATTGTGAAAAATTACAAGTATTTGTCGGTAAAACCAACATATTAACACTTTTAATAGGCAGGCCATATAGATCAACATAGCAAGAGAGCATCAGCTTAGATTAAACATACAAACTCAAGTAAATGACATTGTTTTAAACAGATAAAATTCCATTTCCATTTTGTTACTCATGACTTAGTTGTATTATCATTAGAACATGCCAGATAGCAATCTCTGAAATATGGCGTCTGTTGACTGCTAAATTTGAAAAGTGAAACAAAACTAATGTTCCATTTATCACCGTAACAACTCAGCGCTTCCTAATTTTATATTCCTGGAAAGTGGTCCATCAAAGGAATATATGACAGACAATCATAAAGTTTGCTGTATTTTTTTACATGGCAAACATTGGTTTTCTTGAGAAGCCCCATCAGGCGGTTGTGCTGGGTTCATCACCTATAAACTAACAAATTACCCAACACCATGGATGTTCCTCTCTCAGTTACTATTGAAATCAATATAGTGTACCGTTAGATACATCATTCTCACACACAGTGTAAACCGTACTGAGGAAGATGTACTGCAGTTTACCGATATACTGCAATACTACAGCAAAACATGCCTATTACTGACATACACCATTTTTGTAAGCTTCTCATTTAAAAAGTTTATAACTTCAGATATGTCATTATACAAACTAGTAGCAAATGAGTTAGGCAAGATTGTATTTGGTTATCAATTCCATTGGCGCATTTTCCGATGCCGATTAGTAAAAAACAACATCACACACTTTCGTTCCGCAATTACTCATATTCAATCAAGATCTGAAAATCACTAGAATTTGCCAGCTTGCACAAAATTTGATAACACAATTATTATTGTTCATCCCACCATCACCTTTTTATCAAGCAGCACCCATCCCCCTCCCCAAGACAAACTGAAACCAAGAATCCCATCACGGTCCCACAATGATTATCTATATGCCATAACACCCATCCTTACGAAGTAAAACGTAATGAATTAATAACACACCAGCACATGTATACAGCGTAATGAGACCTGCTGCTTTCAATTGGGTGTGCCTCTGCAGTCTCGATTGCCTTAAGTCACTTGGCTGGTAAGCACACCCTAAACATAACAAAAAAACATAGCTTGAGGCAATGTCCTATTCAGAGTAGGGCATTCGCTGCAAAATCAGTAAGTACCTGCCCAAACTTGTTCCTGTGTTACTTGTGATATTAGGCAAAGGTCATGGATATGAAATCTTGATAGATTATGCTTGAAACTGATAACCAGGGAGTGTGTGAGACAAAAACATTTTTATAAAAGATCACGTTGCAAATCGAGACGACTGAAGGCGGAAATCTAACAAATCTCCTCATAATGACAGACACCAAACAACCCACCTTCTACCTGCACCCAAAAATACACAAAAACCAATACAACCCGGCAAGACCCATTGTATCGGCATGCAGCGCCCTACATAACACATTTCGAGAACATAGACTCTCTCCTCCAACCCATATTACAAGTCCCTCCCCACAAACCACAAAGACACTACACACACACTAAACATGAATTAATTCATACAACACAGACCCACTTTTCCACCAGCCTCCTCTTTACACTTTGACGTCTCTCACACTTCATCCCTCATGCTGGAATGGACTGAAGGCCCTCTCAATCTTTCTTAACAAACGGCCCTTAACCAACAACACCCTCCCACAGCTACACTGTTCATACTTTTCAGGAATTTAGTCCCACACCCTCAATACTTTTGAATTTAACAATCAACACATACACACCAAAACAGTGTGTGATATCTAGGGGAACCAAGATGGGACCATCCAATGGCTTTGTGCCACCAACTACATTGTAACCTAGAACACCGCTTACCAAACCACTTACACAGGCCCTACACTCAGAGCACTTACAAAATATACATAATGATGTATGGGAGCCACATCCAATCCATAACATGACCACCAGAAATTCCACAACTTTGTCACAGACCCTTCCATCGCAACCATCCAGCTGACCTACACAACCATTACTCAGTCAGTTAATTCCTGGACATCACATCTCCCTCAAAGATGACTGCTTCAAACCTCATCTTCTACAAACATCTGATGCACACTCAAACCTGGAATAGAACTCTTCCCACCACCATTCCACTAAAAATAGCATTCCTTATTCTGAATTCCTTCGCCTACCAGACTCAGTCTAGCGTAATAAGATTTCACTATACAATCAGCCAAAATGTCTGATTATTTCACCAACCGTGTATACCCCAGTGCCTCATCAATGATGCTGCCTCAGCCGCAACTGCAGCTAATCCGAACATCTACGCTGGAAACTAACCTCCCAAAGAGACAGACAGACCCACTGCCTGCCTTCTCTTCCATCCCTCAAAACAGCCATCTGCAGTATCCTGAAGTCAAACAGTGCACATGGTAGAAAATCATAACCAGCTTTGAGACGAAACCAATTAACACATCAAACGGACAAAACCCCACAACGAGCCAACTGGTTCGCTCTAAGCTGAACAAAATCTCTCAACCTAATCCACCAGTACTTTCCCCTTCTCAATAACCCAACTGCAAAATCTGCTCTCATCACCAAACATGACACCTTCCTACATTGCCCCACAGCTCTTTCAACTATTAAACCACACTTTCTCCTCCAGAGCCACCAAATTGTGTATGCCATCCACTGACATCTGTGCGGTAAGATCTATGTATGTGGATACATCCGCACACTTGAGACGCGCATCCCTGAACACCTGGTGCCGACATCCGCCACCATCGGCCCAAACCATTCGCTCTACTAACACTTCAAACATGCCCAACACAACATCAACCATGTCAAAGTCTTGGCACTTTGGCATCTAAGAGTGACAACTTGAACTGCCTTATTATGCAGGAAGCTCATCTCATAGCCAAACTGTGCACCGTGCACCCTACAAGGCATCACGTCCAAAATTAGTATGTGCCATTCCATCTCTGCCGCACCATCCTTAAATATCCTCCACCTACGCACTACCCTACCTCTGTAAAACCTCAGACATAGTTGCAGCTATCTTCCCCTTCCCTTTTCCTACACTCCTCTGAGTCTCTCCAATTTGCTACATCAAACGACTACACCCCCCCCCCCCCTTCCCTAGTAATGAAGTGTGAGTAGGGATTTTTGGTGGGTAGGCGGTTTTATTGGTGTGGAGGTTGGTGGTAACCATGAATAAAATGCTGTATATTACAAATGGAACACACACACACACACACACACACACACACACACACACACACACAACACACACACACAGCACACACACACACACACTCCAACACCACACACATACACACACACGATAATTAATATAATGCTAGCTCCTTTAAATCGTTTGTGTCGTTAAAAATAGGGGGGGGGGTGTGAGATATATATAATATATGATCTATATAAATCACTCTCATCCACCACAATATCCTCCCACTACGCACACACAGTACAACCTTAACTCCCACAATCTCCACGACACATAACTAATAGCTAACTTATTTATGCATTTATTATGATTAATTTTTTTAAATTTTTTTTTATTTATTCTTTTTTTTTAAATTTAAATTATTATTATAATTATTATTATTATTATTAATATTATATTATTTTTATTTTTTCTTTAATGTTACTTTAATTATTTATTTTGATCTATTATAAAAATGTAATTTCTAAATATATCTCTGTATCATTCATTCTTTATCCTTAACCTCACTATCGTTGTGTGCACTATCATTCAGTAATACTATTGCTATAATGATACTACCCCTTGCCACTGACTTCACCATCGCTCTGTACCTGTTTCCACGACGAACCCTGCTGCTTAAGAATCCTCCTAACCCACTCTTCTCATTTCTTTCTCCCAAATCACATACTTAATGACACCAATATTGATCTCTTCCCCCCCCCCCCCGCCCCCCCACCAATATTTTGAACCATTAATAGTATCATATCAGTAAAATAAAACTACTTAGACTCTCACACTACAATACCCTTCCAACATCCTCGTTGTTCTCATACAACTCCTTTCTTTCCTTGCTCAGAAGCCTAGCGAACTGAAGCGACCAAAGCAAAGTAATTTCGTTGTTTTTATTCGTTTAATTATCACCAGACGAAGACCCAAGAGGACGAAAACTACGCGTCGTGTTTTGTCTTTATCCTCGTTTTTCCACCGTTCTCTGGCGGTTCGCAACTATAAATTTATATTGTTTTTAATATAAACAATTAGGTGTAGTATAGGTTACAAATAAAAAACATGATAAAAGCATCTATTGACGCTTTTGGAAAACGAAAAATTAAAGTCAAATAGTCAACAGCAGTGTTGTTGACTAAAAACCTGTGTCAGAGAGAGAACTTTGTTAATGTACTGATGTCATATTGGCGCATTGGTAAGTTATAGTGTGTTTTAAAAACAAATAAATAGCATAAGGAAGAAAAAAATGAGGTTAAAGATCTGTAAAAAATTAAAGACAGCAAAAAGAACAGTAATGGAAGTTTTGATAAAGACCACAAAAAAGAACATTTTAAAAACAATAGTAAAACAACTTACAATTTTATTTTTCAATCCATATCGTCATGTGATAGAGACCATGGACTCATGATCATGTTGTGGGCTCCAAATTCATCAGTGCATGAAACGTTATTTTCTACAATCAATATTTGTTTGATACTTCTTCTTTCTAAAATCCCCATAAATACATTGAAAATCTCCCAACCAAAAAAGCAAAAAATCCCAACAATACGCAACAGCCGTTGCGCTGTGGTTAGCGTGCCACAGACTTCTGATCAGGAGACCGGGTTTGAATCCCATCAGAGAAAACACAAATACCATGTGGGCTTTGAGCTGATAGGCTCTAAGTGGAAGACTGGGACCACACAGGCCAAAAGTCCCATCCATTTAAACATACTCAAATAGATAGTGTTGTTCAAATTTCCTGTCCAACACTGCAGTGGGCCAGGTTGTACTCAGGTGTATTAAAGGTAAGCGTACAGTACTGTCCTTTCATTGAATCTCTCCCATCTTGAACTTAGTTTCTGTTGCAATCATCGATAAACATCCTCAGTATATACACGAGTAATTTTTTTTTGAACGATCTGTCGTATGGTGATAGCCTTTCATGCCATTCTCACATTGTGACGCTCATGTTCGATTCTCCATCACTACTTTTATACCTGTGTTTAGTTGAGTCATAAATCCACGGGTGCTGGAGGGTCCTGAGGCTGTCGTTAAATGATAGCAGTGGACTGTTTGCTAGGGCTTACTGTAGACTCCACAAAGGTTTTAGTCTGTTTCTGTGACTATAAGCTAATTATATTGTCATAATAATTGGTATTGTCTGTGTGTTTCCTGCTTAGATAAATCAGAACATGCACAAGGGCAGAACACCATCGTAATGACTAATCAGAGATCAGGTGTGTCTTTCATGTGGGTTTCCACCATCGACCTAAACATTCAAATCATGATGCCCTTGGGATCCAGGTGCTTTCGACTTGAGACCAGAATGAGCTCATACTTTCTTCTGGATCTTGAATTTAGCATGCACTGGAGTAACTTCACTTGAAAAGCGGCACATGAAAAATGGACAGCAAAAAAGTCCCAAAAAGCACCATTTCAAAAGGGAGCTTTAGCTTGCAGCATAACTCAAAAAAAGCGCAAATGTCGTGATCTATTGTTAGTTAGCTTTAAATTTTCCACTCCCTGGCCTTTACAATCAATTTCGATTTGTTCCTACCCATGTAAATTCTACACGATAAGTATTTCCTTTTTTGTAATGTTTACACCAAGAAGGACAACAAAGACTCATGCTAGGTCATCCAGTCACTTTTTTCCATATACAATGAAAACATGACTCAAGGACACAATAGACTCAACTTACATCCAAGTGCACTGTTCCACAAACAATTTAAAACCATGAACATCATTGTGGAACAGTATTATCTCGCAGTCCCCCTCCTCCCCTCTTTCTCCCTCATATAAATAATAAGAAAAAAACGTACAAATTGAAAATCATGGAGGATATTTTCTAAGGCATTTTCATCTTTCGGGTGTTTATTCATTTAATCTGCCCTCCATATATTATTAAACATGTACAAATCAAAAGCAGGAATTGGCATTCCTTTTAAAGATGAAAACACGAGGTGAACGAGTAGCATCTGATAATTGAGGGGCCTTAGGTCAATTCGCCGCTTGTTTCCTGATCATATTGCAGTTACATCAACATTCAGTATTAACCTCTCTTTTTTTGTTGTATTGACAACCAGACGCACAGATCAATTAACCACAAACCTCCAATTTTACCTCAGGTATATGTCATGTGGAAACTAGGGTGGGGAGGTGATAGATGGTGGTTGGGGTGTCTTTCTCATAGCTTTCATTCTTTAAATAATTATCTTTGAGCACATGTACAAAGCTTTATAAGCTATCATATATTAAATTCCTGCAGGTGCTTTGGTCAATGTGCATTTACTTTTTTATTTTAGGCTATACAATCATGACCAAAAAAAACTAATACTATCAAAAGAAAGTTGAGAGAAAGCTAAACTCACACGCTGCTTCCCTTTGATAACTGCTCGCTATCATACTATCATGAACGTATTCACTTTCAGCTGCAGTGTATGCACGCTGGGGGGAGATAGATCAGCGTGACATGAAATTAGCCCATATTGGATTAATGTGGGATTAATTGGCCATGTAATATACATCCTGCCACATAGACCAATATGGTCAACCTCAATCTTGACATTTGATGCAACAAACTTTATATAGTATTTGGTTTACATTTATTCCTTCAAGATAACCTATTCCTCATATCAAAATTGATGAGAGTGAAACATAAATCAGTCAAGAACACAATTGATGCATAAATTTGAAACTGACATAGTTTACGTCCCTTTCATAGATGATGTATACACACACCAAAAATGTGAAATTCTAAATTAAATCCAATAACAAATGAAATACTCTAGTTGCAAGTGACCCTTATTTCAAAATGTAAAAAAACTGCCTCCATCAACTTTGAAATTGAACAGAAATCAATGTTACATGAAACTGCATCCTTACGCCAGAATGTACATGTCATACCAAGGAAATGACCAAGTTTCGTTGAAACATGCCCTTCAAAATTGGTCGTTCTCTTAATTTTTTTTTTTTCTGGCCAGATAAACTGTATCAGGCTGTGTGTGGTTTTTTTTGTCTGTGTACTGAACCAGTAGAAACAAAAGTCTAGTGTTTTCACAAAAATTAGGCTTGGCGAGGTCCAATAACCAATTTACTTTTTTCCTTAAATCATAAAAAGGACATCATATAAAGTAAGTGGCTCATATACAAAAGCTTTGTGATCAACATTCACAAACAAATCCCTGCTAAGTTAATTTTGTACATTAGATTAGCCTTTGGGTTCTCGTGGTGGATTTAACGGAAAACGTACACCAAAATACATGGTACTCCACATGGCCCGTTGTTGGTATGGCATATTTACTTCATAAACGAAAAGTAGACAAACACACACACACACACTACACAACCCACATACAACACACACACACACACAACACACACACACACACACACACACACACACACTCACACATAAGAGTAAAGAGAGAGAGATGAAGAGAGATGAGATATAGAGAGAGAGATAGTATAGAGAGAGAGATAGAGATTAGATAGAGATAGAAGATAGAGAGAGAGTTTTTAATATTTGTAGCCACAACCTAAACGAAAGGATGAGTGAACGTTGTATTAAATGGAGTCGATCATTAACAGGAGCAGACACTGAGAATTTCATTTGGCGAACTATTTCAATTACGGAAGGTCGTGCCAACCAGATATCATTTTCAGCTGTCACACCAATAAAACGATTTTGAAAAAATACATTGTCAAAATCTTGATGAGATTTCACGAATTGAGTTTTGAAACTCATAATTATCTTGACCTTGAGCTTTGAAGGAATAAGCTTTACTCTTGATGCCATCGATCAGTCCCTGAAAATGCTGAAATGCAGTATAACGGAATGGAAGAAATGGACAAAACAGAAAATTGGAATCTTACCAGATTCATCAGAGCACTGCTCTATCTCTGACCATGCTGTAAAAATGGATGAAACAGATCTGTAAGAATGCAAGACCATAATACAAAAATGGCAATACTACCATCCTAAATTTTAGTAAATACATACCTCAATTCGTTTGTCTACAAGAGTCTTTACAGGAGTGTTAGCAAAATGCAAACCTCGTTCTGAATCAAAGCTTGTTTTTCACAAAAAATTGTCAACAGTTAACTCATGATTTCTCACTCTTCTTCCCAATTTCCTATCAACTTTTTACCTCAATTTCTTTTCTTGTACATGCCTCAATAGTACGACCATTGCAATCTACATAGGCTATGTTTCAGTATTGTGTGCTATTCGATCTGGGCCAAATCTTTAAAATAAAATTCCAGTAAGCACTAGCCCTACCTTGATTTGAATTATTTCAAAAGCTGTAGGTCCATCACCATATAGAAGTTGTAACTATGATTTTTGGACAAGTCAAAGACTTAATGTTGAAGCTGTATGCTCTAGATTACCTGAACCTTATAAACCATTCATTTTTAAAATCGTAGGCTAAATTGTTTTCTGCAAAGGTGAGAAAAAGATCCCCTCGCCCCCCACCCCAATCCATTTATTCTGCTTTTAGGGCCGTTCTTCTCGTCCCACTTGCCTTTCTCTTGGTGATATGCACCTACTTGTTCTGATTTACTTGGCTCAGCAGAGAAATGGGGGGGTTGGGTTGGTGGGGGGAGGACTGGCTATGACATTGAAATTTAAATTTTCTGCTGAGTAATACGCGATCCACTCATCTTTTTTCTTCCTTTCAGATTGCAACAGTACTCTTTTACGACCTCATCTGAACAAGCCATCAGTCATCAGTCATTGTAAACTCCTTTACATGCCACCAAAAATGAACTTATGTTGGAGGGTCCCCTGGTCAAACTCCCCAGCACGAAGCATCAAACACTTACACCAAGATCTTTGCCGTTTCATATCTTGACTTAAAACCATCACCTGCCCCTGAAGTAGGCGAACATCTAGAAGCACAGTCCTTTGCAATCAACAGACATTTCAATTTTAAAACTCAATTAAATGCACCAATCTTGCTAATCATTTAAAAATCTGGTTATGTCTATGAACAAATAAAGCCCACACAAAAATTCTCGTAAACATTGAAATGCAACTATCAGAAATCTTTCAGCTGAGACCTTAGCAAGCCATCACTGAAACGAATGCATTGAAAACGATTTCACTTCATGGTGTGTGAATTATCTCCTATTTTAGTCAATTTAAGTTTTTTCATTTCTATTATTAACATAGACGTAATAAACAAATGATGTAATACCACTAATCTCCAGAAGGAAATAAACTCACCTAACTATCTTTCACCATACTGTCGTTCCATTTGTAATGTTTGTGTGACTTGTCCACCCGAAATAATCAGCCAATGAGAGTAGACCAACTCTGTTTAAAAAAATGCAAGTTCATGAGGTCCAATCCCCAAGCGTCAGCTCATTGAACTTCGAGCGCAAAGTCATATGTGTGTGTATTTGACCGTACACCCACCGAGAACGTTTCAGCGTTGTTATGGAGTATTTTAGATTTTTATATGAGAGTAAAGGTAATAGAATTTGGCAGTTGATTATATGGGGTTCTCGTTTGTGGAGTAACGGGAAAACGTACTCCATAAAGACATGGTACTCTATAGCGTGTGGGCTCCCGTTTGCGGTTGTTTGCACGTGCGGGTTGGCTGCACGTGTTTTCTTAGGGCTTTCAGGTTTTTCTTTTGGTGTGTTCACTAACAACGATTTCCATTTATGCCTGCAGTTGTTTACTATTTCTGTTTTGGTGTTTAAGTTGCTAAGTGTGGTTTGCATAGTATTAACCATTTTTCAGTTAAACATAGGTTGCACCTTTTTGAAACATTGCTGTATGGTGATGCTCTTTTTATGATTTTCCAGGATATATTGTAGCTTGTTTTTGCGTCTTAATCGCTCCTCACGTTGAGCACTCTGGCCTGAAGGATTTTAAAATGGAGGAAATCAATTTTAGGCAGTCAACAAAAAACATACCGTTTTCTAACCCGCAATCCTACATAAAAAAATTAATAGAACAAACCGAAAAATTCGTACGCAACATGAGATGGAAAGCATTCTTTTTCCTGAACCCAAACACAAAAAAGAGGACAAAAACACTTACGATTTCAAATCATGGCGATCACCACCAGCCATAGACGAAATGAAACCCTTTGAAGATCAAATGAAAAGAATGATAACCAATATTGAATTCAAAAATCTAACAACGATTTCCAAACAACACTAAAAAAACAAATAAAACAAGTACAAAATGACAAAAAAATATTTGTGAAGGCTGATAAAACTAGCAATTACTACAAAATGGAACCAAAAGAATACTCTCAACTCCTTGACAAAAACATCCAGAAAAACTACAAAAAAGCCGACAAAGATATACATGACAGTATCCGCACTAAAGAAAAAGAACTTGCAGAGCGCATAGACCTAAGTGACAGGATAGAAGCGACAGCAACAAAAGAAGCTTTCATAACACTCAAAGACCACAAGCCCAATTTTCATAACAATCCAACATGCAGACTAATAAACCCATCCAAATCTGAATTAGGCAAAATAAGCAAGAAAATTCTGGAAAAAATAATAAAGAACGTAAAATCAAACTCTGAATACAACCCCTGGAAGAACACATACGAAGTTATCCAATGGTTCAAAAACCTCAACAAACAAAATAATACAGTATTCATCACATTTGACATAGTGGACTTTTACCCATCTATAGATGAGGAACTACTCACCAAAGCCCTGAAGTTTGCCAGTAACTACACAGATATAACAGGGTCAGAAATGGAAATCATTCTCCACACCAAGAAAACATTACTGCACAGCAAAAATGAAACCTGGATCAGGAAAACCAACAGAAACTCAACATTCGACGTAACCATGGGATCATATGATGGTGCAGAAACATGTGAACTGGTCGGATTATTCATGCTGTCCAACATCAAATAAAAACTCGGAAAACAAGTCGGACTATACAGAGACGATGGCCTTGCTGCACTAACCAACAATCCAAGAACCATCGAAAACAAGAAGAAAGAACTATGCAAAATCTTCAAAAACCACAACTTAAAGATTACCATTGAAGCAAACAAAAAGGTAGTGAACTACTTAGACATAACACTGGATCTCAACAATCACATATATAAACCATACAAAAAGCCCAACGATACACCTCTTTATGTACACACCAAAAGTAACCATCCACCATCTGTATTAAAGACCATACCCCATGGCATAAACAAGAGACTATCAAACCTGTCATGCAGTGAAAGAGTGTTCAACAATGCAGCAGTAGAATACCAGGAGGCACTACAAACAAGTGGATACAATTACAAATTACAATACAACCCAGACAACAACACAAATAAAAGCAAGAAAAATAGGAAAAGAAAAATCATATGGTATAACCCCCCATACGACGTGAAACTCAAAACAAACATAGGGAAAGAATTCTTCAAACTCCTAACAACTTCATTTCCAAAAGAACACAAACTGTCCAAAATATTTAACAAAAACACTGTCAAACTATCGTACTCATGTATGGCCAACCTCAAAACCTAATTGACGCATCCAACAAAATGAAAATCAACACAGCAAAGAAGGGTGAAGAAAGGAAATCTTGCAACTGCACCAGAAAAGAGCAGTGCCCACTAGACAATAAATGTCTTCACAACAACATTGTATACCAGGCTACTGTGACATCAGAAAATGAAAAAGAAAACAAAAATAGGGATCACTGAAAACCACTTCAAAACCAGATATGCAAACCACAAACAGTCATTTAATAAAGAAAAATATAAAAACCGAACAGAACTGAGCAAATATATCTGGAAACTTACAGACGCAAAAACAAGCTAAGAGAACTATAAAAGGGGCATTCTGGCTCACCCGGTCTCAACCAGTTTCGACCGGGCGACTCCAGAATGCCCCTTTTATAGTTCTCTGACAAGTAAGACTTCAATAACCAAAAAATAACGACCCTACAAACAAACATACTGTGTAGGATTATCCGTTTTCAATACTAATTTACTAAACTTTTCAGATTTTAATTTTTGCTTAACCCTGTGTTTTTCTTGATCATTTTCAATAACATCATTTTCGCGCATACAGTCATTTTCAATAACATCATTTTTGCGCAGACAGTCATCAAACTAAGAATTGGCCGGGACACTGTGTAAACAACCCTAATTAGAGGGTTCGGGGATTGTGGCAGGCAGTACCATGTACGGCGGTCCTGGTGGCTCATGCGATACCTGTAATTAACTAACTGTAACCACCATAAGGCGGGGCTGGTGGCGCTCACCTGACCAGGTTAACCCGCAACATTGTGGTGCAATCACAAAAGAACATTCCTGAACGGCGAGGCTGCTACGTCGGCAAGAGCCGCAAAGTTTAGCCATGGCTTTCAATGGAGACGGACGTGCTTCGTTCACAGAGGAACAACTTCTGTTATGGATGATCATATGCAATACTACAGGCTTATGATGGAGTATATAAACAAAAGAAAATCAGGTGAGCGCTGTTTTTTACCTTGTAAGCAAGAGCAGTATTGCTTTTTTGGAAGGTGGGGAGAAAGAAAAACGAGAACTAACCATTGAAGAACTACACAGCTACCTTAAAAGCTTGTTGATTCAAGAAGAGATTTAGAGATTTGGGCAATATACTGAAAGAGATGTTGATGGCTTTGATAAGCTTTGACTGTTGACGAAATGATTCCATTTCTACAAAATGGTGCTCTTTTACTAAAACTTGGCGAAAGAAAAACCATCCATCATGCTCTGATTATGGGTCACTGCCTTGAAAAGGCACAAACAATGTTTCAAAGATCAAAACCAACTGAGACATGGCGTTCATTTTTACGAACAAAAATGAATATTGATGACTCATATGCAAGAAAACTGATGCAGCATTAAAAACATTTTTTTTTTATTGTCGAAAATTTCACAACCTTGCCATCACCATCAATGATTTGTTTGCCAAACGAAGTCTGATCACAAAGTACTTGCAGAAAAATGATGATTTCAAAACTTCTGGCAAAATTAGATCGAGTTCTCTTTAGAAACACCTAACAAACGCGGTGGGGTAGTGGTGGCGCCACTATTCCTACAAAAAGCTCCAAATGTTCAGCGACAGGTGTACTAACTGGTGATTAAGAGCCGCCAAAAAAGCTCTGCCAAAGCAGTATTTTACTTTTGAAAAAAAAACCACTAACTCTGCCAATGCCGGTCCCAAGCCGGATGAAAAAAGAGGAGGGGTGCGGTATAAACTTTTTTTGTGGCGAGAAGGAAAGTATAATGAAACTCTTTGTTGGGGGAGGCAACCTTGCTATAAATAGCCGTTCATGTGTGAACGTCCTGTTTTAGCAGCAGTAGGGCTGCGGTAAAATCAGCCTTGCTGACTGCTACTATAAATAGCCGTTCATGTGTGAACGTCCTATTTTAGCAGCAAGAGGGCTGTTACTATAACTGACCTTTTTTTAGCAGCATGAGTCTAGTGGTGCTCGTAACTAGGACAGACGTGCATGTATGCCCGTTTGACATAGATATAAAGTCGCAAGCCCTCTAAACTGTGTCAAACGTGCATGGATGCCTGTTTGGTCTAGTTAAGAGTAGTGAAACTACCAAGCCACCTAACTATGTCAAACGTGCATGGATGCCCGTTTGGCCTGGTTAGCCAAACCAACCTAACCGCAGTTATTACTGTGCTGGCTGAAATGATAACAGATGTTAAGTGGCCTTACCAGTTCCACTTGACATTTAACGCCTTCTTACCTTTACCCACCCCAAGTCACTTCTAAGTTCTTAACTCAAGTCACCCCAAGTCACTTCTAAGTTCTTAACTCAAGTCACCCAAGTCACTTCTAAGTTCTTACTTAAGTTCTTACTCAAGTCGTCCTCAAGTCATCCTCAAGTTCTTACTCAAGTCATCCTCAAGTTATCCTCAAGTCACTTCTAAGTTCTTACTCAAGTCGTCCTCAAGTCATCCTCAAGTTCTTACTCAAGTCAACCTAAGATCATAACTAAGTCATCCTCTAAGTACAACCAAGTTCTTATTTAAGTTATCTTATAATATCAAAAAAAACAATACAACCTATGTTTTTATTTTAAATAGTAGATGTCTAATATAGTACACACACGCCTCAAAAAACGCGTCATCGCTGAGGATGTCTTGCTTAGCGTCATTGGCGCGAGATCGGTCGGCATAGATCTTAATGAAGTTCTTACATCGTAAGCAACCGCATTGATTACAATTCTGGTCTATGGAAATGTCTTTTTATAGACTCCATGTCTTTATTTATTGACTCCATCATTTTAAACAAATAATAATCCGCCATGGTCTATTTTTATCAAAAAACAAAAAATTTTAAAATTAAGTTCTTAAAATATTATTGCATCTGAAATGGATCAAAATGATCTTTTGTTGTTGGCGGTTCTGGCATGCTTTTTTGTTCATCTTCTATATTTAGTGGTTGAGATTGTTTGGACCGCTTTGGGTTTTGTTGTCTTGTTTATATATTTTATAACCGTAATAACCACCCCCAACAGCAGCAAGGGCGCCAAAAATGGCAACAGTTTTAAGTTCAATATTCCATGAAGGCTTTGGTGCTGTAGGCCTCCCAATCAACTTGTTCTGGCGTTTTTATAGCCGGCATTGAAACAACTGGCTGCGGCTCTGGCGCTTTTTCATTCTGTGATTGTAACTGTAATTTTGCTCGTTTGTTCCACTCTGCTAATATTTTTCCTGCTGCAACGCGTCCAGGGTTTTTACTCACTTTCTCCACCTGGTTCAATGTTTTCTGATTCTGCTGATTTTCTGGCTCGGTCATTTTGAAAGGGAAATAAAATCTATATGATTAAAAGTAATTAATCCCATGATTAGCGGCAATAATAATGTTCCAAATCTGTAATACAGATCACATCCTAGAGACTCTAATGACTTTGTTAAAACTGGATCCTGCGTTAAATCATACATAAAATCTTGTTCAGAATCAATAGGCGCAAATCTACTGACTAGTTTAGTGTACAAACTAAGAAACCGTTTGCCCCACACTTTTCACCATTCTCGATCCTAGTTGCGCTTCATACCTGTTATGATACTTATAATGTTTGTGGCGACATCTGTTGAATCTGTTCTATGCTGAATTCATTGCCGAGAACTGTTTGTTTTTCCGCATGCTGCCAAAGAATACAACCTCTCCTTTTGGGGCATAACAGCTTGGTCCATCAACTTCTTCATTTGTAAGTCCAAGACGGATTAGGTCGCTCTGTAGCTGTAGTAGATCATCACTGTTCATGTTTTTTTTATTAATTATAATTATTTTGTTTTTAAAAATGAGCGCCGAAAAGACTGTTACCAATTTTTGTTTACCATTCTGCTGTTATTGGCGGTCTAAGTGTAGGATACACAATGCTTGGTAAAAGCCTGTTAAAAATAAAACCAGCAGATCTTGGCAAGCTAGACTTTGAAGATTTGGCAAAGCTGATTGCTATCATTGCAGCTTCGTTCGCTACGAAAGATTTCTAGTTAAGCAAGGAATAATTCCAGACAGTATAAATATGTAAAATAAAAAAACATTTATAAAAATGGCTTCACTCGTAATGATGATAGGTGGCGCTGTGGTTAATGCGCTTGATTTTAGCGGAAGTAATTACGCATTAGTAAAACTGCGGGATGACGGGGAGAGAAAAAGACACAACAAAGCTATGGAGCAACTAGCGGCTGCACAAGATCACTATGAAAAAGCAGAGAATTGAGCATTTTGATTTTATTAATAACAAACTGAAAAAACAGGGACATGCAGCTTACACATTTAAAGATGTTGATCAAGCAATAAAAGAATATTATCTTGTAACAGGCAAACCAATCGAGACATTACCCCCACCAAAATTCAGTGACTTTTATCAACCATCAGAAAAACAAAAGATGCAAGAAATCGTGTTTATCGTCTTTGCATGACCGTCGTGTATTTTGTTGCACATAATATTGGCTGAATAAAAATGAACAAAATCTATTATTCGCCCAAAGGATATTGGAAGGAAATCACGGCAATAAAAAGCTAAGCCAAGCAGCGGGAGTCAGTGAACAAACAGCAAAGGAATGGCTGTCTAAACAAGCGATTTGGCAAATTATTTACCTGCGCCTAAACGAATACAGAGACCACACTTTGTGAATACAATACCGAACGACACCCATCAAATGGACCTTCTATATTTACCCCATGATACGATTAGATGAAAAAGAATTAAGTACGCACTCACAGTCATTGACATAGCATCAAGATACAAAGATGCGGAACCATTAACACAAAAGAGTGCTTCTGCTGTTGCTGTTGCCATACAACTAATATACCAACGAGGCCCGTTAACTTATCCTCGCATGATTCAAGTCGATGATGGGAAAGAATTTAAAGGTCGAGTGAATCAATTATTGTTAAAAAAATAGAGTTACCATTAAAAGAGGTATTCCAGGAGTTTCAACAGATCACAGGCTTTGGTTGAAAACTTTAACAAACAGTTGTCTGAAAGACTTTTTTCCTACCAGTATCACAGAGAGCTTATTGACAATTCTCGCAACACAGAATGGGTTAGAAGACTGCCCTCAGTTTTGCGCGCAATGAATAATGAAGAATTTAAAGGGTTAAAAACCAGTACAAGCAATCAAAAAACAAACAATAAATGTTGCTGAAGACTCCAGTACAACCAGCAAAAATATTACCATTTGGTTTAAAAGTAAGGTACCTTTATTTACCGGGGGAAGCGGAAGGGACACTCGCATCAGGGCAACCGATCCAGTTTTTGGAGTGTTGATCCGTATGAAATAAAAAGAATTGTAAAAATGAATCCGCCCGTGTATTATTTACGAGAAACTGACACAACAAAACAACCGGCTCCTCAAAGATCTTTTGTGAAGGAAGAACTGCAAATAATCCCGCCAGACACAGTTCCGCTTTAACTGATTTACGTAAAATATATTTGTGTTAAAATGGAAGCCCAAAAGAAAGAACATGGAACGGAAGCAAGAAGGATAAATAAAGAGACCTTTGAATTAATACGAGAATCATTTAAGGCGTGTTCTGCTATTAGGGAATTAATGCAAAAATCAAATGATACGTATTCTGCTGTTGAAGAAACAGCTACGAGGATTCCTTGGCACAGGGCACGGCAGCCAGAGCACTTACAGCCCCTAATCCCAAATTTTGACTATCAAAAATGGAGAAAAGAATATTTTGAAATAATAAAAAAAATTCGAGCACGTCAAGCAAAAATAAGAAAAAATTTGAATAATTTGGAAGATGATGCGATTGATCTTCTAAATAAATTTCAGGAAAAATATGAACCCGAATATAAACTCTTCAGTGAAGAAAATATGTAATTATACTGTTCTCCAGTGCCCGATTGCATATGAAAACTCTGGATTAACAAATACTCGTTTAGTGTTTGTTCTATCTAACGACTTCTTTGTTACAACAGTTGTGTTGATCTCATGTAGATTAGATCGTAGTTTTATGTTGTCATGATGAAAAGTATGTTTATTGAACAATGCTTCTTTGTAGTTGTCATGCGATATGTTTGACTGCACAACACTGCGAGATATTCCCTTTGCTTTCTTAATGATTTTCTCCTGGCTAGAAATACTGTACATTTTCGACCTTAAACCAATAAACTCCTTAATCACCCTCCAGATAATTCATCCTTCATCTTTCCTAAAACCTTCTTGTTAACGGTTGAATGCAAAGGCGAATCTTTAGGATAATCAGATGTGTCGTACCATCCCGCATGCCCTTTACCTACTTCTATTTCCATGTCTTTATAGATGTTTTCAGTAGGGATATTTATAACAAAACTATCTGTATCTGTGTAAAGTACTTTGGACTCAGGATACAAGGGCTTAAAGTAGTCATAAAGAAATTCTAACATCAAAAGCTTTGATAATTCTAAAACAGTAAACCCAATAAATACAGGCTTGTCTAATTTGACTTTCTTTTTTTTCATCATTATGCCAAAAGCTGATCATGAAATCTTCTAAAGTCCTGATAATTTGGTTTTGAAGTCAGCTTAATTGCTTCGTTTTCTCTGGTGACCAATCTGACATCTTTACGCTTGTGCGGATTCTCCATAGTCTTTCCGAAACAGCTGTTGTTCATCAGCTTGAAAAAGTCTTTTTCTGAAGCATCTGTGGATTTAGTTCTAAGATCAGTGTTCTTCATGATGTATGGTTTCATGAACTGTTCTTGGTCAAAAGCAATTATACGATGAACAGCTGTCAACTTCAAACCATGTCTTAAATAAAATTGTAGAAGTCTGTAATGACAGACATAATTTTTTTTGTTTCGAAGATTAGGCACAAGTTTAGGCGGCTCTCTTGGATTCATCTTTAGACTTTGTGCTGCTAATGGGTAGTCATTATGCAGGTCATGGAGTTCCTGAGGATATTCTAAGTCAACTTCTAGAATGAAACCATGCTGTTGATCTGGCGTCAAACTGTTCAACCACTTCAATGCTCTTTGAATATTTTTCGGATTGTCTTCTGTGTACATTTTAAAGTTGCGTAATGGAAGTGATTGCGCCATAGCCCATCCATACAGATTGTTTGCATCTAAATACATGAGATAGTTAGACCTTTTACTTGGATCATAGTTGTCCAAGTATTTGTTGTTTGCTTTACAGTAATGATGCGACGCCATACTAATTCCTCCACGCAATCCGTTTTCAATCATCTGAATCATTAGTAAATCTGACAATAAATCAATCTGTACTCCAGTAAACTTTAAGAAAGCGTCCCAGCTCATCCCGGGCGCAGAAATATAATGCGCGGGATCCAGGCTATAATGTTTCATGCAGGTCTTTCTATAATTTTCAAAGACGTCCGCCAACAAACATACATCAGCCATCAAGTATGCATCATGATAGTCTCCCATCGTTTTACACTTTTAACTTCTGCCACGCATCTTGAGCATGCTGGTAATCAGAATCGCTGATGTCCTTTCCTCTAAGACTAGAAAAGAACGCGCCTTTAGGCGGAAGTGTATCTTCATCAAACCTTTCCCTACTGTTCATGTACTCATAAGGGTAAACTCCCTTTCTAACAAGTGTTGGGTCAAAATATTCTTCCGTTATTGGGCAGGACTTTAAGGACATAGCCAGTGACTCTAATGATCCCATCATGTGCTGCATAGAGTCGTAGAAAGACATGTTATTTAAAGTGAAACACATGTACTTGATGACTGTGCAATGCATGTTACCCTGAAGGCGTCGTCTACTGCTTTCATTATAAGATGAGAGTCGTAACCTCGCAAGTTATGAAAGAAGATGGGCAGCTTCCATGTCTTAGGATCAAACTTTAGTTGGAGATTGCATTTACTGTGCGCTGCTCCTCTAAACTTTCCGCTAATGTGATCATGGTCTCTTACTGTCGTATTTACACTCTTGGGCGTTAGCTCTAAACCGCAAATCCAACAATGTGTGGCTGAGTCATACTGTTGTTGATCTTCAGGGGTCATCATGATTTCAGATATGTTTAGATTATTTGAACAGGCGTTACGCAATTGCTGCATGCGTTTTAAGTAGTATTTTGCAGCATCTGGTCCTCTATATAATTCTGGCGTTGAATGTGCGCCCATCGACCTAACAATGATGAAGAAGCAAATGAACAAATATGATGATTACTCTTTAAGACTGTTTTTGCGAAGTTTTTGTGGCGTGGCCCTTCATAAGGAACCAATAAGCGACTCGAAAGTATGCGTAAAACTACGTATGGAGAATTTTGCAGCCGTTTTCCAGTTCTTAAACTAACTTAGTCCGGGTGGGGTGTAATTTTTTGTATTACAGTCTACAGAACTATTTACAATGTTTTTTATGTTTAAGCGCGGCTTGAGCGTTGGAATTCTTGTTAATCATTTCTACAGAATTTCTTGTGTTGCAATGTTTTTGTTGTCAGTATATGAAAACAGTCTACTCATTGTGCGTATTATTGTGTAATGCGGCAGCCCGCTGGTGAAAACATCAGAAGTAAGTCATAATGATTTTTGTCTGGACTCGCCCAATAGTTGGACTGTTCATGGAACTTTAATCCGGTTGTAGATTTGTTTTTCCGCATCCCACGTGGAGAACATTTACTGTTATTGGTTTTTTGTGTTCTTCAAACTGATCAATGGATATCCACGTAACAGGAAAGGATATTCCGCTAAGTTTAAGATCATTGATGAAAGCGTGTGAGAGTTAGACCCTCTCTCTGCGTTTTTACGGGCGTTAATGCAGCCTTGCAAGAACACACCACATGAAACATTGGTCGTCCGGAATTCTTTATGTTAGAACTGCTCTTTTGCGCTAAGTGCTGGAGGTATGGAATGTAAGCTTGCCTACAATCGGGTGGCATACTTAGACTGTTTTAATTGTTCTCTAAGACTTCGCCTCTGACAACCAGAAGCCTCTATTTTGGCTTCTTCAGCAGCCACTTCATACCTGCTGTGTAAGCATGGTTGTGTTCTGCCAACGGGTGTTAAGTCTATATGAGAAAGAATAACCTGTTGTTTGAGTCGAGACCCAGGATTCTAGATTTTCTTCATTTATTGTTACATAGTCGATTTTAAACTTTTAACATGACTTTAACTGGGTGTGTGGTTCTTTGTTTGTTTACTTGGAACTTGGTGGAATATAGCTTGAAAAACATTGCTGTACGTTTGCAGGTGCAACGACTTCCTAAATCATTATGTTCAATGCTTTGGACAAACGCTCTCCCTTAAGCATTCCTTCATAACAATTCGGTCGGGTCATTCATATATCTCAGCCATGGTTGAGTTTCTTTTCTAACTCAAAATATTTTATTTAAATTAAAAAAAAAAAAAATTCAGAATCAATATCAACGGTCTTTTGTGTGCTTGGATCATAAACTAAAGTATAAACGCCCTGTGATGTTGTTAATGTGAGCTGTTTTGAAAGTTAATGGTTCGTTCACTTTTTTTAAACATTCCTTTTTTATCAGCTCGGCGTCTGGCTGTTGAAGAATAATTGCCTCCCTTTTTTTGAAGATCAAACTTTTGTCTTTTATTAGTCATCATAATCGGATGTAACGACTAAATTCTTCATCGTGATGTTTGAGTCAACTAGACGTTTATTTATTGTCAGTTTGACGATCTAAGTGTAGCTGTTATTAGTTGACATGCTGGTGCTTTGGAGTTTAGTTTTTATTTTTTGACAGCCGGCACTTACAGCTAAGGAACACAGACGAGAGAGTTAAAGATAAACACCTAGAGGTAATGCTGCGGGGCGCCCACACCTGTTGTAAAGGGCCTACACTAGTCCTGCTGATAGAAGCAATAACAGTCGATTGCCCCTGTATTAACATATGTAACAGATTAAAAGCAGCAGAATAACCTTCGTTGGGTTTAGCTGTATTGTGAAAGGGGTCTTGCTCTTGTATTTGTTGCTTTTTCGTATGTTTGTTTATTGTAGGTTTTCTATCGTGGTGGGTTTCTACGCATTCCCTTCCGTTGGCGGCTTGGCAATGATAGGAACATTTGGATTAACCTGAACGACATGCTTATTTTTAAAATAAAAGAATTTAGGTATTGTATATAGTTTAATCTTTATCTTCAATATTCGCTTGCGCCTCATTATATAAAACAAATGTTCATTAACTGTTTATCGCCATCTTTTTCTTTGTCAATTTGAATGTTTATTCGTCTTTAACAGTTCTCCCAATTCATGCAAAAGAATTTCCTCCGTTGCCTTAGGTCAATCCATAAAACCGTATTTTGTTGTTAAATGATCATCATGTTCTATCATTGTGAAGTGTAGATATTTAGTCACAAGTCCAGCTGGATTTCTACCCTCCGCCCCCCAAACATTTTCTTACTTTCGGCCAATGCTGATAAGGGTTATGCCCGCTAGCTCTAGATTTGTTAGGTCTACCTCAATTGTACATTGTTACTTTCGTTATTTTAGGATTAATAATCTTTTCACTTCCTCTTTCGAAATGGTTCTTCTTTCTCACGCAATAAATACCTTTAAGCGATCTTTGCGTGACACTAAAACTAAAATTCGATATAGCGTAGGCCTGTTCTGGGATATGTTGCATGATGAAGCACTCTATGTAATATATTGTTTCTTGTCTTTTATCGTTGCGCAATAGCCTTGTAAATCAGGGTTGCTAACAGAGTCTAACTCTAACGAGATGTTCGAAATGCTGTTCTTTGCTTCGGTTGTCTGTGATCTGATAACACGTTTGTATCTCGATTAAAAGTTAGTTATATGACAATCGGTTTTTATTGCTCCATGATTGTACGCGGGCATGCGGGCACTTAACAAGCAAAATCCAAGGCGGTTGGACAAAGCGATTTTCAATTCGCAAAATTTTCAATGACCACATACTTTTTTGCCGGCTTTTTTAGCATCTGCGGCGCCTATTACTGTGTTTTAGTGCTTCATTCATTTTCTATTCTTGAAACGACAGATCAGCCCTTTCTTTCTAGGTTAGCCATAGATCAGAATAGGTTAAAAAATATGTCAGCAGTGTGTAAGAAAGTATTTCTTGCCCTCAAGTTTTAAATAGAAATTTTCTTAACAATTGCCCGACCCAGATTTGCCAACTGTCCTGTTTGGGTTGTTGTGTTCGAGAATCTATTTTGAAGTAGTTTGCGTAGAGCTGGCACAATCATTCATTTCCGCTCACGAGGCATGGGATGGAAATTTTGACAGTAGAATTTGTTCAGCATCAATAGTAGAAGGATTATTGGAACAATAATATTCTGGTTATTTCCCGTTCACTACTAAGGGCTCTTTCATCTTCTATGCGGTGTTTAAGTATTTGGACCCATATACTTGTGACATTTTTATAAAACAAAAGATAAGTTAATTATTTTAAAAACATGGCAGGCATATTAAAGGTTGAAGAAGATTATGCTTTTGATCTGGAGACGGAATGAGTGAAATGCCTGCGGCAGACTCTCAATGCGGCGTGAATTAACAGAAAAGTCATGTTAGATCAGTGTACCTAAAATTTTGGGCCTTGATGAACCTCCCAAAGTTTTAGACCCTAATGATTTTGAGGCTGATGATGGCATTTGTATGTGAATCGAACAAGGAAAGTGTTCAGCTTTACAACTAAACGAGACCCTTTAAAGTTTTTAGCCTTAGGTACAATTAGACAAAACTCCCCATGAGGCGTACAAATCGCCATGGCTTTGTTAGAACCAAATTTGATAAGGATGAAGCTGCTAAATCAAAACAACAACAAGAAACTCCCAACGATAAGCCAAATGCAAAAACATAGTAAATTCCAGATTTAAGTCAAGCAGAAGGGAGAAATAAATATGCAATAGAAACAGTTTTTCGAAGAAACAGCAATAGGAATACAATTAATGTTTCCCCGCTACCCATGCGAGAATTTATTAGCCCTTGATGTACTTTAAGAACCATCAGAGGCGAATTAACAGAACCATTTAGCAAACTAGGTGAATAGATGAGGATATAAAAGAGTAAAGAAAAAATCGTTGAGGCCTGATGAAGCAACTTAGGTCCTGGTGTTAAAGGAAAGAATACCAAAGACTAAAGATCTTGAGCATGAAAGTTCAGCAAGACTTGGAAGTGATGACTACTTAACGAGACAATTTACGAACTCTAGTGATTAGTTTAAGAGAATATTATCCGAAAAATTTTATTATGAAGACCAACACTAGCAGAAAGAATACGAACCTGTTTAGAAAGCTAAGGAGTCACTAGCAAGTCGTTATAACGGCATTAGGATTTGCTATTAAGTTTCGCTGGTGAGCTATTACAGGCGGCGGTGGTCCTGGGTCAGTGCCTCCACCGCCATCGCCTCCATCGGCATGATAAATCATGGTAAAAAAACAGGCTTGAGCATCTTGCGGCGTATTATAAAAAAAATTAGCCAGTAAAGCTTGGTCGCTTTACCGGGTGGTATATTAGGGGGTGATGTTAGTTGGCTTTTGTCTACTGCAAGCAATATAGGTGGCTATATGGCCGAGCACTTATGCGGCATTAGTTCTCTTATTAGTCGGTTAATATTAGTTAGATTAGGACGTGTAATCCTATGCCAGTTAATACAACAACAAGTGCTGTTATTTTTATCATGGTCATTATTTTTTTTTGGACTTCTTCAAACGGTTCTGGGCTTTGGGGCCACGGGATTGGTTGACTTTTATTGGGGGGTCGACTTGATTGTTTACTGCTTGCAATATTACGCCTCAGAATTTATTTCGTTTTTCCCGACTTTTGTTCATTGCCTGCCAACAAGGATTTCATTATTGTAGTTTATTTTTGTGCCTATCTGGAAGGTCTGAGGTCAGAGGCAGCAATGTATAAACCAGATAACCTCCAGCAAAGTCTACTTTCGATACTTGCGAGATTGGTAAACATTTTGGTACCTTTTAATACTTGAAGGAAATCAATGTAGAAATAATGGCGTCCGCTAAATTTGCTTAAGTATTGTTTTTGTGGCGTCTTAAACCAGTAGATGGATAGTTATGTCGACCTGTTTGTGCTGCGAGCCTAGCAAAAACCAAACGTATAGTACGAACAGAGTAGTTTATTGGTCATTCCCGCTCTAGTTAGGCCCTTAGAAGTGTCTAAGATAATGTTTGTCCATGCTGTTTTATGCTCTTGGTCTTGGAACCCGATGGTGAACAGTTGTGCCTGAAGAGAAAGGATGTGTAAGGAGGATTCCCAGTCATAGTTATACTTTCTGGTTGCACGCCCCAAAAAATAAGGGGTGCCTCCCTAACCATGATTAAGATCTGACTTTTGTTAAGTCTGTCTTAGCCTTAAATATTGAATTCGTTACAGATCTTTCAAAAGTGCCTTCTTGTCTATTGTGGCTAAATGGATCTAAACGGTTTTATCATTTGGCAATGGCGCTTTGCAGTTCAGTCAAATCGTCTGAAGGTTTTTTTTTTATAAAAAATGAAATAAGTTACTGACCTCACCAAAGGATTAGGATGATTTAAGTGAATCAGCATCGACACTCCCACACCCAGTTGATGCACAAAACACAGCAACGTTTAACTGGTTCTGATTAAACTGCATCGGTTGGCTGAACCACACTTTCGGGATGTAGTCTTTTTTATAGGAGGGTTTAAGATATCTGTTTAATGGAGTATAACCTTTGCTTGAAAGGTGTCGTCTGAGTCAAGGTAATGTAGAGTTTCAGTTGTTATAATTTTAAGATTGTTGTGCGGCCAACAGAATATTTTGCATCAGTATATTTAAATGCACTCATTTTTATTTCGTTTAAAAAATGTTTTGTAACAATAGAAAAACAAGATCGTCCTTCTTTTTTAGAACATGCTATTGATAACAATTGCGGAACCAAAACGGTCGCGCTCCATGAAATATTTTACAAAGTCGTATGGTTTAATATAAGTGAATCCAGGGAGAATAATAAGATTAAAAAATATAATAATGCGGGGACTTTAGTTAGCCAGTTAACCATACCTTATGTTTATTACGGGTTTTGCTCACTAAAAGAACAATGAGTAACTTTGACATTACTCTCAAACTTAACAATGCGAATCTGAAAACAATGTTAACATTCAAGCCTGAAGAAGACGAAGTAGGTTACTATTTTGATAGAGAGCTAGCTAAATGTTAGGCTTTACAACTGCAATCGACCCACCCATAGTTTTAGAGTTGCAGCAAACAAAACTACAAGGGAGAAAATCCGCTCGATCTTGCATTACATTCTTACTCTATGTTCATTTGGATGAGCTGAGCACTGATGAAAACTTATAGATGGAAGGCCCTCAAACTGTTTTAAGAGCTCTTCCATCAGGGAAAGCTGCATATTGCGTTATAAATTATACAATTCCTAAATTTACAGTTTAAAAGATTAGTTTGTGGGGGGTCGGATCATTTAATTTAAAAATCGCAGACAAAACAGGAAAAAGTCGTGAAATGCGATAACCTGCACATTGTTTTGGAAATAAAATTAAGTTGTACAAAAAAATGTCGCGTGGGCCAGAGAATCCGGAGTTACATTAGCGCCTGTGAGGTGTATAACTTTAGAATTAAAAGACCTTGCAGACGTTGCGGACTTGAACAGAATGGGGAGATAGGCGCTTTTTATGGGTTTGAGTACACTAAAGATGGCGATTATAAAAAGCAAAGAGGTTAGCGACAACAAAAAGTTTCTAAAAATAAAAGCAACTGCGCAATGTAAAAAGCAAATAATGCTGGGCAGTATGAAAAAAAATAGTTCGAAAACCTGACAGCAAATGGCACTTAGAACCAATTTAGAAAAGGGATATAAAATTTGAATTCATAAGCCCA
>CM031602.1:56212275-56224775 GCA_018398815.1 Conus ventricosus
CTGCGTGGTTAAGAAACTCGCAGGCGATGGCCACCTTAAAGGTGTGACAACTAATTGGGAACTTTGCTACAGTAAATCGTTTTTGTTTTTTTTTTCTTTTTTGAACCACCAGTTTATAGACAATTATTCATCCACGCCGATATACTTATCGGAGTAGGTTCTGATACAACTGTACGGACTGATGAGCTCCTACACCAAAGGAGAGTACAGGCAGAGTCAGAGCTCCTACACCAAAGGAGAGTACAGGTAGGGTCAGAGCTCCTACACCAAAGGAGAGTACAGGCAGAGTCAGAGCTCCTACACCAAAGGAGAAAACAGGCAGAGTCAGAGCTCCTACCACAAAGGAGAGCACAGGCAGAGTCAGAGCTACTACACCAAAGGAGAGTACAGGTAGAGTCAGAGCTCCTAAACCAAAGGACAGCACAGGTAGAGTTAGAGCTCCTACACCAAAGGAGAGCACAGGCAGAGTCAGAGCTCCTACAGCAAAGGAGAGCACAGGTAGAGTCAGAGCTCCTACACCAAAGGAGAGCACAGACAGAGTCAGAGCTCCTACACCAAAGGAGAGCACAGGCAGAGTCAGAGCTCCTACACCAAAGGAGAGTACAGGTTAGAGTCAGAGCTCCTACACCAAAGGAGAGCACAGGTAGAGTCAGAGCTCCTACACCAAAGGAGAGCACAGGCAGAGTCAGAGCTCCTACACCAAAGGAGAGTACAGGTAGAGTCAGAGCTCCTACACCAAAGGAGAGCACAGGTAGAGTCAGAGCTCCTACACAAAGGAGAGTACAGGTAGAGTCAGAGCTCCTACACCAAAAGAGAGCACAGGCAGAGTCAGAGCTCCTACACCAAAGGAGAGTACAGGTAGAGTCAGAGCTCCTACACCAAAGGACAGCACAGGTAGAGTCAGAGCTCCTACACCAAAGGAGAGTACAGGTAGAGTCAGAGCTCCTACACCAAAGGAGAGCACAGGCAGAGTCAGAGCTCCTACACCAAAGGAGAGTACAGGTAGAGTCAGAGCTCCTACACCAAAGGAGAGTACAGGCAGAGTCAGAGCTCCTACACCAAAGCAGAGTACAGGTAGAGTCAGAGCTCCTACACCAAAGGAGAGCACAGGCAGAGTCAGAGCTCCTACACGAAAGGAGAGCACAGGTAGAATCAGAGCTTCTACACCAAAGGAGAGCACAGGTAGAGTCAGAGCTCCTACACCAAAGGAAAGTACAGGCAGAGTCAGAGCTCCTACACCAAAGGAGAGTACAGGTAGAGTCAGAGCTCCTACACCAAAGGAGAGTACAGGCAGAGTCAGAGCTCCTACACCAAAGGAGAGCACAGGCAGAGTCAGAGCTCCTACACCAAAGGAGAGTACAGGTAGAGTCAGAGCTCCTACACCAAAGGAGAGTACAGGTAGAGTCAGAGCTCCTACACCAAAGGAGAAAAACAGGCAGAGTCAGAGCTCCTACCACAAAGGAGAGCACAGGCAGAGTCAGAGCTACTACACCAAAGGAGAGTACAGGTAGAGTCAGAGCTCCTAAACCAAAGGACAGCACAGGTAGAGTTAGAGCTCCTACACCAAAGGAAAGCACAGGCAGAGTCAGAGCTCCTACAGCAAAGGAGAGCACAGGCAGAGTCAGAGCTCCTACACCAAAGGAGAGCACAGGCAGTGTCAGAGCTCCTACACCAAAGGAGAGCACAGGCAGAGTCAGAGCTCCTACACCAAAGGAGAGCACAGGCAGAGTCAGAGCTCCTACACCAAAGGAGAGTACAGGTAGAGTCAGAGCTCCTACACCAAAGGAGAGCACAGGTAGAGTCAGAGCTCCTACACCAAAGGAGAGCACAAGCAGAGTCAGAGCTCCTACACCAAAGGAGAGTACAGGCAGAGTCAGAGCTCTTACACCAAAGGAGAGTACAGGTAGAGTCAGAGCTCCTACACCAAAGGAGAGTACAGGAAGAGTCAGAGCTCCTACACCAAAAAAGAGTACAGGTAGAGTCAGAGCTCCTACACCAAAGGAGAGCACAGGTAGAGTCAGAGCTCGTAAAGCAAAGGAGAGCACAGGTAGAGTCAGAGCTCCTACACCAAAGGAGAGTACAGGCAGAGTCAGAGCTCCTACACCAAAGGAAAGTACAGGCAGAGTCAGAGCTCCTACACGAAAGGAGAGCACATGTAGAGTCAGAGCTCCTACCCCAAAGGAGAGTACAGGTAGAGTCAGAGCTCCTACACCAAAGGAGAGCACAGGTAGAGTCAGAGCTCCTACACCAAAGAAGAGCACAGGTAGAGTCAGAGCCCTACACCAAAGAAGAGCACAGGTAGCGTCAGAGCTCCTACACCAAAGGAGAGTACAGGCAGAGTCAGAGCTCCTACACTAAAGGAGAGTACAGGCAGAGTCAGAGCTCCTACACCAAAGGAGAGTACAGACAGAGTCAGAGCTCCTACACCAAAGACGAGTACAGGCAGAGTCAGAGCTCCTACACCAAAGGAGAGCACAGGTAGAGTCAGAGCTCCTACACCAAAGGAGAGTACACGTAGAATCAGAGCTCCTAAATCAAAGGAGAGTACAGGTAGAGTCAGAGCTCCTACACCAAAGGAGAGTACAGGTATAGTCAGAGCTCCTACACCAAAGGAGAGTACAGGTAGAGTCAGAGTTAGCTCCTACACCAAAGGAGAGAACAGGTAGAGTCAGAGCTCCTACACCAAAGGAGAGTACAGGCAGAGTCAGAGCTAGCTCCTACACCAAAGGAGAGCACAGGTAGAGTCAGAGGTCCTACACTAAAGGAGAGTACAGGTAGAGTCAGAGCTCCTACACCAAAGGAGAGTACAGGTAGAGTCAGAGCCCCTACACCAAAGGAGAGTACAGGTAGAGTCAGAGCTCCTACACCAAAGGAGAGTACAGGCAGAGTCAGAGCTTCTACACCAAAGGAGAGTACAGGTAGAGTCAGAGCTCCTAAACCAAAGGAGAGTACAGGTATAGTCAGAGCTCCTACACCAAAGGAGAGCACACGTAGAGTCAGAGCTCCTACACCAAAGGAGAGTACAGGTAGAGTCAGAGCTCCTACACCAAAGGAGAGCACAGGTAGAGTCAGAGCTCCTACACCAAAGAAGAGCACAGGTAGAGTCAGAGCTCCTACACCAAAGAAGAGCACAGGTAGAGTCAGAGCTCCTACACCAAAGGAGAGTACAGGCAGAGTCAGAGCTCCTACACTAAAGGAGAGTACAGGCAGAGTCAGAGCTCCTACACCAAAGGAGAGTACAGGCAGAGTCAGAGCTCCTACACCAAAGGAGAGTACAGGCAGAGTCAGAGCTCCTACACCAAAGGAGAGCACAGGTAGAGTCAGAGCTCCTACACCAAAGGAGAGTACAGGTAGAGTCAGAGCTCCTAAATCAAAGGAGAGTACAGGTAGAGTCAGAGCTCCTACACCAAAGGAGAGTACAGGTATAGTCAGAGCTCCTACACCAAAGGAGAGTACAGGTAGAGTCAGAGTTAGCTCCTACACCAAAGGAGAGAACAGGTAGAGTCAGAGCTCCTACACCAAAGGAGAGTACAGGCAGAGTCAGAGCTAGCTCCTACATCAAAGGAGAGCACAGGTAGAGTCAGAGGTCCTACACTAAAGGAGAGTACAGGTAGAGTCAGAGCTCCTACACCAAAGGAGAGAACAGGTAGAGTCAGAGCTCCTACACCAAAGGAGAGTACAGGTAGAGTCAGAGCTCCTACACCAAAGGGGAGCATAGGTATAGTCAGAGCTCCTACACCAAAGGAGAGCACAGGTAGAGTCAGAGCTCCTACACCAAAGGAGAGTACAGGTAGAGTCAGAGCTCCTACACCAAAGGAGAGTACAGGCAGAGTCAGAGCTCCTACACCAAAGGAGAGTACAGGTAGAGTCAGAGCTCCTACACCAAAGGAGAGTACAGGCAGAGTCAGAGCTTCTACACCAAAGGAGAGTACAGGTAGAGTCAGAGCTCCTAGACCAAAGGAGAGCACAGGCAGAGTCAGAGCTCCTACACCAAAGGAGAGTACAGGTAGAGTCAGAGCTCCTACACCAAAGGAGAGTACAGGTAGAGTCAGAGCTCCTACACCAAAGGAGAGTACAGGTAGAGTCAGAGCTCCTACACCAAAGGAGAGTACAGGTAGAGTCGGAGCTCCTACACCAAAGGAGAGTACAGGCAGGGTCAGAGCTAGCTCCTACACCAGAGGAGAGCACAGGTAGAGTCAGAGCTCCTACTCCAAAGGAGAGTGCAGGTAGAGTCAGAGCTCCTATACCAAAGGAGAGTACAGGTAGAGTCAGAGCTCCTACACCAAAGGAGAGTACAGGTAGAGTCAGAGCTCCTACACAGATTCCTATGTGCCGTTTTCGTTAGAGAGGCCCAGCGACACCTTGACTCACCTAGAGGATGCCAGGGAGGGGAGAGAGAGGAAATTGATATCTTTAGTTTATGTAGCTTTTGCCCGAGTCTGAACTGTATAACTGTGAAGCGTGGCACGTCTTTGACACTGTGAGAGAACGCCAGGCACTGGACATTACCAAGGTCTGGTTTTCATTACTGACCAACCGCTCGGGGACGGGAGAGGAGGGGGCCCCCCCCCCTCCTCTCCCGGGAGGGGGAGGGGCGTGGCAATGAGTGCGGTGAGGGAAACAGGAGAGCGGAGCTAGCTGTCAATGCATCCGGGTGGTTTAAATGACCAGATGTAACTGCTCGCGGAGGCGGGGGGGGGGGGGGGGGGGGGGGGGGGGAGGCTTAGAATGTCTCTCAGACTGACTTCCGCATCACGCTTAGATCAAGACGATTCCTTTAGGATACGGGGATGGCTCTACAAGGGATCGCACGTGTAAACGGCTGGGGTGGCGTGTGTGTGTGTGTGTGTGTGTGTGTGTGTGTGTGTGTGTGTGTGTGTGTGTGTGTGTGTGTGTGTGTGTGTGTGTGTGTGTCTGTGTGTGTGTGTGTGTGTGTGTGTGTGTGTGTGTGTGTGTGTGACTGTGATATTTTTATGAAAAGTACAAATCCAGTTACAAATATACTCACCAAAATCAAAGCATTTGATGAATTCTAGTTAACTGAATCAAAAGCCTTTTCACAGTCCATGGAAACCAGTAGTCATGGTATATTTTTTGAAATCCAAATAGCTAGTATTCATATCATACAACTCAAGTTATCCTCAGTATACCTCCCAGATATTTATCCCGTCTGATCTTCGTGTGTTTTGGCAAGACTGTTTTGATTCTGTTAGCTATACACGTTGATCCTGGCCTATTTTGTAAGTAACATTTAACAATGAAATTGGCCTCCAATTGTTGATGAATTCTATAGGTTTGTCTCCCTTTGGGTAAACATACTATTACGCCCTCCCTTTGTGTTATTGACATTTCCCCTTAACAAAAACCCTCGTTTAAAGAACGAGTAACAAAATCCCCCAGTGTCTCTAGAAAAATTTGAAAACGTTCACCGTAAATCTTCTTTAATGCTTCTGTTGCTTCTTTTGTTATAAAGGACTTGCATCATACAAAAAAAAAAAAAAAAAAAAATGACGACCTAACCAAATGTCGACTGATCCCAGTCTCGACTTACCAGACCCCAACTGTATTCAAAGTAGGATTGGATAAGGATATATTTCATGTGTGGATTACCTCTCTACTCATGGTAATTTCATTCGGTATCCGTCGTTTAAATTGGAACGGGTGCCGTAGTTGGATTGGAGCATAACGTCATTTGATGAGCTGAGTAAATAATTGTTCCGCATCAGTACAGGACAGTATGTGACTTGAGCTTCATGATGTGTGTAGTCCCATTCATAGGCTGTAACAGGTCATCCTATCAGCTGAAGATAGCGTAGTATTTTACCGTATTAGCTGAGGATTGTACATTCTTTCACTTTAATCGGTGACGTATTGCGTGTAGTCACACCTGTTGAGCTGCAGATAGTGAATTATTTTTTTTCATGAGCTGATATTAATCTGTTGTGTCATCTGATCAGCTGAATCCTTTCAATCAAGTAAAATGTGTGGGTTTTACATACCTTTTCAGCTTAGTAATGTGTGATGCGTTTGTATGTACACATGTGTGTGGGGTTGGGGGAGGAGAGGAAGCTGGGAATGGGAGCTAGGTGTGTTTCTAAATGCGTGTGGTGGTGGTGGAGTGCGTGCGCGTTGCTTGTTTTATTGACAGCGATATTAGACGAGCATTAACGTAACGGGCTGGTCAAGCCTTGGCGAATTTCAGACTAACGTGATCAGTACCATCACTATAGTTGTGCCTGCGCCAGTGTGGGCGCTCAAGCAAACAAGTGTGTGTGTGTGTGTGTGTGTGCGTGTGTGTGTGTGTGTGTGTGTGTGTGTGTGTGTGTGTGTGTGTGTGTGTGTGTGTGTGTGTGTGTGTGTGTGTGTGTGTGTGTGTGTGTGTGTGTGTGTGTGTGTGTGTGTTTATGCATGCGTCCTTCTGCTCCTGTGAAACGAACGCTCTGAAAAAGGTGTGCCGTAAAGTCACTGCATACAGTCCGCACAAGAACCGAAATGCAAAAGCGCCTGAATATACATGGGCTGTGAAACACAACAGGATCTGTTCACTTTATATTGTTGTAACCCGCCGATTTGTCAGTAGCGCCGATTTGTCAGCGCTTACAGATCGGCGCACATTGCATGACTTGTAAAACCGCCGATTTGTAAGCAGCGCCGATTTGTAGAGATTTGTAGATAAAGAAAGAGAGAACATGAAATTAAGAAAATATAAATATGAACATCCTTCACGAGCTGCATGAGGGAATCATCATAATCCCTCTCCATAATCCCTCTATATTGCCTGCTCCTAGGCCTTTCGTCCGCTGGATCGGACTCATCAGGGAGACACGGCTGATTGTATCTGTGCTCTAGGCATCAAATAGAGAGACACACCACGGTCCGTAAGTCTGTGGTGTTCTCACCACCACCAAGGGTTCAAGAAAGAATCTAACACTACCCGCGAAGGGTAGCAAGATGAAAAAAAAAGAAAGTGTGGAGAAGAAGAAAAGTTGCTGAAAAACTAAAAAACGTTTTGCAATCAGTATAACATCATCATCATCATCATTCTCTTGCCCATGATGGGCGTAGAGGAGAGATGAGAGACACTCTCGAAGCCAGGCACCGCCATCCGGCCCTGTCCTCTGCCTGTCGCATCAGCGTAGGGCCATCCATCCTGGTCCATTCTTTGATGTTGTCCATCCAGCATTTGGCTTGTCGTCCCCTTCGTCTGCCGCCTTCCAGCGTGCCCTGGATGACTGTTTTGGGCAGTGAATTGTGGTGTATGACATGCCCGAACCACGACAGCTTCCTCTTCTTGACTGTTGCCAAGAGGGGTTCTTGGGGGCCTGCAAGTGATGTTATTTGGCTCCTCACAAGGTCGTTTGTCTTCCGGTCTTGCCAAGAGATCCAGTATAACATGTAGTGGACTTTGCAATCAATATAACATGTAGTGGACAATCTTTGACCCTATGCTTGAGGATCCATTCAAGGATGCAAGGTGGATCAAAAGATATGGAGTAGTCCGAGTGGTCAGCTCTGCTGTTCAATAACATAAGCATTGTCAGCGGTTAAGAATTGTGCAGAACCATTACTTGGATCTCCTGAGAGATACAATCTCCACTGACTGACCAAACAAGTGCAGGCTCACAATTCTCCTGTCATCATAAAAGTGATTTGGCAGAGATTTAAACTTTTTAAATTAAAAGGATTTTTTGGGGGGAAGGGGCGGGGGGGGGGGGGGGGGGGGGGGGGGCTGAAAAACAACAACATCAAATTCAGAAAATATATCATAAGTATGAACATCCTTCGCCAGCTCCATGAGGGAACCATTATAATCCCTTAGTTCTCCAAGGCATGTACATTGCCTGCTTCTAGGCTTTCCGTCCGCTGGATCGGATTTATCAGAGACATAGCTGATTGTATCTGTGCTCTTGGCATCAAATAGAGACACACCGCATAATTCCAAGGGTTCAAAAAAGAATCTAACAGCACCACAAAGCAGCCAGCGAAGAGTAGTAAATGAAACAAAACGAGTGTGGAGAGGAAAAAAATTGCTGAAAAACTAAAAACATTATGCGAACAGTATAACATGTAGGGGACAATCTTTTAGCCTATGCTTGAGGATCCATTCAAGGATGCAAGGGAGATCAAAAGATATGGAACAGAGTGGTCAGCTGTGCTGCTTAATAACCCAAGCACACACACACACACCACACACACACACACACACACACAACACACACACACACACACACACACAACACACACACACACACACACACACACACGCACACTATATATATATATATATATTATATATATTATATATATATATATATTATATATATATATATATATATATATTATATATATATATATATTATATATATATATATACATATATATAGATTAGGACCATCTATCCTGCCAAGTACAGCTCTTCGTGAGATATTTACCGAGGAAGATCTTGAGGCATTTCTGGAGTCAAAGGAAGCTGAAAATGCTGACACTGAACTTCCTACTGAGGCATCAAATGTGACAGAGGCAGATGCAGTTGCAGGGGCAGAGGCAGAAGCAGAGACAGAGACAGATGCAGTGACAGAGACAGAAGCAGAGGCACAAGCACAGGCAGAAGCAGTAGATCCAACTTTCCAAAAGATCGTGCTTCGGCTGATCGAGGACAATCTAAGGCAGCAGCATGGATGACAAGACGCGGCAAACACCTGCTTAGGCCATTGTCCATTGGCCAGTGTGCTACGCTGAGAATCCCGGATGTGGATCGTGGTCCAACAGATCCAAAAACTGTTAGTGGTCGTCCTCAAGGAACAAGATGGGCTATACACTGTTGGTTGCAGGGAGGGAATTCTAGGACCAAAATTTACAGCTGCTGACCTAAGTGCAATCAATCAGCCCCTGGTAAAAGCAGAAGATGTTCCTGATGTCTGCCTATCAATTAGAACAGCAACAGCAAGGGCCACTGGCGGGCAAGGATACACTAAGTGTCAATGTACAACTGAATGTACATCAGGACGATGCAGCTGCCTAAGAAAAAAACTTAAATGCAACTCGCGCTGTCACCCGGGCAGATCATGCAAAATTTCTAACTAAACTCGACTGGACCCTGAGATCTGTTTGATTGACTTTTTTCTCTTTTATTGATTTTTCATTGTTTTTCATTGATTTTCGGCAATTGGCCACATCATGTTTTGAGATTTTTTTGTTTTGTTTTGGTGCCCGTGTCCGTTTTGTGATTGCAGTGTGTTCTTTTCTATTAAATTGCAATTTCATTAAGATGTCTTAAAACTGTCTCTACATGTTTGTTCGGTGGCATCTCTATCTCTAAGTCTTATTCACATCAGGCAGATTGAGCTGCACAATGTATGTTAGACAGTCGTATTCACATCGGGCAAAATTGAACTGCATAATGTGAACATTAGGCATCTTTTTGCCCAATGTTGACAATTTTTTACATTACGCAAGTCATTGTACCTAATGTGCACAATAGGCAATTTTCTGCCTAGTGTTCACATTAGGCAATTATCCACATCGAGCGTAACACACACACACACACACACACACACACACACACACATATATATATATATATATATACAACAAACTAATAAATTCCAAGGATAAGTACCGCACCGTTCCAGCAACTTACAGAGCAGCTTGGTGTTGCAATGACTGCAAGAAATATTGAATTATAAACAAAGCTTGCTCTTATGTCTTAGATTGAAGAAATAGGGGGAGATACGCATTCATATCTGCAGTGGTAGATGATTCTGCCTAACTAACAGTATGTGCTTGAGTGGGTGAATGGGGAAAATAAAATAAATGCTTCTCAAAATGAGCCTTCAGCAAGCTTATATTCTCCAAAGGGGAGACATCCTCCAATAGGGAGGGAAACTCACTAACATATAACTCCTGGTCATATACCGATATTTCGAAACTTGGTGGTTTCTACTCAGTGACGCGGAAGTGGTAATTTGACTCCTCTTTTTCAGTTTAGAAGAATACATCCCAGAAAGGTTGGTGCAATACGAATTTTGTGGGTTTTCAAAACAACTAAAGGTGCATTGAGAAGCAAAAAACATCAACAAGACAACAACACATTTTTGATATATAATATATGAAAAGAACTATAATTCCAAGGATAGCAGTTCTTGAATAATTGCAGGGACTGAGTCAATACTAATAAATTTAGGATATACAAACTTCGCTCTTACAGTGCTATGAGTCAATGATGGAATTAATTTTAAACAAAGCTTGCTTGGTTAGATTGAGATTGGGTAACCAAATTGTGTTGTGGATGATTGGCAACTAACAAAATGTTGAATGGTGAATGGGGAAATATAAATGTTCCAATAGAGCTCACAACTTATATTTCAAAGTGAGAACATCAATAGGTAGAACCAAATATAACTGTGGTTCACACAATCGAAATTGTTGTTTATCTCTGCTTTCGTTTGAAATTGCATCCCTGATTTGTTGTTGAATCCAATCTCGAAGTTTCAAAAAACCAGGTCTTTGTTGATTCAAAAACAACAAAGCAAGAGATATTGAATGCAAATAAAAATAAAGAAATTTCTAGAAAGTGAGAATTGAAAATTCTTAGCCAAGTAGGAATTAATTGAAATCAGAAGTGACAATCACAATAAAATTCTAGTTAGTCACAGTTCGCATTACAATCGTGGTATAAACTGCACATCTTAATTATAAAAATGATAGCTTAATCTGAGTATGGATGCATCTTCAATTGCAGTGGTATGATGCAAATAAAATTAGAGCTTGTGTAATGGTTAAAAATATTCTCAAGAAAACTCTCATAGGTTAATCTCAAAGGGGATATCCATATAGGGAATATAACATTATACCTGTCTACCGATATTGAGGTATGGTATCCTCAGCCTTGCGTTTAAATGAATTACTCACGAAATTTGTTTTAGAAAATCAGATTCTGAGGGTTGAAAACAACAAGAGGTTTGTTGAGTTTCAAAAACAACAAAGGCCATAGAAGCTAAAATTTATTGAAGAAAAAAATAAAATTTCCTAAGAAAAATGTGAGGGAAATTCTCGAAGAATTGTGGGCAAATTACGAATAAATCCAGGGATAAATTCAGGAAATATAAAATTCCAAGAACTATGCCTGTATGAAACTGAAAGTGTTTAAGACATGCAGAAAGATTGTTATTACTTAGATTGTATTAGGTGAGATACGCAAATTAGGTGGAGATATTCTGCAATGCAGATGTTGCTAGGTGTAATGTGAAAATGAAATAATGATAAAAAATCTCAATGCTTAATCCAAAGGGGAGAATACATTCCATGGAGGGAAATCCTAACTAGAGGAATCCTATTGTAATGGTATATACGTTATTCGGAATTGTGGTTCTCCTCTTTTCGTAAAGGGATAATCCTCCAATAGGTTTGTTTAAGAAATCTCCTATAGTTGTTGAGTTTTCAAATACCAGTAAAGTTGCATTAGAACCACAGAAATCTTAAAGCAAAAACAACTAAATTGTGTGAAAAGTAAAATTTTGAAAAGAAATCCAAAAACTGCTGGAAAGTTCTGAATGAATCGCAAGTCTTGAATACACAAATAAACACAAAAGGAATAAAGACCACTAAGAACTACGTAGCACTGTGCTTGGAATGATGCAAGAAAATTGAATTATAAAAAAGCTTAATTCTAGTAAATAGGGGGAGAAAACATACATACTTCAGTGGTAGATGATTTGCCTAACTAACAGTATGTGCTTGAGTGGGTGAATGGGGGAAAATAAAATAAATGCTTCTCAAAAGAGCCTTCAGCAAGCTTATATTCTCCAAAGGGGAGACATCCTCCAATAGGGAGGGAAACTCACTAACATATAAACTCTGGTCATATACCGATATTTCGAAACTTGGTGGTTTCTCCTCAGTGACCGCGGAAAGTGGTAATTTGACTCCTCTGCCTTTTCAGTTTTAAGAAGAATACAATCCCAGAAAAGGTTGGTGTGCAATACGTAGTATGTTTGTTGAGTTTTCAAAAAACCAACCAAAGTGCCATCTGAGAAGCAAAAGAAATCATAAAAGAGCAAACAAGCTACATTTTCTTGTGAAAAGTAAAAAATGAAAAAGATATCTCTAAGACACAAGTGCTGAGGGCAAGTTCTTGGAATGAATCCGCAAGGGACTAAAATACAACAAACTAATAAATTCCAAGGATAAGTACCGCACCGTTCCAGCAACTTACAGAGCAGCTTGGTGTTGCAATGACTGCAAGAAATATTGAATTATAAACAAAGCTTGCTCTTTGTCTTAGATTGAGAAATAGGGGAGATACGCATTCATATCTGCAGTGGTAGATGATTCTGCCTAACTAACAGTATGTGCTTGAGTGGGTGAATGGGGAAAATAAATAAATGCTTCTCAAAATGAGCCTTCAGCAAGCTTATATTCTCCAAAGGGGAGACATCCTCCAATAGGGAGGGAAACTCACTAACATATAACTCTGGTCATATACCGATATTTCGAAACTT
>CM031602.1:56227275-56229775 GCA_018398815.1 Conus ventricosus
GCTGCCTGCCATATGTATACACCCTCAGGGCTGTTCAAGAGATACATCGACACCAGCCGCCGTGGCGAAGTGGTTAGCGTCGCGGACTCCCAGCTGGGAGGTCGTGGGTTCGAATCCCATCAGTGTCATGTGGGTTTTTCTGCTCCGACCGGCTCCTACCCAGAGTTGAGTTTGCTGCGGACTCAGTTGGGAAGACTGGGACCACACAGTCGAGTTTCATCCACGTAATGGATGCGTTTCTGAGAGTCTTGCTCAAATTTCCTGATTAACACTGCAGGTGCCTGTATCTCTCGGGCCTGGTTGACGCCGGGATATGTTATGAAAGGAAGCGTAGAATACAGCCCTGTCATGTAGTCTCAGGCCGAAATGGAAATCCGTAGCGTCATCTAAATCATCCTCATTCTCATCGATCAGCATAAAAAAAGTCTCAAATTCTGTGGCCCTTAATGCCCTGCTCTCGTGGTTACCTCAATTTCGATGTCCTCTCCACGTCTGTGGCCTTGGTTTAGTTCCGGCGGGGTCACCGGTATCGGCGAGTCCATGGGAGCTGTCGTTGGACGGACGTGGTGGCGTCCTCCGGAGGGAGAGTTCACTCAGGCCGGCTCCGCGGTTATGCAATTATTGTCGTCAGTAGGGGGCTTATTAGGTGGTGTCCTGCGTATGTTAGATCAGAACAGGCGCCAGTGAACACCACCGAAGTGACTCGGCAGCAGTGCAGTGTCTCCTCCGGTGGGTTGCCTCTTGACGACTTGACATTGACTGCTCCTGTGGATTGCCGGTGCCAGGGCTGCGGCTGGGCCGACCGGGCTGTGGCTGTGGATGGGGTGTCGGAATGAGCGGCGTGGGTGCACTGCCTCTGAGGTGGCGCAGAGGTTTGGCCAGCAAAAAGAAAAAAGAAAAAAAAAGATACATCGACGATTGCCTAGAAGTCGCCGCCTGCTCAAGAGACGACCTCCTTTACGACCTCCTGCGGGTGCACCTTCGGGTGTTTCTTTTTCTTCTTTGCCTTAACTAGGCTGACCTGGAGAAAGGTCCAGTGGCGGTGAGGAAAGACCCACTGACCACAGGGAAAGTCCTGTTGACAGTGGGAAAGACTACAACTTTGGATTCTCTCTTGAGGGCACATAAGACCGTATGGCGAAAGCTTGGCTGTGTGTGGAGTGGCACTGTCTTCATCTGTCCGTGGGCAGGGGTGGTTGGGTCTGTGGGGTGTGCTCGGCAACTGGGGGGTGGTGTTTTTCGCCGGTTGGCTCTGCAGTCATGAAATACGGGCTGGTACACCCATGGGGGATGCTACTTTGAGGCTGTTATGGGCTGCATCCTGTAGTCTAATTTACCTCTGTTCAGGAGCAGTTATGTCCCTTGATATCTTAATGGAGTGTCCTGCGCGTGCCTGTACCCATCGTCAACACAGCGCAGGCCTCCAGGGGTGGTACAGGACTGCTCTAAGGGCAGGTGAAGACAGTGCTTCTCTGGGTCCTCCCCAGCACCTTCGGGTGTTTCTTTTTCTTCATCAACTACATGTCCACATATGACCCCGCCCTCCAGTACACCTTTGAAGTCTCCACCACTTCAACCAACTTCCTCGACCTCACCATCTCCATAGAGCCTAACAGATCAACACTCTCCACGTCCATCTTCTACAAAGCCACTGACTCTCACTCCTACCTACTATTCACTTGCAGCCACCCACCAGCCACCCAAAACAGCATTCTGTACTCCCAGTTCCTTTCATTCAAATGCATCTGCAGTAACAGTTCGGACTTCGAGGAACAGGCGCTGAGGATATGTGTCTTCTTTGAAAACGGCAGTACCCCAGGCAAACAATTCAAAGAGCATTGGAGAGGGCACGCAAGGTGTCCAGACAGGAAGCTCTCACCGCAGCCGTGAGGGAGGAACAAGAAAACCGACCAGTAGCAGTCATCCCTACCACCCTCACAACCTCGCCATCTGTGACATCATCCGAAGGAACTTTCACATCATCCAGAATGACCCAGACCTTGGATGGGGTTTGCGAACCCGCCCCCCCCCCCTCTCCCCGATGGAGTTCCAGAGAGAGAAGAACCTCCATGACTTGCTTGTGAAGGCCAGAATCAGCCACCAGACTGGTAACCCTGCTCCCCCAGGATGTAACCCGTGCAGCGAGGCCAGGTGCAAGACATGTGGCCACACTGACGCGTCCACAAAGTTTGTGGCCCCACAGGGCCAGTTCATTCCTCGGTCCGATGTTTCGACGTTCAGTGTCTGATGTATCAATAGTCCGAAGGCCGAAAGTCCGACGTAGCGATAGTCCGAAAAAGTGGCGCATTAGTGCGACGAAGCAATAGCCCGAGAAATTTTTTGTCCGAGGCGTTATAAGTACGACGATTCGATAGCCCGAAAAGTTGATTTACAAAATATATAAATCCGACGTAGCATAAGTTTGACGTGTCGATAGTCCGAAAGGCACTGGCACACGTAAGCTCGCCTTTTACGGCATGGATTGTCGCCCCAGTACGGA
>CM031602.1:56232275-56259775 GCA_018398815.1 Conus ventricosus
ACGCGAGCGCCCATTCATGAATGGATGTGTTTGTTCATGTAGTTGTACTTACAAGATCTTCACAGTGTAAGTATTATTTGAGAGAAATGGAAAAACGTTCTCTACTTAACCTTGTCCTGGCCTTCTGAAGGGGAGGTGGGGTCAGGGAGAGATGTCAGTCTTCCTTTCACTTCACATCTTTACACCAAATGGAAACTGTACTAAAAACATCGCCGCATCTATTCAGATCTAAGAACGCTTAAAAATCTATGTTTCATAATCAAATCACAGCAGCTGGTTATCAGCTCATATGTTTCTTTTGTGCAAACAGCAGATTCGTTGCTCTACTTTTCCCCTGTAAGATGGACTTCTGATTTGGATAGCTTCTTTTTACCTTTCGGTCAAGTCAATACTGTGCATCAACGTCTTGCAGTCATGCTCGGATGCAGTCTGGTTTAGTCATTTTAGTTAATCTGATTTCTTTTTGTATTTTGCCTTTTACACATGTATCTATATTTTTCCACATTTCGTTATTTTTGTTTTGGTTCATGCCTTTGCCCTTTCAAAAGACTAGCAGTCCAACACTAATATAGATGACGTTAGTAGCGTCGTAAACGATCCGTTTATTAATCAAGCATGCAATCGTTCGCTCATTCAATCAGCAAAATCAATGCATTTTTTAATAGAAAAAATCCATTTATTTAAATGTGTTTGAATGTCTAGACACAGTCATTCATGTGTTACAACACTTTAGTGAGTACACACACAAAATGCACAGCCATATACGTGCACTAGGGAAAATGAATCATTTTTCACTTTGCATCTGTATCTTGCAGTCATCTGCATCCAACAGAGAGAGAGAGAGAGAGAGAGAGAGAGAGAGAGAGAGAGAGAGAGAGAGAAGAGAGAGAGAGAGAGAGAGAGAGAGAGAGAGAGAGAGAAGAGAGAGAGAGAGAGAGAGTAACTTAGCCACAGTACACTAACAGTGAATCCTTCTCTCTTTCAGATTAGACATATGATCGATTACTGGCTGCTTCTCATTTGCGGAACATAAATCAAACAACACTATTATCTATCCATGGATGCCATTGCTGCACTTGTGTTTGCTTAGCACATAAAAAAGAAATGTAGGATGCATTGCTAGCTGGGCTATAAACAGGAGAACTTGACTCACGGCCTCCAGTAAACATAGGATGCATTGTTAGCTGGGCTATAAATAGGACTTGACTCACGGCCTCCAGTAAACATAGGATGCATTGTTAGCTGGGCTATAAACAGGAGGACTTGACTCACGGCCTCCAGTAAACATAGGATGCATTGTTAACTGGGCTATAAATAGGACTTGACTCACGGCCTCCAGTAAACATAGGATGCATTGTTAGCTGGGCTATAAATAGGACTTGACTCACGGCCTCCAGTAAACATAGGATGCATTGTTAGCTGGGCTATAAATAGGACTTGACTCACGGCCTCCAGTAAACATAGGATGCATTGTTAGCTGGGTTATAAATAGGACTTGACTCACGGCCTCCAGTAAACATAGGATGCATTGTTAGCTGGGTTATAAATAGGACTTGACTCACGGCCTCCAGTAAACATAGGATGCATTGTTAGCTGGGTTATAAATAGGACTTGACTCACGGCCTCCAGGAAACATAGGATGCATTGTTAGCTGGGCTATAAATAGGACTTGACTCACGGCCTCCAGTAAACATAGGATGCATTGTTAGCTGGGTTATAAATAGGACTTGACTCACGGCCTCCAGGAAACATAGGATGCATTGTTAGCTGGGCTATAAATACGACTTGACTCACGGCCTCCAGTAAACATAGGATGCATTGTTAGCTGGGCTATAAACAGGACTTGACTCACGGCCTCCAATAAACATAGGATGCACTGTTAGCTGGGCTATAAACAGGAGGACTTGACTCACGGCCTCCAATAAACATAGGATGCATTGTTAGCTGGGCTATATAAGCAGGAGGACTTGACTCACGGCCTCCAATAAACATAGGATGCATTGTTAGCTGGGCTATAAACAGGAGGACTTGACTCACGGCCTCCAATAAACATAGGATGCATTGTTAGCTGGGCTATACACAGGAGGACTTGACTCACGGCCTCCAATCAACAAACAGCAAGGAAATCTTGTCTGCTTTTCCAATGGTGATTTCTATTTAGCAATGAAACTGTTTCGCTACTTTTCAGAGTCATTGGGCACCAATCTTACACCTACCTATAGTTCACAAGAAGTAAACGCTTTTTCTTAAGCAACTGAAAGATTGGGAATTTAAACTCATTGTTTCGTAAGAGCAAAAGATAGTTACTGGGCCAACAAACGGAGGAACAATCAAAGTACCAAACACAAGACGTTTAGACATAAATGTCTTTTTCAGGCAAGACAAATAACATTCGTTACAATGAAAATGAAACAGGAACAAACATTCACTTATCTCTTCGATCTGAGAACAGTATGTGGTCTTTGTGAAAAAAACAAAAACAAACTAAAACGATGGAAAGGAACTGAAGAGAACAGGAAAAGAGATTGCAGGGAAGAAAAGACAGATGAAATTGATAATGATAATAGCAATAATAATGATAACAACAACAACAACAATAATAATAATAATAATAATAATAATAATAATAATAATAATAATAATAATAATAATATAATAATAATAATAATAAAAATAATAATAATAATAATAATGATAATTACAACAATAATAACAATAATGATAACATTACAATAACGATGATAATGATAATAACAATAAGTAGGATAACAATGATAATACTAATAACGAACGACTGAATGAATAAATAACAACGAAAACAATAATAGTAATGATATTATAATGATATAGTGATGATCATGACGCTTATAACAATCGTGATAACAGTAATTGTAGCAATAGAATGATAGTAACAGACGGAGGAGAAAAAAGAAGAGGAAGAAGATGAAAAAGACGGAAAACAAAAGTTACACTACTTGATATGATATTACTACTACTACTACTACTACTACTACTACTACTACTACTACTACTACTACTACTACTACCACCACCACCACCACCAACTACAACAACAACAATAGTAACAACAACAACGGCAATAATACTAATGATAATAATAATGATGATGATAGTAATAATAGCAACAGCAACAACAATAATAGTAATAATATAGAAAATGTGTTACCACCACCACCACCACTAGCACTACTATTACTGCTGCTGCTGCTGATTATAAAGATAATAATAAACTAACAGTAATATGACAAAAATAATATTTGTAATAAAAATAAGTAAGTGGAAAGGATTGAAATTCAGCAAAAAGCTTCGAGCACAATTGAAACAGCAAGAGAAGAAAGAAAGTTAGAAAAAAAAGGAAAGAGAAAAAGGCAGATATAAGCAGTGTAAGAAAGTGGGGTGAATAGATATGAAAGTAATGAATACATTCATACAGAAAATGTAGACAGTGAAGGAAGGAGAAGAGAAGAGAGATTTAGCTGTAAAGCATATATGAGGTAAATAGTGAGTAGTGTGCAGTGTGCCGGTGGAGAGTATAACGGGCCGGCAGGAGATGGGCGCTTGCTTTTTTGGTAAGTTGATGCCGAGTGTGCAGAAGGTCCCCAGTCTGGCAATAAGAATGGATTCGTGCATGGTGTGTTCAGAATTGTTATTCTGAAATTACCAAATCGCCAGGACTTTGACATGATTGATTATGTGCTGTGGGGATGGTTATAATGCAGAGCGACTGTTTTGACATTGCACATAGACTGAACGTCCATGATAGGTTCTTGGTGCATCACAATGGCTACACGTTCTAGCTGAACTTGTTCAGACGAACAGACACAACGCAATATACAACTACACTTTAATCAGCTTCCACGCCATATATGGAATATGACTTGACAGTTTTTAAGCGAAACAGTCCAATGATGTCCATCCCCAATGAACAGAGCTGTTTACTAAAACGAAGATAATACCATTTGGACAGACAGGATTAAACGTTTTACTTTAAAGAACATCTACAGCCAACTACAACGATAACCGTTTAATACAACCAATAACAATTCACAGTAAAGACAGTCCTACATCAGTGGCCCCGGCATACAACCCCACAATGACTGTACAGCTTCACAACTATATGGAAAGTGCGTACAGCCATCTTGTAAAACAATTCATCTATAGCACACTATAATGTTTTAAAACACGAATATGGAGCTCATCATAACCAACATCAAAACAACGCATCATAAATATTCCAGACGACTGAACATTAAAAAGGTTTCGGGTTGTTATGAAAGAGTAAACAGTAAATGCAGAAATATCTTTTCTTCTTCGGGTATTAAGCATGTGCACCAGGATATAAAATAAACTGATCACAGATACAATTTGTTTGCACCAGTGCAGACAGCCCATTTGCACAAGTATACAGTGAAAAAAGGCAATGAAAAAAATTGCTGGGTAAATAGTCTAAGCAGTCGATTTGAATCAACTTATTAACGTAGATGTTTCCATGTTCTCTGTGCATACCTACTTAATTTTGCGGTACGAGGGAAAAAAACCCACTCTCTCAACGACAGAGAAGTCTCACTTTAAAAAGTATTAAACTGCAGTGGAAGTTATTTCAGCTAATGCTGCATTGGCTAAACCATTTTCCTTTGTTTCAGTTAGCATTGTTTGTAAATATACTTCAAGTATCACGCGACAGCAATATTCAGTTTCTCATTGCCAAAAATAAAGCCTAATTGACAACTGCCTTAGAAACACGAGAATGTAAGTTTAAACTTCACCATTCCAACATAGATGAAAGGAGTTGAAAGACGCATCGTTACCAATAACTGATATAGTGGTCAAATCCGGTCTTAAAACTTTTGGCTAGACCCGTTTAGGTCTCCTAATTGTTGGATACTTCAGTGTAACTAAACACCTAGTTATACTTTATAGTGTCAATATAAAATGGAATGTTTAATACTGTGCATATACAATAATATAAATTGATCGGAATGATCAACAATATATCCACAAATTTATCATATTTCAAGGGGGAAGATCAAGCAGAATGTGCCTTTTACTTTGCAGCGGAAAATTTTCATATGAAAAAGAGATTTCATAATCAATTAGTGTGACTTAGTAAAAGCCAAGACTGAAATATGCGCCTCTGATGGTCAAACTGAACACCCCTCCTCCCCCCCCCTCCCAAAAAAAAAAAAGAAAAAAAAAGAAAAGAAAAAGAAAAAACAAAACAACCACACACAAAAAAAACAACAACACCATAGCGACAAACAGAACAATAAAGTGACAACTGTTTCACATCCCTGCATCTCTTTAAATTTTAAAATACCTTGCCGTTTGCAGCAAACATGTGAAATATACAAATGAAAAATTGCGCCACTTAATGTTCACACAAAATGTTTTCTTCATTTAAAGCACCAGCAAAATGACATGACAACTGTCATGACGTCTGTGCCCTTGCCAGATTAACAGCAAAGAAGGGCCTGCAATGGAGGCGGAGGGGAGGGAAAAAAGAAGAGGGGGTGGAAGGGGGGAGGGTGCGTCATCTTTTCCAAAGCAACGTCATGTGATGCAGGCTTGATAAACTATAACGAGTCACAGATAAATTTTCAAGCAGTTGACATAACATAATGCACAAAAGCATATAAACATCCACAAGATCATACTGCTGCAGAGGAAACTTCGTATGTATGGCACCAAACGCTAAGTCTGACAACGTCAGCCTCCGTCAGAGGAGTGGACATATGGATGGAACACATCCCGTAGTCTGCCCCTACAAATGGTCCAACCCTCCAACATACCCTTTCTGGATCCAGATAAGTCATGCAGTCATAACATATATATTTTGGCATACCTTTGCACACACACACACACACACACACACACACACACACACACACACACACACACACACACACACACACACACACACACACACACACCAAAACATCCGGTTTAAAAATAAAAACGAAACAAAACACGACGAATAGCGAAACCAGATAAATTCCTGAAATCGCACTTTGTACCAACAAAATGGTCGTTTTTGTCTAGAAAAGTGGTCTGGGTAGAAAAGACTCTCATGGAACAGTCTCATTTACGAACAGCTTTAGATGTGGACATATAGTTGCACGGGCAAGACATGCAGCCTATATTATTTTCAGGCCATCACAAGTAGAGTAGATCAAGGTAAGTTTCCTTGCGGCTCACATGTCAGTACATAGCGCTCTATGCCATGTGGGAGAACCAATAAATCACAAGTGTCACAAATGTGTTGTTTACACAGAGTAAAGTCATGTTCATATCACACACAACAAACGGAACTTGCCAATAATGCAAATTCCATGCGAAAGCAACAAATGAATGACCTAGATGACATACACATAAGTTAAAAAAAGGTTTTAAGAGTAACGGACTGACTGAGATAAACAACCAAAGAAAAAACAAACTGTGTTGCCTGTACTTTCCTTGGTGTTTGAACGAGTCTGAATCGATCAGTCGTCAGCCAGTTGATTTCCGTTTCTTAATAATCCTCTTCAAATTCTTCTCTTTTGTTTTCGTGTGTCCCTGTTGAAAGGTCAGTGCATAGAAACTTACTGGCCATCAGGTAACCCTGAAGTGGCCGAGGCACACTGATGGCAGCTTGACCAAATACGTTCACGCCCTTTGTGAAAAACGTACCATTATAAGCAAAACGAGTTCCTGCCATTGCTCAAACATCCTAGAAAGATTATTCATGAAAACATGAGTAATATAAGAATACAAATGCAAGAAACCCCTGTGTTTAGTCATATACCACCTAATCTACAAAGTGTCTTTATAACGATGTGATAATTCATTACATGTCTGAATCAATGAAATTGTGTGTGTGTGTGTGTGTGTGTGTGTGTGTGTGTGTGTGTGTGTGTGTGTGTGTGTGTGTGTGTGTGTGTGTGTGTGTGTGTGTGTGTGTACGTGTGTGTGTGTGTGTGTGTGTGTGTGTGTGTGTGTGTGTGTGTGTGTGTGTGTGTGTGTGTGTGTGTGTGTGTGTGTGTGTGAAGTGAAGTCAAAATTATCTTTACTGAGGGTTAAAGAAAAAGCTTTCCAGCTTTTTACATCCTGCTCTCATAAACAAGAAACTAATTCAACACATAACCACAAGTTCAAAAACACTTAAAAAAAATTGTGTGTGTGTGTGTGTGTGTGTGTGTGTGTGTGTGTGTGTGTGTGTGTGTGTGTGTGTGTGTGTGTGTGTGTGTGTGTGTGTGTGTCTGTGTGTGTGTGTGTGTGTGTGTGTGTGTGTGTGTGTGTGTGTGTGCATTTGAGCCTAATTATTTGCGAAGTATAAGTGTTTTGTCGTTCATTGTCACTGTAATCCCCGAGCATCACAACAAATCATGTTGCTGACCAGCCAACCGTGCAGGCCACTTCAGGGCTACAACCACTTTTCAACGCGGAACTGTCATTCGTACTCATGTCATTTCTAATTAAACATTACTGTAGTAACTTAAAATATAGAATGACATGCTATCAACATTCCCACAAAAAGGAACTTTGCATACAATTAACTTTTGAGGAACTGCACAAAAAAATATTTTGAACAAGACATATACGTCCAGTTTTGTAGCATTTGTACTATTTTCTTTCAAAAGTAGTGACATTAGTCACAGTATTTATCAAATGACAAAAATCAACCAGAATGAAAAAAGTAAGATGCCAGCGAAAGTGACACAACAACCCAGACTGCGCTTGTTACACCAACTAAGACTGTCAGCTCGTTGAAATACCAGAGGTAAGAAAAAAACAAACTCTAGGGAGAGTTTGACAATAGACGGCCTTTAGAAGAACCCCCCCCCCCCCTCCGCTCCTATCTACCCCGCAGACAAGTGTTTTGCCTCTAATCTTACATCTAACGGGGCCAGGTGGCATCCAGGCAACGACCCCTTGATGTCCCTTTGATGTCAGAAATGGTTTTGGCGCTACCTGGATTGGAAACTACATGTCCTGAACGGTGGAGTGTCTCAAAGCGTTGCCTTTTTTGACGGATGTTTTGCCTACATCGCTATCGGACAGCAGCTGGTAAGTTAGGAAGGCCACTGTTTTCCTCCCCGATCAAATTCAGCTGAAATTCTTTTCAAGTGCCTTGGCAATTGCTTTTTATGTGTTGGTCCTCTTCCTACCAGACACTGAGAGCTATTTCATGTAATCGCAGGTTGATGAGCCTACAATCTCCTTCCCCCGCCACCTCCCTCCTCGCCCCCCCGCCCCCCCCCCCTCCCCCCTTGCTTCGACCTCAGTAGCGACGACTTTAGCTTGGAATCCTGCTTCCTTCGAGTTGCTGGCTAGACTGGTACACTTCTCATCTTGTCAATGTGCCCCATTCTGCTTTGATATGGCACAAGGAGTTCAATGATAATGTTTTTGTTTTGATGAACTGTTACTTATACAGTCTCGATGTGTTTTCCGTTCCGAAAAGTATGCTGTGCAATCCTTAATTATCTACTCCATCCAGTAAACCCCGTTTCCGTGCTCTTGGTATCATAGCTGTTCCAAGACACGATTTGTGGCTTCCTACCGTAGAACGTCGTCGTTGTAGTTTCTAGGGGCGGAGTATTTCATCTGGCAGTGTTTACCGTATGGACGATCACCTTAAGCACTGTGTTGTGTCACCATGAGCACCTTCCTGGGTAGCACTGCTTTGAATGAATTCAGGACACGCTCGACTCTTTGTCCTGACGCAGCGGACACACAGGGTCATGTGGTTTCTCCCAGTTCACAAGTTTGAAATCGAGGCCACGAGGTTACCACACACATCTGAGGATAAAGCTGATCCTATCAGGGCCCATATGCCATCTTTCACGACAGCTTAGACTTCTTATAGAGCTTTCCCCCACATAGTTCATTGTCCCTGTTGGCCTTTCTGCACTGCCCTACAGACAATCGTACTTTTCCAAAACTAGTATTGTAAAACTCTCCCATTGTATGCTTGTCTGTTATTGTAAATGCTGTTGTATACCATTCACGTTAAACAAAAAATCATGGAAGAAAAATATCATCCACATTCCCCGACGCTGTAAGAAAAAAGTGTTCACAAAGACACAAAGTGAAGGTTATTTGGTCTTGGTGTGATCGCTGGTCAGAACTGTGCAATTAACCCCTCTTGTATTTCTGTCATGTTCATTTCGGTCAAAGGTTACAGGGATGATTTCGGTCTTCAGCCTATGCTGCAGACTAATAAGATCACACCAAATGAAAGCAGTTCTACCGTGTGCACATAAAAATATCTAATATTTTTCATAATCAGGATAGCAATAATTTCGATTCTGACCCGGACTTCGATTTCTACAATATCGATTTCAACCATGTAATCTCGCTCAAGCCTGTAAGAGAGAGAGAGAGAGAGAGAGAGAGAGAGAGAGAGAGAGAGAGAGAGAGAGAGAGAGAGAGAGAGAGAGAGAGAGAGAGAGAGAGAGAGAGAGAGAGTTGCGGGCTAGCGTTAAAATGTACTAAGAATTTAAAAACTTCTTATTCAAGATGGAAGCCACTGTTTTTTTCTTTCTTTGTAAGACGTGACGCGTTAACACCAAAACAGGAATTTGGGTCTTTGGGAAAAAAAACGCCACTTGAAACAGACATTAACGCGTTGATCATTAGAATTCTTCCTCTTACGCACAGGGAAGAGAACGCACATCGTGATTATTCAGGAGAAAATTTCGTTCGTAGTGTTCATACTGTCCACTCACTTCAATGTGTGCCTCAAGACACCGGCAGCTCCTCTCACTTGGACCTGTTGAACCCAACGAAGACAGGTAGATAGCTTACTGCTGAAGACGGCCAGGACATGTGCACTATCTGTCGGACTCAGCCATGTTGTGACCTTCACATTGAAACAAACCGAGACGTGTCGGCAACCTACTAAACCCACAAGGGCAACCAGCCGCCGTGGCGAAGTGGTTAGCGTCGCGGACTCCCGGATGGGAGGTCGTGGGTTCGAATCCCATCAGAGTCATGTGGGTTTTTCTGCCCCGACCGGCTGCTACCCAGAGTTGAGTTTGCTGCCGACTCAGTTGGGAAGACCGGGACCACACAGTCGAGCTTCATCCACTTAATGGATGCGTTTCTGAGAGTGTTGCTCAAATTTCCTGACCAGCACTGCAGGTGCCTGTATCTCTCGGGCCTGGTTGACGCCGGGAAAGGAAGCGTAGAGTACAGCCCTGTCATGTAGTCTCAGACCGAAATGGAAATCGTAATCATCCTCATTCTCATCGGTCAGCATAAAAAAATCTCAAGTTCTGTTGCCCTTCATGCCCTGCTCTCATGGTGACCTCAGTTTCGATGTCATCTCCATGTCTGTGGCCTTGGTTTGGTTCCGTCGGGGTCACCGGTACCGGCGAGTCCATGGGGGCTGTCGTTGGGCGGACGTGGTGGCGCCCTCCGGGGGAGAGCTCACCCACACCGGCTCCGCGACTATGCAATTATTGTCGCAAGTAGGGGCTTAGTAGGTGGTGTCCTGCGTATGTTAGATCAGAACAGGCGCCACTGAACACCACCAAAGTAACTCGGCAGCAGTGCAATGTCTCCTCCGGTGGGTTGCCTCTTGACGACTTGACATTTGAGAGGTCGCGATCCACGAAGATCGTGAGACCGTGGTGGGGGTTCCCCTCTATTTTTAACTTGACCCACTTTGTGAAGGCTGTGCGCATGCGTGCATTTTTTACCACCACCATTCGCCACGAGCACAGCAGAAAATCGTCGTGCTTTTGCGTGTTTTCACCACGGAAATTAGACCAACTTCGTGAGTATATTTCAGCCATATTTTACGTCAAATAGTTTAGTTTACATTGTCAGTTTGGATATCAAACCTTCATACACTACATGTGGGTTCTGATTTGTGTTGAAAAAATGTCAGATTCTGTCGTGTGATTCATGTTGGTGCAGATCTGTTGACCTTTGTTGTGGTTTCGATTCTTGCTCTCAGCATGCTTTCTGAGTCGTAACAAGTGTACAGATCTTCATGTTGGCAATGCTGCAAGATGTTGCTGATGTGAATGATGTGTGTGTGATTATTACGTTTCTTGGTGAGGTTGTTCTGTTGTTGTCACATGTGTGCGTTCGTCTGCAGTGTAGGCCTACGTTCATGACAGTGCGCTGTGTTGCAAACTACTTTCATCATGATCTCTTGTGTTCCTGCTTAATTAGGCCTCTTCGCATAATTCAGAAACAGTATGATCACACTTGCCACACTCACTCTTGTCTGTCATAAAATACAACATGGAGGATAAAATTAGGTAATTAACATTTAGCCAGGATAACAAGTATCACTGATATTTCTTGTATTTTTTAGATGTTGCAGAGATGACTTTTAATGATGGTGCTGATGTGTGTGCATTGTGAGATTGTGTCAGCTTATATTTCTTGTTGAAGTTGCTCTGTTGCTCATTTGTCACATGCATTCAAGTTGTAGTTCAACTGTAGCCAGTACATGCTTAGCTGAGTCAGTGAGTGAATGTTTTGTGTTCATGGTTAACATTAGATGTAGTCCTAGTTGGAGCAGAACATTAATTTTGTTGTATTTTTCAATTGTTGCAGAGACGATTTTGCGATGGATGGAACTGACCTGGCAGCCTTAGTTGATCTGGCGTTTGACGAATACGTCGATGAATAATTTGATCTCGCTGCATTGCTACAAATGGCTGAGGATGAACAGCAACGAGAAAAGAAATCAACATTCCAAAAAATTTCAACCTCCAAAACTACACAGACACCCAATGTGAAGAATTCTTTCTTGGTAAATCAGCCATCTCACCACCGGCGAGCGGAAAATTTTCGCGATCGCTTCAACCTCGCGTGCGTGTGCGCGCCGTGGTCGGGCAGTGACGTCACAGACATGACTAACACCCCACCACCACCGCTTCTCACGGCTGAAATCGCGACCTCTCTACTGACTGCCCCCTGTGGATTGCCGGTGCCGGGGCTACGGCGGAGCCGACCGGGCTGTGGCTGTGGACAATGTGTCGGAATGAGCGGCGTTGGTACACTGCCTCTGAGGTGGTGCAGAGGTTGGGACAGCATAAAAAACCCAAAAAAACCCAAAAGGGCAGATACCTGCTGTATCCAGCCAAGGCATAAGAGTTATCTAACTCGGCCAAGGCATGTTGGTGACCTTCCGAACCAGGTCAAGGAATAATTTCTAAAATCCGACCAAGATATACTGGTGACCTAATGGACCAAGACATGCGGGTGATCTACTGACCCAGTGAATGCATGTGCGTGACTTAATAACCCAGTCAAGACTTACTAACTCCGTCAAGGCATGTGCGTGATCTATTAACCCATTGAAGGCATGTGGGTAACTTATTTCCCCAGTCAAGGCATGTGCGTGACTTACTAACCCGTTAAGGCATGCGAGTGATCTATCAACCCAGTGAAGGCATATGGGTGGATCTATTAATCAAACCATGTCATGTGGGTGATCTATTAACTCAGTCAAGACATGCGAGTGTTTAACCCGGCGAAGGCACGCCAGTGATCTATTATCCCAGCGAAGGCATGTGGGTGGACCTATTAACTAACCAAGGCATGCAGGTAATCAATTAATCCCGACTAAGGCATGTATATAATCTATTAACTCAGCCAAGGCATGTGTGTGTGTGTGTGTGTGTGGGGGGGGGGGGGGGGGGGGGGGGGGGGGGGACTTATTTGGTTACCTCCGCCAAGGCACTTGGTGGTCTCTTATTTGTTATCCTAGAAACTACGTAAGTGGTTATTTTCGATTACATCTTTGGATAGAAAGTGTTTGTATATCTAGGATATGATACAAACATCTTTCCTTGAGCCATTTCATTTCATTTCCGTAGATGTTTTGCATGCTGTTAACTACTTTTCAGGGTAAATTTATGTGCAAGTTCAGGGCGAATTCACATTTGATGAAAAGTAAAGCATTACAGTATGTTTTGCCCTTATGTGCACAGAATGAATATGTGCACAGTTTAGTTGTTTGCCCTCTGTTTTAACTGCAGTATTCCAAATAAACTGAATTGTTCCACACAGCAGTCCTGTGAATGAAACAGTGTGTACTGTTGTTTACGTATGTCCAAAGATAAACATACACAGCTCTTCGATTACCAATAGCAGGCTTTATCACGTGACAGAATAGGAAACAAAGGGCGTGAAAGAGTTATGTAAAGATGCACCCGAGTCTGAAGCAGCTAGGTTCTATGGCAGTCAGTGGGAGCTCAACTTTGACAACAACTGGAAACTTATCTACACCAATGGATGGAAACTGATGTATAACAACAATGGAGAACTAAGGTCTGAGAACAGGTGGAAACTGATTTATGACACCAAATGGGAACCTGACACAACTAGTCTGACAGAATGATTACCGAATCATGAACCCACACAGGCAAAATGTCAGTGCCAGATGGACAAATTTTGCACGCCGGGGGGTCAGACTTTGGAGACAGAGTATGCTGCTGGACATAAAGCTATGTTAACAAATGCACCCATGACATCAGCAACTGAGGCTAAGGACCACAACGATCAACAAATGTACCCATGACATCAGCAACTGAGGCTAAGGACCACACCGATCAACAAATGTACCCATGACACCAGCAACTGAGGCTAAGGACCACACCGATCAAGGCACAATGGGGTGTAAAGGATAAAGTGCTGGGAAGAAAGTAGCACGACGAAAGGAGAACGCCCGATGGAAGATCCTTGTCTTCCACTACGCCGCATAAATGCTACTGGCTACTAAATCTATCCGCCAGGGTGCAGGTACACAGTGCCCAAATGGACAAACTTTGCACGCCGGGTGGTCAGACAACGTGGGTGGTAAGAATGTAATACAGAATGAATACACTGTATTGTTTGAGGATAACTGTCACATTTTTCAACTGCAGACGACATCTCCGTTCTTAGGATTTCAAAGGGTTGTAGAATTCTACTTGCCATGTCTTCATTCTACGTCCTGTGTGCTTTCTAGGAAGCGTCAGTGAGTTGAGTATTCGTGCAAACTCATGACAAACTAAAACCCCTTCACCTCATCTGAGTCAAATCATTATGCACGTGACAGTTGACAGTTTTCTGATCTGTCGAAAAAAAGACAAAATTTATGAAATTGTAACAAGATCTTAGATTGTTTGCATTCCTGGTGCATCAGAGCTTATAACGTTGATAGCTTATAACGTTGATAGTTTATAACGTTGATAGCTTATAACGTTGATAGCTTATACCGTTGATAGTTTATAACGTTGTGATCAGTTCAAAAACCCTTTCCATCACCCCCTGTATCTGAAAGAGAGAAGAAGAAAAAGAAACACCCGAAGGTGCTGGGGAGGACCCAGAGAAGCACTGTCTTCACCTGCCTTTAGAGCAGTCCTGTACCACCCTTGGAGGCCTGCGCTGTGTTGACGATGGGTACAGGCACGCGCAGGACACTCCATTAAGATATCAAGGGACATAACTGCTCCTGAACAGAGGTAAATTAGACTACAGGATGCAGCTCATAACAGCCTTAAAGTAGCATCCCCATGGGTGTACCAGCCCGTATTTCATGACTGCAGAGCCCACCGGCGAAAAACACCACCCTCCAGCTGCCGAGCACACCCCACAGACCCAACCACCCCTGCCCACGGACAGATGAAGACAGTGCCACTCCAGTTCTTCGAGAACATAATACAGGCGGGCGCTTTTGTGGCTTTTCCACCTCGAAGGGCAGAAGATTAGAACAACAGCATGTATACTTTTATATACTGCTTGTTATTAACTCCTCATAATCATCGGGTCCTCTAGATAGTCACTACATAGCTGTGGGAGGGGGGCAAAATAAAAAAAAGTAATGCTTAACGGTAATGCAAACAAACCATGGTACAGGAACGTGACAGTCACACAAAACGAAAGAAAACAGGAACTAAATGGAAATGAGGGGAAAATGTCATCACTGAAGACTACAGTCCTACTGTGAAATTGAAAACATAGTTCATGATGGGCTTGTCAGCTTCACTGACAACAGACACGTCATGGTGTTTGACTACCTCCAACAGTTCCAGATAGACAGCTAGTACTGTTGCTAGCATTTCTGGGACTGCAGTGTCTGATTCACAGGATAAAATCATCACGGACAACACAATGGTATGACGTTGTACAGGATAAAATCATCATGGACAACACAACGGTATGACATTATGCAGGATAAAATCATCATGGACAACACAATGGTATGGCGTTGTACAGGATAAAATCATCATGGACAACACAACGGTATGAAGTTGTACAGGATAAAATCATCACGGACAACACAATGGTATGAAGTTGTACAGGATAAAATCATCACGGACAACACAATGGTATGAAGTTGTATGAATAAGATTAGAATAAAAACCAGCTGCTCAAGACGTTCTCAATTGTACTGTTTAGGGATGGCACATTCAGTTAATGTTTCTGAATGCATGATTCTCGTTGAAGCTAGTGCGTTCTCTCATTCACTTTACTTTTTGCACAAAATAGAAACAAACCAATCTTCTGCCCATAGAAGTTTGATGATGCAAACTCTTAATCCACTGATTTCTTCTTTCCCTCCAAATCAAATTTATACCTTGTCTATATTCTCAAGACTTAGGGCACATGTAGTTGGCGCATTATTGTTAAATTCGATAACACTGTATCTTTCGAGATTCTATTACGACTTTGGATAAAAATACAGGAATATAGAGCAAATAAGAGCAATAAGGGTATACCCGAGAGCCAAAATGCAAGTAGATAACTAGGCGTGCTTCCAGTTCAACAACATCTGGTTAAATTTTAAGCGAAAAATGACTCATCAAACCCGTTTGACCTGTACCGTTTGAAGTTCAACATCTGTGCACATTGTTCAGCGAAAACTTGATTGATACCTTAGAAGTGGAAGGTAGAGGAGAGGGATGACACAAACCCTTCTTGTATTCCTGGAAGCTGCCACAATGGACACAATCATTCGACAAAGTTCCCACCACACAAAGAGTTCTAATCCGTTAGCAAACACACGCATTTTATAAGCCACATGTGTAGAATGGTGAGGGGCATTTGTTTTAAATGCATTGGGTCGTATTTCCAGCGTGTGAGCCCTTTGTTGCAGCGTTGTTTCGAAGACCTGATTTGTCAGTGTCATGTGACGTAGCCTCACATCAAGGCATGTGACGCTCCATCACATGTAGTTTAGTGATATGAATCATTTCCCCATGCCACGACTAAAAATATATTGAACAGCTTAGTAGTGGGAGAAAACAAGTAAAGGCTAACAACTCCCCCACCATTACATTAATGACTAGGCAAAGATTTTGAGGGAAAAAGGAGAGAGAGAGAGAGAGAGAGAGAGAGAGAGAGAGAGAGAGAGAGAGAGAGAGAGAGAGAGAGAGAGAGAGAGAGAGGGGGGGGAGGCTAATGAGAATGAAAAGCCAGGGAAATTTATATTGTATAAATCCTTCACTAGCAGCCTATGGAAACCATCGTAAACCATCTTGAAGACAGAGCTGTTCATATTGTCTGCTCTGAGGCCTTTCGCACGCTGGATCGGACTCGTGAGGATCGGACTCGTGAGGATCGGACTCGTGAGGGAAGAACAAGAACAAAAAGGAGAAGAACAAGAACAGGAACAAGAAGAACAAGAAGAAGAACAAGAAGAGAAAGAAACAACAACAACAACAACAAGAACAAGGACAAGAACAAGAAGAAGAAGAAGACGGAATCAAATCAAATGTGTGATGGCGCTAATGCTTCACAGTGTGTTTTCTGTGTCAGTGTCTCTGATTTTGTAAGTCTTACATTTTTTTTATGTGCAGAGAATGTTGTTTAGTCGGTCTTCAGTAAAGATTGTAGTACAAATGTAAAACTGACTCTGGTGTTTAGTATTACCGTGACCATATTTCCCCTAGTTTATTCGTGCTGTACAACAAACGGTCATGCAATCTAAAATGAAACAGCAAAAAGGTACCACACAAACTCGTATTTATGACACGGTTGTACCAGTGCATATTGAGATCAAAATCAAAATCAAAATACTCACCAGAAAATATTACAGTACACTGCCTGTAACGAAAATTTAAAATACAAAATTTAAAGTACAGCCAGGTCAAGTAAACGATTTGATGAGGAAATTTTTTTTTTCACACGTGGGATGCTCGTGAGGAGCACAGCATATTTCATCAACAATAAGTTAAGACTTTGTAAAGTGACTACCTCGTGCCAGAAATTGTTGTACATGATAACAACAATGACGAATGCTACAGTGACGACAAAAACAATAACGGTAATAATTATCATTACAAAAGTCATCATCATGACTATCATCATCATATTCAGAAGAAGAAGAATCTGTGTTAGTTTCACTTCTTCGCGTCAATATAGTAGTGTTAGTGTGTTTTCAGGATTTTGACAGACAGATGAACAGAGAGACAGCCAAATAGATAGAGAAAAAGAGAGATAAATGGATGGATGGGTGGATGGATAAGTATATAATAAAATAGATAGAAGATAGTTAGACAGACAGACAGATAGATAGACAAATAGAAAGATAGACAAAGAGAGAGAGAGAGAGAGAGAGAGAGAGAGAGAGAGAGAGAGAGAGAGAGAGAGAGAGAGAGAGAGAGAGAGAGAGAGAGGTGAACAAACTGAAAAGCATGCAATTTAAATATAATAATCTTTCGACGCTTCCTGTATACATTTTAAACCTCATCTTCCATTAAAAAAAAAAAAAAAAAAAAATAGGAACAAGCACAGATAAAAATATGACAAAGATCAAACGAGTTATAAGAAAAAAAATAGCTCATCATGTAAAACCAGTTCATGAAAACAAATAAGAGTAAGATAAACAAACACATTTCAATGAGGAAAAGTGTTGGTTTTTTTTCACACGGGGGACGCTCTTTGAGAGCACAGCATGTTTCATGAGCAATAATCTCTATAATCAACCTCCCCCCTCCCCGAGAACAATCAAACAAACAAAAACCTGGTATAATGCTTTCAAAGAGTTATCAACAACAGGAACAAGAACAATAATGATAATAATATTAATAATATTGATTATGATGATTAGTGGGCGTGAGGAATGGATGAGGTGCCCCTGGATCTATGTTATTATCTTATTGGATTTTTCCCTTTAACTCTTGAGGTAGTGAGATGCACATACTAGACGCACCATCGTTATGTGATGTATGTTTGAATGCTAAACTGTGTGCAACATTTAACTGATTACATCCCAGAAATGTTTCTTACTAGATTTATGTACATCCGATAATCTGCCTATTTTAGCTTGTGCACACGTTTTCTTTGGAGATAATAAAGCATTTCTTACTTGATAGATAGGTAGACACATAGATAGACAGACTGATAGCTAGATCGACAGACAGGAAAAACGTTTCCAGTAAGTGCCCTCTATGATTTTACCCCTTTTCTATTGGTTCGTTTCTCCCTTTTTTTGTTTCAGAACACTTCCTTCACTCCATCCAGAGTTTATCAGGCTGGCATCTGGTTCTCGACTACTTGTTGAGGAACACTTCCAATGCCAGGAAACTGGTATCTTCCCGAAATCAGGTAGATTCTCCTGTGTATACTGGAAGTGTTTACCCAGAACAATAGTGAGGACTAAATGAATGGAAAATAAGAATCTTTAATGAAAAGACAGACTAAAGCTTGTCTGAAAATAAAAACTTTCAAAGACATACCAGCATTTTGGGGTTAACAATTATACATAGACAAAGTAACACAGACATACAGAGGAACAGACACAGACAGACAGACAGACAGACAGACAGACAGACAGACAGACAGACACACACACACACACACACACACACACACACACACACACACACACACACACACACACACACACACACACACACACACACACACACACATTTGCAAACAAGCATATGCACACGACTCTGTATGTGTGTGTGTGTGTGTGTGTGTGTGTGTGTGTGTGCGTGCGTGCGTGCGTGCGTGCGTGCGTGCGTGCGTGCGTGCGTGCGCGCGCGCGCGCGCGCGAGCTCATTAATATTTAAGCATATAGGTAACGCGTTGTATTTAACTGGAAAGCAGGACTTAAAAAATATTAAATAAAGATCATGTTCATACGATTTAAGGACAGATTGAAAAAGGTAAAACTAATAACAACAAAAAATTGAAACCTGTAAAAATAGTCACCACAAGAGCAAACCAACAATTTCATGAACCACCTACTGTAAATTCAGTTCCGATTATAATTCAATGGAAACAAATATCACACGCAGAATGTTCTTGGAAAGCACAACATATTTCTTCATCAACAGATAATAAAATTGTGAAGAAGCTGTCTTTTATTGTATATAAGTTTGACTAACCATGGTAAAGAAATATGTAATAAAAAGTTATTTCTTGAAATTATTCCTGTTGTGGCTTTTTTCGTCTCTCGGGCACTGCTACAAATCCATTAGCGTCTGTAAAACGCGTCTTTAGTTGTCAGATTGAATAATGCAATATTGCATAGTCTTGTCTAGTCTAGTCTAGTCTAGTCTAGTTGACTATGATATGACATAATATAATACAACATAACACAACCAACTGACAGCTGCTGCTACAGAAAAGCGAGCCCCCAGAAAGGGGATGACAGCCAACAAACCAGTGTCAACATACAGATGTGACCGCTGCGACAGAGACTGCCACTCTCGCATCGGTCTCTACTACAGCCACAGGTGATGCTGCTCGGGTCGAGCAGACAGCCTGGACAGATAACTAAAGCTTAGGTCGGACATACTCTATCCATGGTCAGCTATGACCGACGGAGGCCTACTACTACTAGATATAATATGATATAATATGATATAACATAACATAACATAACATAACATAACACAACATGGCATAATCACACATGGATGGCCTGAAGAAGATCTCAAACAGAATGTTTTTGAAAAACGAAAATTTCCATTCATCTTTATGACTGTAATTGTTAGATCTTAGTGAGCACAACTGCCAGTGGCGCACCCAGTTGAAGAGCAGCTCAAGCTCCGAAATCTGTGTCCGGGCTGGGCTGTATGAAAGGAAGTCCTCCGGAGGGGAACTGTCATGAGCGCATGCATTCTTTCCTTTTAGGGTTACTGCTTGGTGCTGAAAAGAGCACACTGTTCTGAAGGACATTCAATGTTGAAAACATGCCCATCTTTCTCCCCTTTAGTCTTCTTTTTTCAATTTCTGTTTTAAAACTAATTTCTTCATGTTTTGAATCTTTCAAAAGACTGAAAGAATTGATCACTACCTAGCCGACAATTGTCGTCTACTGTTCAGTTGTTGAGATAACATAATTTGATAGAGCCCTATATATAATATAATGAAATATATTATTATTTAATTTTTGTTAAAAATCCCACTATTATCTGCACTCACACCTGGTCAATACACAAGTGCTGAAGAGTAGCAAACACCTAACTTGAAAATCAACACAAAGAAAAATAATGTCATTTTCAACAAAACCATCACAAAAGAGTTTAATGGACATGCTTTTCTTCAGAAGTTATTTTTAATAATCATAAAAAGACAAGATTACCAATTACGAAAGTTTGCCGGTCATTACATTCGATGACTTCATGTAATTTAACCACAGCAAACAGAAAGAAACATTGCTCATCATCTAATTTCTTTTTGTGTCAAAGGAAAATAAATTTATATATATAGAGTTCCGATCTTAGCACTGACTGTCTTTGGGAATGTGGGATGGAGGCGCTTCAGTTGTTTCGTATAAAGAGCTTTTTTTTTTTTTTTTTACATTTTGTTTCCCCGGTCCTTTAAAAAAATACTTTTATGAATGGAAAGCGCTATAATCTCGCTGGAAAAAAAAGTGCTCAATGTCTTTATAAATACAATTATTATCATTATTCTCATCATTATCGTTATTCTCATCATTATCATTATTTTCATCATTGTCATTATTATTGTTATTATAATTGTTATTATAAGTAGCAGTAATAGTAGTTGTAGGAGCAGTAGTAGTAGTAGGAGGAGGAGGAGGTGGAGGAGGAGGAGGGAGGGGAGGAGGAGGAGGAGGAGGAGGAGGAGGAGGGAGGATCTTTATCGTTATCAGCCTCACTATCATCCTGTAGTTGATAATTGTTACGGCCCAGTCGCAGACGTTTTCAGGGCTTTCAGACTCACGTACGAAAACGTTCACATCGTAAAAAGGTCAGATTTTCATGAACAAATAGCCCTGAAAAAAAAACAACAACAACAAAACAACGACTTCATTATACAGTGGTTAAACCACTGCCATCCTTACGACAGATGGACTTGGGCTGTGATAGAATCGCCAGCCTGTTATCTTAATTTGGTCAGATTAAAAAATGTAGATGGGTAGGTAACTAGATAGACAGATAGAAAGACACGGCGGCACCCAGGTGGCAGATGGGTGTTGGGCGGCACAGATTTCCTTCCTCGCACTACGAGTGACGACGGGACTAGCCTGTGTCGCCGGGGGACGGCTCTCGAGGCGGCGTGGCACTTGGCGACGAGGCGCTGCCACTCTGCGAACTACCCAGTGGCCTGCACATCCTAGCAGGGCTCTCCCTTTGGGGGGGGGGGGGGGGGGGGGGGGGGAGGGGGGGTACGTTCCTCATTGGGCGCAGAGTGGGCATGGACCTATACGTGCAGCGGCTCGGCGACTTGTGCCTCGTACGTCTCCTGAGTCGGCCTCACGCGGCACAGGACCGTCGCCACTCAGCATGAAGACGGCCGCCCGGTTGGTGGCATCCGGCATTCCTGCTGGTCGGTGGCAGAGACCAGCAGAAGGCACCCAGGTGGCAGATGGGTGTAGGGCGGCACAGATTTCCTTCCTCGCACTACGAGTGACGACGGGACTAGCCTGTGTCGCCGGGGGACGGCTCTCGAGGCGGCGTGACACTTGGCGACGAGGCGCTGCCACACTGCGAACTACCCAGTGGCCTGCACATCTAGCGGGGCTCTCCCTTTGGGGGGGGGGGGGAGGGTGGAATTGAACCTCACTTGGGCGCAGAGTGGGCCTGGACCTATGAGCAGCGGCTCGGCGACTTGTGCCTCGTGCGTCTCCTGAGTCGGCCTCACGCGGCACAGGACCGTCGCCACTCAGCATGAAGACGGCCGCCCGGTGGCCCTGACGATGGCCTTGGAAACAACCGCAGCTGAACTATCTTCAGACGACCGCTTTGCGGTCCCAATGACTACTTATATCTAAAGCAAAAATACATGTCCCAATATGTCCTGTTTGCACAGGCTGGAGGACGTTAAGCAGAACCATCCAGAAAGACAGATAGATCGGATACAGCAGATACAGCAGCAGTAGTAGGAGGAGGAGGAGGAGGTAAAGGAGGAAGTGGAGGAGAAGGAGGGAGGGGAGAGGAGGAGGAGGAGGATCTTTAGACAGACAGATCGATAGACAGACTGTGTAGATAGATAGATAGACAGATAGATAGTAGGCGGATAGACAGACTGACAGACTAGATAGATAGACAGACAGGCAGATGGATGGATCACACGAATAGACAATTAGATAGATAGACCAAACATGCATACATGAATACAAACATACATACATACATACATACATACATACATACATACATACATACATACATACATCCGTACACACATACATCAATACTTACCAAGGATAAAGGCTTGGTTATTGTCCCTCACCGTACCCCCCCCCACCCCCCACCCCACCCCCACCTCAAAGGATAATAATGTTTCTCACGAAAGCGACGTTTGATTACAAACGTTTCAAATACTACAAGATGGAATAGGCTTTGGTACGCAGGATGAGGACAATCAGATCGCAATGATTTATGAGAAAAATGGGAACTAGCATAAAGTGACCCTATATCTAAGACCTAGTCTACAAATTGTACCACTGGTAATTGCTTATTGTACCACCGTCCAAACAGATCAGACCACACAAAAATATCTAAATCGTCGAGAAAAAAACCCCTTTGGATTTCAGACATTTGGAAACTGAATGAGAAAAACCCTTGAATTTCAGACATTTGGAAACTGAATGAGACAAACCCGTCAATGAAAATACTAAACAGCCGGTTCATTTCGTGAGCTAATGACGTCATGTACGATACTTTCTTTGTTCCGTTTTGCTTTTCGTCATTGGCACTTTAGCACTTTAGCGGTATTACCCCCCCTCTCCCCCCACGACGCTCTTTTCCAGCTCCCCGTCCACTGCCACACCAAGGCTTATCCTGTCATCGGCAATCAACATGGAACAGGCAATTGCAAATCAGAATAAGGCAACCCACCAGAGGACACACTGCACTGCTGCCAAATTACTTTGGTGGTGTTTAGTAGTGACTGTTCTGATCCAGTACATACAGGACAGCACCCACTGAAAACCTTACTGTTGACTACAGTTGCTTAGTCGCCTGACACACCTAAGTGGAAGTACCCTTCCGGGGGGCATCATCATGTCCGTTAACGACAGTCCCCGTCAGCCAAGAACTCACCAAGACAATATCCATTCTGAGGAAATCAACATTCAAATCAAAATGACAGCAGTGCATGAAAAGCCACATATTTTCAGACATCTTTCTGTTGATTAATAAGGATGAGGATGAAGAAGATAGTGCAATACTATGGACACTACATGATGGGACTGCACCATGAATCTATTTTCATAAAATTTTCAGTCCTGAGAAATGCAGACACGTGCAGTGCTGACCTGAAAATTTGAGCAAAATTATCAGAGACGCATGTAACAAGCGGTGGAAGTTCGACTGCGAGACTTTCCAGTTCAGTCAGTTCTGGGTAGGAGCCATCTGGGGCCAAGAAATCCCACAAATGAATGAGGGGATCTCCTGGCCAGGAATCCGCAACTCTAATCATCAGACCATGATAGTTGGTGTGTTTTCCTTGTGCTGAACAGGAAAGAAGTCATTGCCATTGTCTCATTAGATTTGTTCTTTTCATCAATAAAAGAAACAATTAAAACATAAAACTTTAGATATTCCTAGTTTGGGGTTTGACATGGAATTACCGTCAAATTGGTAGCCCCACCCCCATCCCCACCTCAAGGGAAAGGAAACAATTAGCTTCTCGTGATCCTCTGCTTATGACAGATTTCTAGCCGATGAAGGTAACTCATGAAAAGTCGAATCACTTTCTCCCTTTTTCATGTTCATCCAAACTCATCCAGATGAAGCGGATAAGTTGAAATGTTACAGATTTAGTGTCCATGCTATTTTTTGCATGAAAAAGACTCACGATCAAAAATTAGCTCTGAATGACTTGCTTCACAGATCCAATGCAGACACACGTGACACTGAATCATGTGTTTTCTTCTCGTCTCTGACCATTTGAAACAGGACCAGACAAGATTTCTGTTGTTTCTTTTTTTCTTTTAACAAACACACGGGATGTACGTTTTTATTTGGCGAATTAAAACGCCAAAGACAGTGTGTCCTTTCCGCTCATTGCATGCTGCTAAAGGAGGACTGCCTCTACCAGTTTTCCTGTCTGTTCCGTACGGAAACACCTCCTGCCCAAACGCTTTTTGGTCAACTTAATGATGTGTAAAGATGTCTTTTTAGAGTCGGTCATAGATGGAAAACAGATTGAACGTAGGGTTCAATCCTTGGTAGCTATTTCCTTTTCTTTTGTTGTTGTTGTTCATTCGCCACAAACGATGCATTTTTTTTTTGTAGATTATAAATCAGCAACGAATTTTATCCACTTAAACACATACAGATCAACACTTCCATCCCATAACGTACAAAGTGAGGGGTAGGCCGAACGCCGAATCACAGTGCACAACCGGAATTTGATGCGTAGAGTGGTGGCTCGGTGGTTAAAAATCCACCTCGGAAGCAAAATATTCCAGTGATCACGGGTTTGACTATTTCTCCACCCCCTCCCCATTGGCCATCTCCATGAGACTTGAGTGGTGCGTCTGGGTGCTAGTCTTTCAGATTAGATGGGAAACCGAGATTCTTTGTTCAGCATACACTCAGCGGAATAAAAAAGATAAACAGACAAAGAAACAAAGGTGTTGCGCCCGGAAAATATCATTCAAACAGATAAAGCACGTAACAGGTAACATCACGTAACACAAATAGAAAATAATTATCATCGTATCCCGTAGGGAATCACTCTTTCATTAGAGGCAACCCGAAAATATATCAAACAAGAAGATATATCCAACAAGCAAGACCAATCTCTCTCTCTTTCCACACACACACACACACACACACACACACACACACACACACACACACACACACACACACACACATATATATATATATATATATATATATATATATATATATATATATATATATATATATATATATATATATATATATATATATATCTGCCTGATGGAACCATCGTAATCCCTCTTGAAGGGAGATCTATTTGTATTGTCTGCTCCTAGGCCTTTCGTCCGCTGGATCGGACTCATCAGGGGGACACGGCTGATTGAGTCTGTGCTCCTGGTGTCAAATAGAGACACACCACAGTCCATAATTCTGTGATGTTCTCACCACCAAGGGTTCAAAAAAGAATCCAACAGCACCCCCAAAGGATAGTAAATGGAATAAAACGAAAGTGTGGAGAGGAAAAAAGTTGCTGAAAAACTAAAGCATTATGCAAACAGTATAAAATGTAGGGGACAATCTTTGAGCCTATGCTTGAGGATCCATTCTAGGATGCAAGGGAGATCAAAAGATACGGAACAGTCTGAGTGGTCAGCTCTGCTGTTCAATAACTCAAGGATTGTCAGTGGCTAAGAATTGTGCAGGACAACCTTTACTTGGATCTCCTACGAGATGCAATCGCCCACTGATTGACCAAACAATATAATGCTGAACAGTTAAAGTAGTGGGGGAAAACAAGTGCAGGCTAACAATTCTTCAGTCATTATAGTAATGACTTGGCAAAGATTTGAACTTTTAGGGAAAAAAAGGAAAATGGGGGAATATATTATAAATATGAGAAACCCTTCACTAGCTGCCTGAGGGAACCATCGTAATCCCTCTTGAAGGCAGATCTATTTGTATTGCCTTCATGTATGTATGTATGTATGTAATATGTATGTATATATGTATGTATGCATGTATCTGTCATATATATCCACCTCTCTATCTTTCTATCTATCAATCTATCTATTATATGTTTGTCTATCTGTTTCTCGGTCTGTCTGTCTATCTGAGAGAGAGAGAGAGAGAGAGAGAGAGAGAGAGAGAGAGAGAGAGAGAGAGAGAGAGAGAGAGAGAGAGAGAGAGAGAGAGAGAGACGTCGTATCTCCAGACATTCAACAACAGATGCTCCTTTTCTGTTTCAGCTTGTGCAGACTGGCGACATATACAATCAGCTAGGAGACACTTTGTATTATACTTTGTACCCATCGTCTGCAATTTTCCCTTTTCTGTTCTTTTACCTTTTTATGTATATTGCCCCGATACTTGTACATATATTGTTGTGTAGTATTTTTTTCTTTAATCCAAAAAAAGTACATACTTCGATCTTTCCATACACAAAGACTAGCCTACGAAAATCTGGAGACAAATTGACCTCAATTACCAACTTAGGTAAAAAAAAAAAGAAAGCAAAGCTATTGTACATAAATATACATGGAAAACAAATATAGAATATCGCTTCAATGTCTTCATACTTGAGCAATACTTAGGCCCTACATGCACTTTACATTTATTTGGTGTAGTAACACAAAGACGACCATATTCATTTTGATAAAATCATTGTCATACGTTTTTGGAAACATTTTAAAAGAATAATTCTCTTTTTATTTTGTAAAATCATAACAAAAATAGTGGCCATGGTTCACAACCCAAAATGACTTTTGGAAGCCAGCCACAGCAAAGAAAAATAGACGCTTCAATAACTATTTTTGGCAAGTATGATGCTCTTCATATTTCATGGACAATAAACATTTAAACTAAAAATAAGCTACCCAAAACACACACACACACACACACACACACACACACACACACACACACACACACACACACACACACACACACACACACACACACACACACACTGAATAAAAGATCATCATCGTAGCACAACACTTTTGTGATGACTTCAATTGTTGCCATCATTGCAGCTGTGGCAGTGTGTGGCAGGGGTGTAGCAGTCTGTGTGGAGACCCACAGGAGACTGCAGCCTGAAGCACTGAAACACGGAACGTGGCGCAGATCTGAAGAAAGGTCTCTGTTTGTTGTCACTGGGATGACACTTAAGCAATACATAAGTGCTGCAAAGTGATATTCATTTAACTGGGAAGGCGGCACAGAGAGAAAACATTCAACCACGATTAAATTATACTTACGCTTTTTCGGGACTTTCAAAAAGTGTTTTTTCACTTCTGTAAAACATGTAGTGAAATAATGACCCCCCAAAAAACATGGCTCACTATGTATGAGAAATTAATATAAACTACTCACAGCAAAGTGAAGTAAACGCTCAATTAAAAAAGTACTCTCAGATTTTTCACACAATGG
>CM031602.1:56264775-56269775 GCA_018398815.1 Conus ventricosus
CCGTCTCAAGTGAGCCGTTACAACTCAGTCCAGTGGTTTATTTAAAGTCTTTTCATCACAAGATGATATTAGACACTTGTTTAAAAAACACACAAAAAAACCCCATCACACTCAACTTACCTAGTACTTGCAACCACATCTAATATGTGCATATTTACATAAGTGAAATACCCTATTGGTACACAAAGTATGGATCTTTACAAACGTTTTGCAACCTGTGACTACGAAATAACCATGGCAATTTCAGCAAAACATAACCATGTAAGACACTATTGACATTATCAAAGTTATTAATCTCAGTACCTTTCTCCTGATAGAGGAGGTCGGAGATTTCAACGCCAAGATTGGAAAGGGCAACACAGGCTACGAGGAAATCATGGGGACACACGGACTGGGACAGATGAACGAGAATGTTGTGCGCTTTGCAGACGTGTGCGCCCTGAACCAGCCGGTTATAGGAGGAAGCATCTTCCCACACAAGCGCATCCACAAGGCCACATGGAGATCACCGAATCACGTCACGGAGAACCAGATTGACCACATCTGCATTAGCCGCAAGTTCAGGAAATCATGGCGGGATGTACGAGTGATGAGAGGTGCTGACGTGTCATCAGACCACCACCTTCTCTTAACGACAGTGAGATTTCGCCTCAAGAGATTCACCAACGCCAACAACACGCGAACAAGGTACAATGATGACCTGCTCAGAAACAGGGGCACACGAGCAGCATTCCAGATCAGCCTTTCCAACAGGTTCCAGCCGCTTGTAGAGCTGATAAAAGACGGTGAGACGGACATCGAGACAGAGTGGGAACACTGCAAGAAGCTCCAGCACGACATATGTGAAGAGATCCTTGGCAAGAAGAAGACCCAGCACAAGGAATGGATCTCTGCCGACACCATCCACAAGCTGGAAACAAGGAGAGAGAAGAAAACTACGCTGAACACGAGCCGAACAAGAGCAGCTAAGGCAAAGGCATAGGAAGAGTACACAGCAGCGAACAGAGAAGTAAAGAGGAGCATCAAGAAGGACAAGAGGGACTACTTTGACGACCTGGCCAGTCAAGCAGAGGCAGCAGCCAGACAGGGGAACATGAAGGACCTGCATCTGGTGACCAAGAAGCTGACGGGCAAGTTCCAGCAGACAGACAAGCCAGTGAAGGACAAGAACGGAAACCCACTGACAACACCCGAGGAACAGCTGAAACGATGGGCAGAACACTTCAGGGAGCTGCTGACCTCCCCCCTCCTCCCCCGCCCTGGCGTACCACCAGACATCCCACCCGCACAGACAGAACTGTCCGTCAGCTGCGACAAACCCTCAAAGGCAGAGATCAAGAAGGCCATCATTACTCTGAAAAATGGGGAGGCTGCAGGGCCGGACGAGATACCAGCAGAAGCCATCAAAGCAGACATAGAGACAGCTGTCAACATGCTTTAAAGCCTCTTCAGCAAGATCTGGGAGAAGGAGGCACCGGCCCAGTGGAAAGAAGGAATCATCATCATGCTGCCGAAGAAAGGAGACCTCAGGGTCTGCAGCAACCACCGAGGGATCATGCTCCTGTCAACGCCAGGCAAAGTTCTCAACAGGGTTCTACTGGAGAGGATGAAAGAGGCTGTCGACCCCAAGCTCCGAGACCAGCAGAAAGGCTTCGGTGGAACAAATCATGTGCCGACCAGATTGCCAGCCTGCGCATCATCGTGGAGCAGTCGCTGGAGTGGAACTCCCCACTTTACTTCATAGATTATGAGAAGGCCTTCGACAGTGTGGACAGAGAAACGCTGTGGAAGCTGTTGAGGCATTATGGAGTCCCGAGAAGATCATCTCCCTCATCCGGTGCACCTACCAGGACATGAACTGCAGGATTGCTCACGCAGGCCAGCTGTCCGAAAGTTTCGTGGTGAAGACCGGAGTTCGGCAGGGGTGCCTGCTGTCGCCGTTCCTCTTCCCCTGGTCATTGACTGGATCATGAAGACCACTACAACACTCAGGAACAACGGTATACAGTGGACACTCTGGGCGAAGCTGGACGACCTCGACTTTGCTGACGACCTGGCACTCCTGTCACACAGCCACAGCCAGATGCAGGACAAGACCACTCGCCTGGAGCATCAGGATCAGCCGGGACAGGGCTCAAGAGTAAATGGAAGAAAACCGAGCTGATGAAAATGAACACCACTGCCAACACATCAGTCACAGTCAGTGGAGAGCCCATCAGGGAGGTGGAAGCGTGGTTGACCAACAGGGAGGCACGGACCGAGGCATCACAGCCAGAATCGGCAAGGCAAGAGCAGCTTTCATCATGCTCAGGAACATCTGGGCATCTGGAGGAATCAGCATAAGAACCAAACTCCGCATCTTCAACTCTAACGTGAAATCAATTCTGCTCTACGGATGCGAGACATGGCGGACAACACAGACGATGCAACAGAAGATTAAGACATTCTTCAACACCAGTCTGAGGCGCATCTACAAATCCCGATGGCAGGAGAAGATCCGGAACGAAGATCTGTGGGAGCGTGCAGGACAGGAACCAGTGGCCAAGCAGATACTGCGAAGGAACATACCCTCAGGAAGCCAACATCCAGCACCACACGCCAAGCCCTGACCTGGAACCCGCAGGGAAAGAGGAAGAGAGGCCGGCCTCGCAACAGCGGGAAAGACGAGACACTGAGGTGGAGCTGAAACAACAAGGCACCAAATGGACTGCAGTGACCAGAACAGCCCAGAACAGAGTGCGATGGCGAAGGGTCGTCGATGGTCTATGCTCCACCGGGCAAAATGAATGATGAAAATGACAGAGGAGGTCAGCACTGAGCATTCAAACAAAAGATGACGCACAGAAATGTTTTATCTGTAGACACAAGTAATACCATGAAAATATTTAGTGTTCCAAGTATTCAGCCTTAATTTATGAATTAATCTAACAATGTGCCTTGGACACAATGGTAAAGTAGCCATGTTTTGACTAAAATTCTGCTTATGTATATACCTTTCAATAATTTGGATTAATTCACAAGAGGACAAATCCAAGGGATTTTTTAAAATAAATTTTCAGCGTTTCTATTTGCTCCTTCTTTTGCAAGACTGCCATTTCATTCCACTTTGTACACAAGAAAAGGGGCCCAACGAAAATCAATTCTTATACCTAGAGTTATGAAACAATGCAGTAGATGTTTTATTTCAAAAGCAAATCTTTTGTATCTTTACAGTCCCAACGCTCTAGTGATTGTAAAACAGATTTGGAATCAACACACAATGAGATTTTATGTAAAGCAATTGGTGTATCATGTATGTACATCAAAGCCTTCAGTATTGCATATAATTCTGATGTATACATTGAAAATCCCTTTCCTAAATTATATGATATCCTGACATTTAAGGTTAGTACTATAAAGCCAGAACCACTGTCAGAGGATTCTATTACCGACCCATCTGTAAACACTTTTAAATGATTTGGATAGCTGTTTTCTAAATGTTCACGAAATTCAGTTGTCAAAATATTTACATTATCACTTTTCTTTAACATATTGTATTTGTAATCAAAAGAAGCATTTAGGTGCTCTCAAGGAGGCCTAGGAGGTACTGCAGGAAATGTTGGTATAGCAGTGATATCGATATTACAATGTGACATAAAGTCAGATGTGTAGTTTCTAACTAGTTGGATATATGATATGTTTTTAGAACTCTTAGGAAAATCTTTACTGGAATCCAGCAGTATTTCTTCGGTAACTGAATGTTCAACAGAAAGACTTCTGACAATATACTTGGACACATCCAATATTCGTTTCTCATTAAGTGGTAAAAACATTTGTTTCTTTATAACATTTATAAGTGTTTGCATGAAACCGGAACTCCCAGAGCTAATTTTATGGCCTTACTACCAAGCTTAGCAATCTCTTTAAAAGAGAATTAGGTGCAGAGAAATATACTTCCTGCCCATACGTCAATTTCGATCGGACTAAAGAAATGTATAGATGTAAAAGGGTATGGCAGTCCTGACCCCATTGTTGACAACATGTTATTTTAAGAACGTTTAATCTTTTTCTTGTTTTATGAATCAGATTTTTAATATGTGTTTTCCATTTCAGCTTAGGGTTAAAATACCCCCAGGAATTTAACTTTTTGTTTATATTCTAGAATCTGACCATGTACCAAAAGCGAGGTAGCATCTTTGGGTTCTCACCATTGTTAAAAAAACTATAAGACATGTTTTTTTTCCCAGATAGTTGTAATCCGTTGTTCTTCATATATGTAGATAATTTATCCAATTCCTTTTGGTACAACTTCTGTACAAAGTTATTTGTTCTTTTATTGGAATGTGTTTTTTTTATTGTACAGTTAATCCAAATAGCGATATCATCTGCATATTGAACTACATGCGTGGCGTTTGACATAGATTTGGGAAGATCATGGATTAGAATTGTAAACAACATGAGATCAATCCCTGATACCCATATCTACATTCCTAAAGGATGAATGCGTTCTTCCAATCCGTGTACACATGCTTCTTTCTGTTAGAAAGGTTTTAATGTAATCAAATATTCTCCCAGAAATACCAACATTTTTTAATTTGAAAAGTAGTCGTGTGTGCCATACGCAGTCATAGGCTTTTTTGACATAAAAAATGTAGCCAAAGTATTTTTTTCTGCGGGAGAATTGTTTTTTTTTAATGTGACTGGAAAGTTTTACTAAATGGTCTGTGGTACAACGACCTTTACGAAACCCGCTTGCTGAACGGGAATTACACCATTTTTTTCACAGTAATATAATAGTCGTTTTTGAATAAGGTTTTTTTTCTAAAAGTTTACCACCATGAGATGTTAGAGTTATGGGTCTGTAACTATGTAAAGATGTTGTCGGGTTACCTTCCTTGAGTACTGGGACTACTATCGAACTTTTCCATATTCTTGGAATAGTGCCATTAATCCAACATTTTTGGAAGAATGAATGCAGTAATACTTTCCATGAAGAAGGTAAGTGTCTGATGAGTTGATAG